>JAJLRJ010000011.1:20418128-20792526 GCA_024195265.1 Dendrophyllia cribrosa | reverse complement strand
TTTTAGTTCGTTTATAAGGTCCCGCCTTTCTACCACTGTAGCATTTGCTGCAATTGAGAACAGAAAACATAGAATGTGGCTAGTTTCTAGAATAGACGGCCTGTTTGCATCTCATTAAATAATCAGAGCCAGTTTTTTTAGCTAACGAAGAGAAAGACAACTAGCTAGATAATTTACATTGAGAACACTTACTGACTTAGGTCTACGATGAACGATAAAGTGTCTTGTTGTTTACTGATGGCCTTTTTTTTTACTTTTTATTGTGAGCGAAGTTGGCTTGTTTTAGTATTTAACCTCAGCATTTTCCAGCCGGTATTTGTGAACCTAGTTAAATTTGTACCGTACTACGGGTAAAAATTCTAAAAGCAGGTTTATGCGATTAACATTAAGTTACCTTTAAGTTTTTTCACTGCACAGAATCTCTTTTCTCCATCGAGTTTTACCTCGCCCTTATAAACTTCACCAAATGCACCTTCCCCTAACTTTTCTTGAAGTTTTACATTTGATCTTGGTAGTTCGCGCCAGTCTCCCCGCATCCACAACTCTATCTGAAAGGGCGACACAGGAAACATCGATCAATCTAACACATTTTTACTATTGATTTTCCTTCTTCTATTTATTCAACTTTTACAATTGATAGTACCCGAGATACGAAAAAGTCAAGGCAAAGTTGTTTCGTACCAAATTGCTTAAAATAGTTATGCAAAAATGGAAGGTTGCAGCGCAGTTAACAACCAATTCGCATGCACATCATTGAAAAAGCGTTGTCGGGTATGCATAAAAAGTGTTAGTTGACCCTGAACCATACGACCGAATAATTTCACAATTATTGTGTTCGCGAATAAATTAGAACACAACACACCCAAATCAACTAATTCCCTGGAAATATTTAAGGAAATAAAAGTTCTTGAGTACCAACAAATGGAATGTAAAAAAGCCTAATTTGTCTTGTTCCTAGAATTCCATTGTGACGTATTGTTTATCAACAACATTTCTTCAATAAGTCGTACATTGGCTGCTGACGTAAGCAACCTTTATTTAACCCCATTCATACCTGGGGTGGGGGGAGGAAGTGCACGCGCCGCCTTTGAATGATTATACGATTATTTATTTAAAAACATTAAATCAATACTCGCTGAATCGTCTAACTTTATCTGAAATTTATCAGGGAATTGTTTGATTTGACAGATTATGTATATGATGTGTGACGTTTCCGTGGCAACCATCTTTTAATGTGTTCATTGAAAACAATAACAACAACAACAGCAACATATTTACCTCGACATCATGCTTTTGTTTTGATTTACAAATTGGTTGAAACTTTAGGCAAATCGTTACGACAAAGAAAACAGCTAAGCTTAGCGGGAGCACGATAAGCAGAATCAGTTTCTTGATGAACGTGTCTGTGAGTAGAAAAGATGAAATAATCAAGTACTGAATATTTTAATTAACTTAATTCTGTCAGTAGGATAAAACAATAATTTAGGGGCCGATTACTTGGCGAATTTCAGCCATGGCGAGCTGAGATTTCAGCCCGCTTTCTTGAGCAAATCTTCTTAAAACGACGTTTGCGATTACATGAAGAAAGTTTTAGCCCGGGCTTAAATTTCCAGCCCGGTTTCTCAAACCGGGCTGAAAATCCTCATGTAATCAGAATGAAATTTCAGCTCGCGCTGAAAAGCGAGTTAACCTGGGTAGAAAAGCGCATTTGGGCATGCGCAATGATTTGTTTTCACTTAAACAAGATGGCGGCTACGGCTGTCAGCCCGGGCTGAAATTCTTCATGCAGTCGCAACAAATTTCCAGCCCGCCTACTGGGCTGAAATTCGCCATGTAATCGGCCCCTTTATGGTAGCCTCGATCACATGCAAGAGACTGGGATATTCTATACTATTCTAGACTAGACTAGACTAGACTATTTTAATTTTGGATTTTTCATTGTCGCAATCGCGACAAGTAGAAACAGGTTCTACCCCTCACAAGGATTGCGGCTACGGAAAAAATACAATACAGCAAAATTAATGCTATTTGCAATATTTGCTACGCTGTGAATTCTGTGGTCATTTGTTGGCGTGACAATTTGCACTATAAACCTTGTTTACTGCAACTTCGTCTTAAGAAATGCTAACTCAGTTACACAAAGTCTTTATCAAAATCCCAACAATTGCTGAAGTTTATATCATAAGCATCTTAGTAGTACTTACCAGGCAGTGTAGTTTGTGTGAATAAAACACCATCAGATTTTCCATAGTTGTTGTTGCTTGTCAAGCGAATAGTGTACACCGTGCCAGGTTCTAAATCCTGCATCATCATTTCTGACCGCGTGTATATATATGGCAGTGTCTTTACCACTGTGAAGCTATCCGAAGTTCCTTTCTTTCGTTCGATGGTGTAGTTATCTATCTTGTAATAACTGGCGTATTTTGGTCCCTCCCAGGTTAATATAAAGTAACCTGTTTGTACATTTGTTGCTTTCACATTTCTAGGTGGTTGTGGTTTTTCTTGTTTGTTACGAGAAAGAGAAAGCAATTAATTCTACTAGACGAAGCAGAAAAATAAGTAAATGTTCCATATACGCCGCCGGATGTGTGAATATCAGTTTGGAACAAGGAGAGTATATATTCGACAAAGAATTATGTCTAAGCTATGATAATATAACTTTGATGGTGCGTATTGCATTAAAACGGTGTTAAAATAGGGTATTATTTTTGTATTTATAGCACTAATTTTCGTGAAAATACTTTTAATTATATATTTTAAGACCCTTTATCTTGTCCGGTAGAAAGGGGAGGATCCCATATAAACTTAACAGTTGGGGGGGGGGGGGGAGGGGGGGAATGCCAGTAACAAAGTACAAGAACAAAGAACAAAGACTGACATTTTCAGAGTTTTTCTATGCAACTATGTCTGGTTGTATGCTCTACTTTTAAAGAAAGCAATGCCAGAAATTTCCAGCTTAATTAGAACCGTTAAAAGGTGACGTAAAAGCAACACGCTGACTGAAGAAACCAAAACGGCAGTTAAACCTTCTTTATCGGAGCGATGAGCACACCCACCACCATTTGGATTTTAGATTTCTTAATTTGCCAATGCCGACGGAAAATCTGCTCAATTGACTTAAAATTAATCAAAATTATTAGAGTGGTTTTCAATTGAGTTTTGAAAGTCATTTTGTAATTGCTTTGGTTTTGCGTTGCTAGACTTCCTTCGCTTTGTTATTGGCAAGCAAATCTTGTGCCACTTTCTCAACCAATTAGAAGTAAAACCAAAACCAAGCGTGACATCCTTCAACGCGTTTTTTCGCGCTTGGCAACATGTGTTTGTTTTGATTGGTTCATTGGATTGTTTGTGTCTATTGTATTTGCCAGATGAATTTACTTTGGTTTTTGGTCTTTCGACCTTCAAATGTAAACCGTTCTAAAATAATTTTTGTAAGAGCTTAAAGAATAAATTAAAGTTATAATGACAAATGTTAGCCAGTGTCTACAAGGTGACGAAATAGATTATCATAAAAGAAGGCATGTGGAGACATTTAAGAACTTTTAATGCTACTAATATGTCCGTTTGAATTAATAGCGCCACTATTTTCAACCACTTACCTAAAAGAAACATGGCAGTATCTTTTCCTAAGGCAGTATCAATACCTTCTATAAAATGATTAAGAGCTTCAACTTTTGTGGTAGTGTTTGCATTAATTGCCGCGAAGACTGTAATGTCGGCCTTCAGGCTACCACGGCTACAAAGAAATATAATACACAATCTTTTATTTACCGCATAGGTCTGTCGTTCAATGTTGAGCATTTTAGACCGCTCTGAGGGGCCGATTACATGGCGAATTTCAGCCCGGCTTCCGAAATAAATCCTCTTAAAATAAAGTTAGCGATTACATGAACAAAGTTTCAGCCCGGGCTGAAAATTCCAGCCCGGTTTCAGAGACCGGGCTGGAATTTTCAGCCCGGCCAAACGGGCTGAAATTCGCCATGTAATCGCATCAGAATTTCGGTATATACTCCATGGAGGTTTTTTATTATATGCACACAAAACTATCCGGCATTTATTTAGGGTTAAAAACTCATTTTGAAATGGTTAGCTTTTATTTACTGTTATGGATATCACTACCCATAACAGTAAATAAAAGCTAACCATTTTAAAATGAGTTTTTAACCCTAAATAAATGCCGGATAGTTTTGTGTGCATATAATTAAAAACCTCCATGGAGTATATACCAGAATTTCACCCAGGGCTGAAAAGTGAATTTGGGCATGCGCAGTCGAATCTTCGACGCCATTTTGATTCTCGTTATCAATCTTCCCGCGCAATTTCAAACTTGGCGCCCGGGCTGAAATCTCAGCCCGGGCTGAAATTCGCCATGTAATCGGCCCCTAAAAGAAAAATAATATTAACAAAAAGGTAGCAAAGTGAAAAATACAAGTTTGAAATGGCGCTAAAAAGCGTAAAGTAATAAATGTTTGAAATTGCATTTTTAAATATAGCCAGTGAGGCAGACAATGCTGTCTTTTTTGGGGGTTAATTCCATTGCGCAATTGTCCTTGGATTGAAGGAATACTTATAAAAGTCCCTTGCGGCTAGCGGATGTGTGTAGGCGTACTCTTTGGAGCGAGTTGAGTACGAATGACCAGCTGGTTGTAGTTTGATGACCTCGTGAGAGACTAGCCTGTTTCGCATTGTGTACATATCCATTCCCAAATTGATTTCATGAATTTTTTTAAGTGATAAATAATTTTTTAATGACATCGTTTAATGTTATAATATACCTGAAGCTCAGAACTCGGACGTCATATATATCCAAAACAGCAGATTTATTGAATGGACGTGTTATCTGCAAAGTAAATAAACCTTGGTTAAAGGTTCTACATGTTGGTATGCGTCGCCCAAAGACCGTTGACATAAATAAGTAATGTGAACCATAAAAAAAGATATATTAGTACGGTCGAACCCAGCCACTTATACAGACAGCCCCTTAAAGCCCTTAACGTTATAACGGACAGGTTTCTCGGTCCCGGCAGAAAGCCAATGGGTTATTTTTCTTAAAACGCGTAATGCAGACAACGAAACAATATTTTGCAAAATTGACCTCGTTTAATATACAACCAATTTTAATACGCTACGTCACTGGATAACTGTACATATTTACCAGTTTGTCAAAACGTTACTTTCTATAGTTTTCTGTGTGGTTCTATACAGTATCTTCCTTTAATATATATAGATAGGCTGCGCCTAACAGCGTAGCTGCTCTCTGAACAGAAAGCCGATGATAAACTTAACTAAGGTGAAAGGTCGGATGCACAATAATTAAAATTGACGACCGGGCTATTTTTCAATTTTAGCAATTCTCAAAAACAGACTTACGCGAGCGTTTGCACAGTACATTTTGACCGTACAAAAGTTCACAAAAACAACTTTTTCTCCGTCTAGAATAGTATGACTAATTTCCAAATAAAATACACCCGTTGCTTATCAAAATTGTCCGAGAAACTGATTTGGAAATCAAAATTGCAAAAAATACACAAACATATTTGCATAAGGCGACGCGAGTGAAGTTAGAACTATAAATCCAAGTCTTGTTTTGTTTACATAAAATCACTTTTCAACCTATGCGATGAATGAACAAACACATAAAAATGGACAACACAATCTTCTTTCGAAAAATTTTATTCAGATCTCAATACATTTATGTTTAAAAGCAAAACGCGTACCATTTATAGCGCATCGAGGCCGAACTGTCTTTGATGAAATTTAAGAAATCAATGCAACTGAATTTTAGCACGTTTTATAAACAATTCTCCAAAACCAACGAGAACACAAAGAAAAAGTCAATCACAGATTGATATCAACATAAATTCCCATCGAAAAATGTAATTTGTTTTACCTTTAAGTCCCTCGACTGCTTGGAAATTCTTTAAATCTCCGCTTCTTCGGTTCTGAAATCCGAAGAAACATCTCCCCGCATTGATAAAAACGTATGAAGTTCCTCGAAGCAAGATTTTATCCCTGAAGCTCTTCTTTTTCCACTATAGCGACTTTTGAGTATCCCTTAATTAGCATCCCTGTATTGAGTAGCAAACCGCGAAAAAATGAAGGAAAATAACGACTTTAAACACAGCTAAACACAGCAAAAGATCCAACTAAAGTGTTTACCGAGCTGACGTGACATCAGCGCGAAAAACAAAGCCTCGGTTTGGTTTCAAAATTGCTAAGATCTCGGATGTTGTGTGGCGTCATACGCGCATGTTTTGCCACGTCATTCGCGCTTGCGAGCTAGCCTTGCGCGACGCTCCGACGCACAGACACTCATGTTACAGACGTACGCCCGCGAAACATTCCGCTAGCCATGACCATGAAAAATGGCGGGCATAGGTTCTATGAGTGTGGGGCTCCGCGAGCGGGCCTTGGGCCCGCGAGAGCTCCGCTAAAAACAGAAAAGTACAACAATTACGTCATTGACTAATGACGAGAAACCGGGGTTTGACTGTACAGACACAAGAATCGTAATGAAACCCGGGAAAAGAGAGGGATAATTGTTCTTATTCCCAGCCATCTGACTCCCTCCCACAATCTACCCCGTATACGCATAGAGTATAACAAAAGTATGGAAGAATGAGAAAAATTTAAGAATTTAAGAATCAAACCACTTTTTTACCATCGTTTTAATCCTCTTTTCCATTTCCATAAACATGTCGCTACTACGGTTTAGTAGATCATTGCTAAATTCCGTTTTCATCAGCAGCTGAAAGGTCACATCAACAATGACAAAACCTGAAAAAAAAAATGCAAGTCTTAAAAAAAATGGCTGTTAGTCTTTAATATGCCCTTGAAAGAAGGTCTCTCCCAACTTTCTGTTCCTCTCAAGGCACGCTTCTAAAAATGGAATGGTCTCTTCCTAGTGATTATATGATGTTTATATTTGTACCCTAGTACACCTATTTCCGATTCACAAATACAATTTTAAAAACTGAATATAACACCATTTGTAGAAAATTACCTTCTTTTACACTTACCAGATGACAATGTTGTTATTTCAAGAACCTTGCCAGTCGGTCCATGGCCAATTTTATTAAAAGCATTTACTTCAATCTCGTATCTAGTCTGTGGATAGAGACTGGTGATCATAGCTTCTGTTACGTTGATTGTGACATTTACTTCATTATACATCCGGGATGTAAGGTTTCTGTATTTTACTCTGTAGCCCAGTAGTTTTTCCTTGTAGGACGATGAAGGAATGCTTTCCCAGGAGATGTGAATTGCGGATGAGTTGAGAGGATATCCTTTTAGGAAAGTAGGAGCTTCTTCAGGAACTTGAAAGACAAAAATATAGACACAAAGGTTATTAATTTTGTTCAGCAACAAATTTAAATTAAAGTCTTCATTTGGAAATCCTCAAAAAGTTAAATGTGTTGTTTGGAAATGTATTTATACTGTCGATAAAACTAACATGCCATCGTTTAAGTGACCGTTGTAATTTCTGGCGCACTCGTCTGACAAACTTCGGGTCATAACTTTTTCCGCTTTGACGCGATGGCTATAACGCTTTGGGAAAACTCACAGCTATTATTCAGCAATAGTTAGGTAGCATTCGATTTAACTGGGAAAATATTTTTGGGATAATATCACTAACATTATTCAAGTTCAGGACAAAAGGGAACTGATTCTACCTCTTGGAGGACATCGAGATACATTACAGTATTCCCATCGAACTTTAGGGTCAGTGGTATAACACCAAGGTCCATTCGGAGCACTACCATCCGGGTTACGACACATGTTGGATTCTTTTTTTCCATTAACAACATCTT
Source organism: Dendrophyllia cribrosa (assembly GCA_024195265.1). Taxonomy (NCBI): domain Eukaryota; kingdom Metazoa; phylum Cnidaria; class Anthozoa; order Scleractinia; family Dendrophylliidae; genus Dendrophyllia; species Dendrophyllia cribrosa. The sequence goes on along the minus strand of JAJLRJ010000011.1, from coordinate 20,784,715 downwards.
CAGGCATGCGCCAATGACGATGAGGGCATTGTGAAGTCCACCGCTGACAAGTACGACCAGACCGGGTGATATTGACATTCCCACGATACCCAAAACCGATGTCGTAATAACAATCTGTGGGTTATAAATAATCACATGTTTTTTTAAGAGTTAATTCTGGAAATTAAAAGGTAAAATTCTGGCAAATGCCTTTTCTCTTATTAAGAGCGGATGTCTGTAAATATCGAGAATCCGACGACACTGGCAAAATTTCGAATTTCTTTTTATTTTACCAAAAGAACCTATTTAGTGACCTATTTTCGAAAATGGGTTTAAAAGGTTCGATTTCATTTTACTTTTTTCAAAATTTCGATAAGTCGAAAATTAGCCTTTTGAGTCCGCGGGTGCTTTCATGGACCATTGAATTTTGGCTATTTTGGACCATTTTCAAAACGCTCCTGTTATCGCAACATTCGGTGTCCTACAATGCCTTTGACACAGTGAATAAAACGTCTTTTTAGCTTTCTTTTGCAATAAAATTTTGTCGGAAATGTTAACTTTAAAAATCATTTTGGTCTTGTACAAAACACCTATCTTCGCCATGTAAACAAAAAGGCAAATTTAAGGAAACTTCGAATTAGTAAAATGCAGTCTGGTACATGAGTTTTAGGCAAAAAAACAACACTACATTATAGCTGAATCTGTCTTTTATTTATTCTGAAATTATTTTTGGTGGCCCGTGAATACAGCGCTACTGAGAGATTTATCCGTGAAGGCTATTTTTAGCTTGACACCAACTTCGCATTCGATTTAATTGAATTTTAAGCGCTGGAATGACGGCGAGCTTAAGAATTGGCCCTTAAACAGGTCTTTAAAGCTTTGAAAACAACATTTACATGTTTTAAGCTATAATATTCATATGATTTTTATCTAGGACGCATTCAGTTAAAATGTAAGCTATAATCATATGTATCATTGATCGACTTTGTTGCCGACGTATCAAAATACGGCATAAGTCTTTGAACAGTTCAAGGAATGTTTAAGTTAGCTTGTCTCGCCATTTCCTTGTTGTAAGCAGCAGAAATACAAGGATTCTTACATAGATATCTCACAAAAACCATGGCTTGCTTGACATTACAGCATTTGATATTCGCAAAATGTTGTTACAGACGTTTTGTTATTTACACACAGTGTACTCACATAAAAATATCCGATGACTTCCAATCCAAATGTCGCAGACATAAATGTACGAGAAAACATTAAGGACAGAAAAATATAGTCACATCTTGCCGTCCATTTAGTTGTATTAAGCGATACAAAAGAAACCATCACTCGTAAATAACAAGCTAGAGGTCAGTGAAAGGCCATAAAATAATTGGTTGCGTGACCTAGTCACGTTCGCATGCACTCCCAGTGGACCGGGGAGAGATTATTTATTAAACGAAAAAAGCCAATGATGCGGGACTTGGGAAGGCTTAATTGTATTTGACTCCCACATCCCCTGAATCAAACGAAAATAAAGGCCGAAAACTGAATGAACTGATTCGATACTACAAACTTGTCATTTTTCCCGTGGCTACCCCTGTCCGTCGCTACCATTGCCATGCTAGATGCGTACTTTCTGACAGCATACCGGTTATACCGGGTTTTCAGTTAGCTTTCAAGGAGGGAGGGTGTATTATATCCGGGGGGGGGGGCTTATATGCGGCATAAAAAAACGTTTCAGAATGAGATAATATGAAATAAGCTGAGACACACAGCATTATCAGACTTATCAAAATACGTTTTTTCACTTCATTTCAATATTGCTCTGCACTATACATAGGCTTAGACACAAGTTTCTCGAAAATTCCTTAAAATTTGCCCCAAATTTATAAAAAAAAGTTGCTCAAAAGTTGCCAATTTTCCAAAAAGTTGCCGAAAAGTTGCCCCAATTTTGCCCTCTTTTTTTCACCACGAAGTTACTGGCGCGGAAAAAATAATGTGGAATTGCTTTTATTTGTGATTCATTTCTTCAGATATAGATACTTTTCTTAATAAAAATCATATTTCTTTCTTTTAACAAAACTAGATTACAAACGAAAACTGACCAGATTACAGTCCCAATAGTCAGTTGTATTATGTACACAGAATCCTTTAGCAGTGATACTAGTAAAGGCCATTGCAGTAATACTAATAGACAGTCATCATTTATGGGACCAAGAGCTTTTTCCTCTGGTTGCCATTGTAATGTAATGTAATGTAATGTAATGTAATGTAATGTAATGTAATGTAATGTAATGTAATGTAATGTAATGTAATGTAATGTAATGTAATGTAATGTAATGTAATGTAATGTAAATCTTTATTTAAACACGGAGAATCATCAGTTAAGTTAATAATTAAAAATTAAAACTTGTACAACTGCTTTACATGATTGCCATTGTAGCAAAGCATTACCTCCAATGAATCAATAATGATTCGTCTGAATTTTCCGCTTTCTTGAAATAGCGCCCTTAATTGGAACACTCAGGTTTGCTCCGAGCCTTTTGGCTTTCTCGATAGGATCATTTGATTCACCTTCATTCGAAGAAATGTCCTCCTCTGAACTTTCAACAAGAGCAGCCATGTTGAAAAACTTGCTCTTATTGGTGATACTGCTGACCGGAGTGACCTCAAAAACCACAGGCAACCCATTTAAGTAGCCAAAAAGAAAGGGTCAGGTACTAGTACTGCTGAGAGGAGCTCACGCACTCTTTATGTCATGTTTGAGTCATATTTATGATAAGTAAGCTCTTATATCATAATCATATATTTATTAAAATACTTTTGGCTGTAAAACAAAAAAAAGTTGCCCGAAATGGCAAAAGTTGCCAAAACGTTGCCGAGCAACTTGTGTCTAAGCCTAACTATACATACCGTATACGTTCCTAACATTTTAATTGAAATGGTATAGTGTTCTGTTAAAATGTTATATCATGGAAATAAAGAAAAGAAGGGGAGGGTTAATATCCGGGGGGGACTTATAACCGGAATATTATTTTTGTTTGCAGGTGGATGGACCTAAAAGTGGGCGGGGAGGGGGGGGGGGGGGGGGGGTGGGGTATAACCGGCATTTCTGAAATTGCGACGTTAGTGTTAAGAGTTGTTTTACCAGAAAAATGTCCCTGATTTGTGATTTCTGGAAGGCGCTGGAATCGCCAAATACTGTGAGCTGGATGCCCGACGTTAGCCAAACAAAAATAATATTCCGGTTATAAGCCCCCTCTGGATATTAGCCCGCCTCTTTTTTTCTTTATTTCCTTGATGTAAACATTTTAACAGAACACTAAACCATTTCAAATAAAAAGTTAGAAACGTATACGGTATGTATAGTGCAGAGCAATATTGAAATGAAGTGAAAAACGTATTTTTATAAGTTTAATAATGCTGTGTGTTAGTCCGCTCAGCTTATTTCATATTATCGCATTCCGAAACGCTTTTTTATGCCGCTTACAAGCTCCCCGGATATAATACACCCTTCCCCCTTGAAAGCTAACTGAAAACACCTTAGGTATAACCGGTATGCTGTTAGAAAGTACGCATCTAGCATGGCAATGGTGGCGACGGACAGGGGTACTCACGGGAAAAATGACAAGTTTCTAGTATTGAATCAGTTCTTTCAGTTTAGGCCTTTATTTTCCGTTTGGTTCAGGGGATGTGGGAGTCAAATGCAATTAAGCCTTCCTCATACGGCCCGCATTATTGGCTTTTTTCGCTCCCCGGTCCACTGGGAGTGCATGTGAACGTGACTAGGTCACGCAACCATTTATTTTATGGCCTTTCACTGACCTCTAGCTTGTTATTTACGAGTGATGGTTTCTTTTGTATCGCTTAATACAACTAAATGGACGGCAAGATGTGACTATATTTTTCTGTCCTTAATGTTTTCTCGTACATTTATGTCTGCGACATTTGGATTGGAAGTCATCGGATATTTTTATGTGAGTACACTGTGTGTAAATAACGAAACGTCTGTAACAACATTTTGCGAATATCAAATGCTGTAATGTCAAGCAAGCCATGGTTTTTGTGAGATATCTGTGTAAGAATCCTTGTATTTCTGCTGCTTACAACAAGGAAAAGGCGAGACAAGCTAACTTAAACATTCCTTGAACTGTTCAAAGACTTATGCCGTATTTTTTGATACGTCGGCAACAAAGTCGATCAATGATACATATGATTATAACTTACATTTTAACTGAATGCGTCCTAGATAAAGATCATATGAATATTATAGCTTAAAACATGTAAATGTTGTTTTCAAAGCTTTAAAGACCTGTTTAAGGGCCAATTCTTAAGCTCGCCGTCATTCCAGCCGTCATTCAATTAAATCGAATGCGAAGTTGGTGTCAAGCTAAAAATAGCCTTCACGGATAAATCTCTCAGTAGCGCTGTATTCACGGGCCACCAAAAATAATTTCAGAATAAATAAAAGACAGATTCAGCTATAATGTAGTGTTGTTTTTTTGCCTAAAACTCATGTACCAGACTGCATTTTACTATTTCGAAGTTTCCTTAAATTTGCCTTTTTGTTTACATGGCGAAGATAGGTGTTTTGTACAAGACCAAAATGATTTTTAAAGTTAACATTTCCGACAAAATTTTATTGCAAAAGAAAGCTAAAAAGACGTTTTATTCACTGTGTCAAAGGCATTGTAGGACACCGAATGTTGCGATAACAGGAGCGTTTTGAAAATGGTCCAAAATAGCCAAAATTCAATGGTCCATGAAAGCACCCGCGGACTCAAAAGGCTAATTTTCGACTTATCGAAATTTTGAAAAAAGTAAAATGAAATCGAACCTTTTAAACCCATTTTCGAAAATAGGTCACTAAATAGGTTCTTTTGGTAAAATAAAAAGAAATTCGAAATTTTGCCAGTGTCGTCGAATTCTCGATATTTACAGACATCCGCTCTTAACTTACTGCTAGATACTGCCACCTTAAGCTTCCCCTTCTATTTTTCTCCTCTTGATCCAATCGTTTCGCTAGTCAAGTAACACAATTATACCTGTTGTGTTACTATCAATTACAACTTTTGAAGCTTAGACTAGCTATAAGAGACAATTTATGCCTTTTGGACCCCATAAAAACCTTTTCTAGAGAGTGAAAAATGCTATTTTTTGTTCTCGTAGAATCCAGCTAAACATTTCGGTAGGCAAATAGCTTCCTTAAAGGCCCACCTTCACCCAAAATGCTGTGCACGCCGTGATCACTGTCTGTGCTGAATTTTGTGTAACACGAAATTCACTCTTGAATGCGTGCAACCAATCAGATCACGCGTATAAACAATGGAGCATTTCAAAACAAAAACAAACGACCGCAACGTCTTTTGGGTGAAGGTGGGCCTTTAAAAAACATTAAAATTATAGTTGAGCTTCAACTTTTTCGGATTTTCCAGCTGAGGCATCAGAACAGATCAAAATTTGGTAGCTGATACAAATATCCCCTTAGACGGCATTAAATTGTCAAAAGAAATATAAACATGGATTTCTAAAGCCTTTGTAGGTAAACTTGGCTCGTTGGGTTTTTCCTGCGAATAGTAGGGCGGAAGCGTTAAGTTAGAGACGTTTTCCGGTGATAAACTTCTTTCTTAATTATCCCCTTCAGGTTTAGAGCGAGCAAATGGAATGTACTGCTAGTAGGGTATCCTATTCACGACATTAGCGAAACAATCATTCAAAGTGCTTTTACAAACCTGTGCTTATAGTATCGTCATCTGTGTAAAAGGAAAAAACATATCTTTAGTTATACAACCTTTGCAATGACTGTTGCAATGCCAAAATAAGTACCGTTATCTCCTTAAATGAATATGTCTAATGGATAAGTTGTTGACAGGTGGACAAAATATCTTAGTGTTCTAATAAACCCCCTTCCTGCCCTCCAACATACACAGGGTCTCAACCGAAGTGCGTGATTTAGAGAGGATCAGAGATTATTTAATTGGTACAAGATCCATACTTGTCCAATACTCTGACAAATTTATGCATAGCATTATACTGTAATACATTGTGCTGTATTGTGCCTTTCTAGAATGTATTGTTAAACTATTGTTATGGTCATATAATATAATACAATGCTATGCATAAATTTGTCAGAGTATTGGACAACCCTCACAAGATCACAACGCACCAATTAAAAACAACTTGTAAAAGGCAAAAGCTCCGCCTCTGGGGAGAGTACTTGGATGTAGTGTAAGAACCTATTTATTTTCAGTGTTGTTTTTAATTTCTCTTGATTGCCGGGGCGTGATCGGAGAATAAGTATTAAAATAAGCAGTGTTATTTGGTTTAGTATTGAAACATGTGAGAAAAGGATGATAAAAAATATTATTTTTGTGGTAGTGTTTGGAATAACGTTTTAATGTTGTTTTTTTTTTGCAGGTTTTGTAGTAGATGGTCATGGAGAGAGCTTACGTTGTTTTAAATACAACAAGAATTCTACGAGTAGTGAAAGTGGGCTTTAAAGGTACATAAGAAATTAAGAATTCGAAGTATAGCTAATAGTGTAACTACTCCACAATCGAAGATTCACATTGTAGAACCCATAGTGTTTTTTTATTTGATTGTTTTGTTCAGCATTGAGCATGCGATGAAGACCAACTGTCGGAACTAAGATAGAAAACTAACAGCAATCTGAATTATTTTTCTTAGCATAAGTGGACTAATTAAAGAATACAGATCACAAATCACGTTGTCGAGCAACTGAGTAGAACAGTAACGTTAGTTTTAACACCAAACATTCGGTAGTGTAATACTGGAGGCTTTTACAAACAGCTGTGAAAAACTGAGTGAGAAACGGCGGGAAAATCGTTATCACGTGGTACCTTCTAGAGTTTCGTACATGCGATCTATACTCCTCGTAATATATTATTCAAGAGTAAACACTAGGTGAGACCAGATCAAACATAATTCGAAGAAGATACTGTTCAATGCTACCGAAACCCCCTCCATACCTATATAGGTATGTGCCGCTGTGGAGGGTAACTATGGTTTTCAGGCAGTTTAGTCTGGGATAGGGTATAGTAATCAAAGATTTTTGTTCTAAAATAGAGTATAATTTTCTGCGAAACTGATCAGTTGAATGAAGAATTAACTCTAGACAAGGTTTACTGGCAAATGGCATTTAAAAATCGGTTAACTTCAGGTTAACTTGAAGTTAAGGACTTGATAAAAAACAAAACTCAACAAGTTTAAATAAACTGAGAACATGTGTGACTACGATATTGTTTTTGATGTGCATCTTAGACTGTAATAGTGAACGAGTTTCTGGGAAATAGCGAGTCTGGAATAGATCTAGGACAGGTAGGGTTTTTCGGTGTTAAGTCTAGAATAAGGTAGCAAAATGCGGTTAAAATGGTCTAGTACAGGGGGGGGGGGTCTCAGAATCCCAGCGGTACACCCCACCGAAAAATTTGCAGATTACTCCCCCCTGGACCTAAAACATGTTTCCGTTTAAAAAGTTAGGCTCCAAGGTACATGCTTATATTAAATCAGTTAGTTCTTATCACTACAAGCCATCACATCTTTAACAAATACATTGCAGGTTATCTCACTCAATAAAATATGCCACTTGACCTTTTTCCTGCGTAGAAAAATTACGCTAGAATTTTTTTGATTCATTTCTGTTTCCATGTTTCATGTCTCTATCATCTGCATTTTCAAACAGATCTTTACATATACAAATGTTCTCCAAGTGTTTTTTCAGTATAGAAATTTATACAATACTATGAGTTTATTGACACACTCGCTAAAATGCATGAGTCCGCAATAAGAGACCGAAGGTTAAAGAAGTAAAGTTACGCGAGATAAGAGCACGTTATCGATCAGCCAATTCACTGCTTGCACTCGACCTTTTGCAGACTGTATCAATTAACTCTTTGCCAAATGTATCTTTTCAACGCGTAACGCAATGTACGGTATGTTTAAATTATAAACACGGCTCTATATCTTTCAAAATACCGTTATCCGCGATATGATATGTGTGATATTTAAGGTATACATACACCGTTCCGAGTAAAAAATCGCATGAGTAACAGATCCACTGACGACATATGAAAGGTTACCTGAGGGCTTCCCAGGGCGGGTACATGTTCCCTTGTTCCCTATAAAAATTTGAAGTTGTTCCCTTGTTCTTCAAACATAAGTTAAGGTGTTACCCGAAATTCACTTTTATCAAGTTCCCCTGTTCCCAGAAATTCTGTTCCATGTTCCCTTGATCCCCCAAAATATTCCTAACTGTTCCCCACAATTTCTCTCCTATTTCATTTTTTCATGGTTAGTTATTTTCATAGGTTTCACCTCGTTAGTTATAGTACAGGTACTCCTCGGTAAAACGCCTCTTTCTCTTCCTCCTTTCTCCTCTTCGATGGAATGGTGCGCTAGAGCGCTGCAGGCACGATCACACGAGCGCCGGAGGCGTTAGCCCGTAGGGGGGTCCGGGGGTATCCTCCTCCGGGAAATTTTGAAAACTTCGGTTGTCTAAGACAGCATTTCGTGCGTTTTCGAAGGCAGTTTGATATGAAACCAGGCAGCCAAAAGCGAACGTAAAAACATGAATATTTCTTTTTAAATTCAAAATGGATTTTTGATAAACAGAAACTTTTATGAGACATGTTAGTTACAACTTTAGAAACTTTTAGAGCGGAATACCGATGACAGAATCATACCGTGACGTACAATTTATACAGCACATAAAAGGAAGGCAGGCACAAAATATCTTTAATAGACCTAATATGCTTTACATCGATTATTTAAACAGAGGAATAAAAAACATATCCCCATTTACTCAGTTTGCTAATCTTTAAACAGTGTTCCAAGCTCTAGCCTTCTTGGGTGCTTCTTAGCAAACAAATCTACTACCTCTTCCAGATCAATGTCACTTTCTTTTGAGCCATCGGCCCACAATAGGCGGACTTCCACAGCTCGCACCCCCCTCCCTACGGACCTGATTAACACCACCTCACTGTCAGGGCTTTTCATTCCCATTATGATAAATGGCGCCCGTAACGGGTATAATAACTGCCGTGTCGGTCGATACATCCATAGACTGAGTTTCTGTTTCCGTTGCCATTTTTACACAAGCTTAAATACATGTAGACAGGGTTTCTAGACGTGAATGATATGAAAAATGGCGGCCAAGAACTACGAAGGAATTCTCCCAGGTAACCACGCGTTCCAAACTCGTCACCAGTTCTTCTGCTAAGAACAAAATATATGATTTGTCCAGGGCCCGAGAAATAAGAGAAATTGTCATATTTTGTCGTCGAAAAGGCCTTTTTTCCTCTTAAATATTATAATTTTTTTCAAAAATAATAATAATAATAATAATAATAATAATAATAGCATTTATTTAAACACGATAAAAATTACAGCGGAGCTGATGTGGTCGTATATTAAAATACTAAGAATTAAGATAGATACTATTTACATCAATATATATTTACAGCAATGAATACAAATACAAGTTAACTAAGCCACTTATACTATGTACATTAATAAATAAAAATAGAAATCAATTGAGCGATTTTTTAAAAAGGAACTTGTCAGCCAGAGGAGGGACGACTGCCGTCCCACAATACCACGCATCGCATTTCTGTCACGCTCTCAAAGATGGCGCGGAATTTTCTAAGAAATACAGTGAAGTGAGGTGCCGGTTTCTTACTGTTCCGTTAGACGAAGTGGAGGTTAGATACCAGTTTTGTACTTTCGAACTTGTTAATTTTTTATTTGTTTTCCTTTATGGAACAGTTGGCCGGCTTTTAATGTAAATTATTTAGGTTAACAATGTGAGGTATTTTGACCTCGTGCCACGGGTCAATGACCTTGTTGAAATAAATCGTTCGTATTCATTAATAAGAAAGAGTAATTAGCATTTTCATTGATATTCGTCGCATTGTATTGTTATTCCTTTGAACAGTTCTAAAATGCTCCAAAATGCTCCGCGATATCGTCCTGAAAATGTATTGTAAAAAGCGCTTAGATTTGGCTACTTGCAATATGAGACACAGGCAGTACAAAAATAGACAGCACGCGTACGACTCCCACTCGTCGCAAAAATGTATTTTAAAAGCCTGAAGTTTAAATGCTTTTCCAGTAAGATTTCAGAGAGAATTGCGCCTTTAGATCACAGTTATGAATTTGTTCTCTTCGATGATATGGACTTCTTGATCTCGGCGGATTATCTCTCAAATTGATGGGAGGATTTCATGCTGTCCAGACGGCCGTTTATAGAATTATTTTATTTCTTTATGCCGTTGTTCGGTGCTAGCTCTATTGGTATACATTGCGGTTTCTTTCGGCTCACTTTTGTTGCAAGATAAATACTTATCAGCTAAAGTTTGTTATCGCTTTGAAACTGCTAGGATCGTTAAATTTCTCACGCCGTGATTTAGGGTGTGTTCCTTTCGGAGAATCCAAAAACGGATTTTTGATCCGGGATTTGCCGGATTTCGCGGCCGAAAGGAACGCGAAATCCGGTTTTGGATCTGTAACCTTGGTGACCTTTCGCAAAGTAAAATAAAAAACTAAAATTAAAATCAAAACTTTATTGTTACAGAGTAAGAGAATGAAAAAGCGCGTTTATTTGCACAAAGTGAATGGCTGAAAAGTTACAGATTATTATGGTAAACAAACCGCAATTTTCATATAAGCTTAATTCTCTGACACAAACTAAGCCGTACAAATTTGCTCGAAATGCGAGCAGGCTGCTAAATGTCAGGCCTTTTTACATAGCAAATTACACCTTTACGTTGTTATTTGAGTTTCTAAGCAATTTCTAACGGCATATGGTCAATATATGAATGTTTTACTGTACCTGGAACGTTTGCCCACATGTTTGACAAATGGCGGCACCAAAAAGTCTCGACCTGACTGTGCTCTGTCTGGAAATACCGCTGGTTCATCAGATTAATTTCAGATCCGTTGTGAAAGGAACAGCATAGATCACTAATCCGAAAATCTGGATTTGGATTCTTTAGATTTAAATCCAGTGAATCCTTTTTCAAAAAGGATTCGCCAGATCAAAAATCCGGATTTGGATTAATCGAAAGGAACACGAAATCCGTTTTAGGATACACTTATTCAGGCTATTACCGGAAGTTGCATGAAAGCGAGGCCTAAGGGCCAATCGTAAACAAACATGGCGTACACGAGTTACAAGTGTTGCGCTGCAGCGCTATGTAACAATCGAAAAGATCTTATTTTTCACGCTTTTCCGCTAGACGAAAGTCGAAAGAAAATATGGGAGCTAAGAATGAAACGTGGCGACGAAAAATTTGTTTCTAACACATCACTCTTCTGCTGTTCGGAACATTTTACTGCGAAAGACTAAAAAAAATCTTTAACTGGCAGAAGGCATGATCTTGTAAACAACGCTGTTCCTTCCGTTTTTGCGTGGTCAGTGGATCATGATAAAGAGAGTGAGAGGTCCGAAAGAGCTAAAGTACGTGAAGGCAATAAGCTTGGAATAATAGTATCAGTTGGGGGCCCATCAGAAGTAACATATGAGGATACATGCGAATCATTGAACCCTGCAGATAACTACCCAGAGAAAGAATCAGAAGAGAAACCACAAGAGAAAGACCTAGTGTCCGAGATTTGTGATCTCAGACAAAAGGTCTTCCTGTCAAAATTTGGCCTGGAACGGTTTAGATCCAATGATGACGACATATTCTTTTACACAGGGTTTCCGAATTACCAAGTTTTGATAGCATTTTGGAACTTTGTCAAACCGTGTGATGAGTCGCTTCTTAGTTGGAACCAGGCACGTTCTAAAGTGAATGGAGACCTCGCAGACACTGCTTTTCCTTATTTACAAGGCCAGAAGAAAGAAAAACAACGAAAGCGAGAAATAGAGCCAATTGATCAGTTGCGGATGTTTCTGACAAGGGTGCGACTTGGATTATTTGAGCGTGACTTGGCGCATAGATTTGATGTGTCTGTAAGAACTGTCTCTGATGTTGTTGTCACCTGGGCAAACTATCTTTACATCTTGTTGGGTAGTTTGCCTGTGTGGCCTTCCAAAGAGAAGATAAAGCAGCACTTGCCAGAATCATTTAAGGGAAGATATGAAAATGTACGAGGGATTTTAGATTGTACCGAGCTGAAATGTGAACTACCCAAAGATTATCAAAAGCATTCAGAAATGTACTCAGATTATAAGTCTCATGATACATTTAAGGGATTGGTCTGCATTTCACCTAGTGGCTGGATTACCTTTGTTAGTCATCTATATCCTGGAAGAATCAGTGACAAAGAAATCATTGAAAAGAGTAATTTTTGTCAGCTAATTGAAACAGGGGATCAATACCTTGCAGACAAAGGCTTTGAAATTCATGACCTAATCGCCCTCAGAGGAGGGAGCTTATATATTCCTCCAAAGAGATTTTCTGCATCTGACCAGTTTACGGAAAGCCAATGTTTTGAGACCATGAGTATAGCTAATGTACGAATTCATATTGAAAGAGCTATTAAGCGAATAAAAGCTTGGCATATATTTAATCAAGTTCTGCCTCTTTCTAGCTATGGATCTATAAATCAGATCTGGGCTGTGTGTGCATTGTTAGTCAACTTTCAAAATCCAATCATTTCTGTCTAGAGAAAGTCATTTTTAGTTTGTATAGATATTTACATTTAAAGAACACTGGAACACAATATCAAACTGAATGCTCCTTTCTCCCCAGACAAGGTGCAAGTTTTAAATGTTATGGGGGGTGACAACTCTAACAAACGCTGTTTGAGCAATACTGTGTGTAACTGGAGGTTGTCCCGAAAATTTGGAATATCTTCCCGATTTTTTCGGAGACATTCCCGCCAAAATGTAATTCTAACAACATACATTACCTCGTGTTTCCCCGAAAATTTTTTGAGTCTCCAGATTCCCGGCAAAATCTTCAGATTCCCGGAAGAATTTTGTTTTTCTCCCGAAACAGACCTTCTTAGAGTTGTCACCCCCTGTAAATGTTACCTTTAGACAGCAGTTAATACTACACGTGTCTAAAGAGACCCCTTTGGGCCTGCTAGTTTAGGATATGTACATCAAGGTTTCCTTCAAGTGAAGTTTAAAAATAATGTTCTGTTCTAGAGTCATTGAGTGTTCTTGTTTTTGATATATTTCTCATGAAAAGCAAGTAAACTTGGTTTAATTTCATGTTGCCATCTTGCTGATGATGCGACCTTCAGAACCAAAATGGGATATTTGTAGTTAGTTAAAACAACAAAATCAGTCCATTGAAGTGTAGTGATTCCCATCTGCATTTGACACTGAAACCAGTATTTGTGCTTTTCTTTCACTTCATAGAAAGAGTTTGTTTCCATAAATGCAAAACTTGTTTCCTTTTGATGATCTTTGATGGCAACAGTGGGCGAGGCATCCTGCTTTGACTCGAGACATTTTATTTCTACATTTCTATGCTCAATTTCACCATTTTGATATTCAATGGTTGCAATTCTATCAGGACTTGCTGCAAGAACTGTATTATCTTTGTCTACAATTAGGCCAACCTCTTGAAGTATGACTTCCTTCACATCTGGTAATGACAAAATGTACTTTTTGTACAAATTGGCTGCAACTGGCTCTTTTTCAATACCATAAAGCATACTCTTACTTTTATAATTTAGTTGCTTAGCTTGTAAATAGCTCACTTGCTTGTAAGGTCTCCCTTTTGTTGTAATTTTTTTAATTAGACTTTCTGGTATCTTTGACCTTTGGTTATGCATATGGGAAAATACATCTTTACAGATACTGGCAGTTATCCTGTTCTGCTTTTGTTCAAACCAAACAGGGTTGACCGATTGCCCTCTTGTTGCCATTTCAATGTGCTTTTGCTCATCTGTAAGTGTTTCAATAAATGGTTTTGATTGTATTGGTGGTGGTTGTTCTTGAGTAAGGGGGGGATCAGCTGTTCTGTAAGAAGACGTTGACTGTAACCCTTCCTGCACTTGGGTGTGGTTCTGGGGAATTGATATTCTCTGCACATGTGGCTCACCAGTAGACTGAGCATTAAGAGATAGTTGTAGATCAGAAATATCTGGCGCATTTGATTCCCTTTGCACAAGAGAGAAGGGATCAGGGGTCCCATCATTTAAATTGAGCTGTGGCTGTTTTTGCCTTTGGGCATTTAGTGTGGGATGGGTACTATGGCGGACAGGGCTCCAATTTGCTTGAACAGCACAAGGGGTGTTATTCTGAGTACAAGATGCTACTAAGTTAGGAGTAGTAAATTCTTGGAGTTGCTTGTGAATTATTGAACCTTTAGCAACTGTTCGAACTATAGTCATTACTGTTGGGACCGGCGTTTCGTCTGGTAGCATTGCAGCAAAGGGTATGATGGGATTTGTGCTCTGAAGATCATGCTTCAGCTTTATCATACTATTTCTCTGCACTGTTATATACTTGTAAATCATGCACAAAGCTCATCATGCGAAGGCCTTTGTCATTTGAGTTTATGACAACGTCTGCATTGGCAAACTTCTTAACTGATTTTCCAGAATTTTTAACTTGTTCAAAGGCGTCCATGGGTACAAATGAAGGTAAAATAGAAAAGTCTTCCGAAAATAACGTGGACTCGTCTGGCGGGAAGGTATCGAAATGTAAATTACTGGAGCTTGCTTGTTCGGGCGTGCTCTCTACTGTATCATTTGACCGCTTTAGCTTGTCAAGCTTTGCCTTCGTGTAGCTTCTATCAGGATCAGGGTCATAAACCTTGTCCCTGTAGTAAGAGATCGAGTTGAATGCTTTCACTCTGGCGAAAAAGAATTATAAAAACCAGGCATTAGAGGTTTTATATGGAACAAAACGAGCAACAACAACCTTCCACACGACAAATTTTACGAAACTTACTTTTCGACGAGATCTTTCTTTAATCCTTGTTGGTTTAGTCTTCTACACTTGAGCCAGAATTTTAACTGTGGTATTGTCCATTTGCTTATGTTCTCTACGTTTTCTAGGGATGAACACGGGATATCATTTGGTGTGAGGTTTATCTCTCGTAATACTCTTTCGTCCATGTTTTGCTACTGCAAGTTTTGAGATTCGCGCCATCTATGGCCCTTAGGCCTCGCTTTCATGCAACTTCCGGTAATAGCCTGAATAAGTGTATCGAAAATCCGTTTTTGGATTCACCGAAAGGAACACACCCTTAATGTCTGAAGTCTGCGGTGTGCAAGACTTGTGAGAAAGTGTTTCCGGCATCACGGATATAGGCGTCTTAGATGCGAGTCTCAAAAAGCCGTATTCTACAATTTCACTGCAATGAAATCATGAATTCTTGCAATGATTTTTAGCTCCTTAGTTAGTTCTGTAGTTGAGTAGTGTGTCTCAGTGGAGCTAGGATAAACCTCCGTTGTTTTAAACAGCGTTTGATTTGGCATCCAACAGATAATCTGCAGCATGGTTGCTGTTTTGTAAATCTCACGGATGCTAGTAAATTCTTACATTCTTTCCTTAAGCAAGGAATGAACACAATTTCATGTCCTTAAGCAAGACTCGAGTTTCGGTTCTTTGGCGAACCTCGTCAGTTGCTACCATGTGTACAGGTCTCGTAGGACGGATTCGCTCTCAGCGCCATTATGCAATAGCGTCGCTCTCGCGTGGGTTCTGAACTGATCCAATGCCAAAATGCACTGATGACGTCACCCGAGATTTGATAATATACTTCAAAATGCAATGCATTGTGGGATGGCAGTCATACCTCCTCTGCTTGTCAGCTATGGCTCCAGTTGTATTGTCGAGAGAGTTCCATAGAGATGCTGCTTGGTAGTATACAGATTTACGATAAAAGTCAGTGTTGGGCTTAGACATTGCGAATGACATTTTTCTTCTTAAATTATATTTGCAGTCGTATTTTGTAAAAAGGTTCAAGATTGGAATGGGAGAAAGGTCGTAAAAGCAATTATGGGCCAGTAATAATAACTTTTGCTCGTATGAGGATTTAAATGTTCTCCATTTTGTACGTGTGAGGACCTCATTACTTGGTGTGTACCAATCCAAGTTATAAATAATCTTCGCAGCGCGCACGTGTATCTTTTCAAGCTCATCTAAAAGCGTTTTCCCGCAGGAACCCCATACAGTTATACCATAAATTACTGACGGTAAAATTACTTTAAGATAAAAATCAGCTCTAGCAGTAGTAGGTAAAAAATACAAAGATCTAAGTAAATTCAAAAACGTTAGGAAATCAATGTTCCTTTGTTCCCGTTATAACTCAACAGTTCCCTTGTTCACTAAAAGTTATTTTAAGATATGCCTTGTTCCCTAAAAGAAAATGGCCATGTTCCCTTGTTCCCTAAAACCCCTGGGAGGCCCTCTTACCTTTAGCGTATAAACGTGTCCATTTCTCTCCTATTTCAAACCGATAACCTGATCATTGTGGGCTTCCATCCTTCACCCTACAGAATCTACGACACTTTAACTCTCTTCGACGAAATCTTCGTTTATATTAATTATTTCAACCAGGAAAATAACACATTGCACAATTATTTAACTAATCAACCTTTAAACTAAGTCAGGTAAGTTAACGACTTCCTTAAAACGCAAGAGAGTAAAATGTGTAATGAAGATGTGTAAATCAATGTATATTTATGTATGTGTATTTACTTTGAACAAGAATGACTCTTCGAGTAGTGAAGTCGGGCTTTAAGGGTCTTGTAAGTGTCCCCTAAGGTACGAGAATTAATCCAAAATTATTATGATTTATTTTACAGTCGCTTTTCCGGTCACACAAGGTGATCCGTCATGCACGTTACTTCGTCATTTGAAACCTTTAATCAGTCTTTTGCAATCACTCGTGCATGCAAGGTCAACTTTAACTTTAAGTTCAACTTTATTACTTCCATTCATCTGTTGCTCGAAAAGAAAGAAAAGGAATCGTAAAAGAATGGAACTCTCCCAAATCCGGCAATGATGTTAGTTCCTTTTACTTGAAGTGTTTTGTTTCGTCATTCATGATACAATACCACTAACTCCTCTTTTCCTTTTCATTCAACTATTTATACATGAGCTTGAAGTTGCTATGTCAACTGATATCACGTCACTAACATTTAGCCGCAGGCTACAAACCACTTGAAATCCACAAAAAGTGCCGGAGAATATTAAAAAGTGGATTTATAAGTCGGACAGACTGCCCGACTAATAAAAAAAACTCATCAACCTCCCAAATATTCAACAAACAAACAACAGTCGCAATCATAGCCATACTATCTCAAAAACACTTCAAACAGAACTTTCTAGAACTTTCTAGAACAGGCATAAAAAAACTTACGAAGAATAAAAGTGAATTTACAAATCGGGCAGACTTGGCATTCTGCCCGATTAAACGTTGTTATACAGAAGCATTGATCAGTAGTGTACGCGACAAGACCGAAAGGGAGTATGGGAAAAGAAGAGGTCCATGCTTTTAATGCTAATGACATAAAACAGCAGGAAAATATTAAAATAGCTGTATACAAACCTGCGAGAGGGTGGTACTGATAGCATTCAGGAGCATCACCTCCGTTGGCAACCACATAAGTGCTGCAGTTTATCATATCGTAGTCAAACCGAGGGGCTGTTTCGGCCGCTTTCCTGATATATTTCATCTCAGGCACGCATAAAACATTGTCGAGAAATTCGCAAGTCCGGCGACAAATCCGCCGCGGTCGAGGTCTTTGTAAAGACGTATCGCATGGCTGGAAATGGTAACGGCAAAACAAATCTTTCATAATGGGTTGGCATGTCTGTGCTATTTCAAAGAAAGTGAAGTAACTTTGAAATGTGGAAGTTTCCCTTTCACCATAGTCCAGCGTGCTTTGATTCCCAAACACATAGAGACTGGTAATGATATTTTTGCACATCCAGCCTTTCGTATACTTGTAGAAGATGCATGAAGCATCTCTCACAGAAACGTTTACTGGGGGCTCCGCCTGTACACAGCTAAAACTGAAAATAAGGGTTAAACGTCTTAGGTGTTTTGCAGTAATGTAAAGCTGTTTTCCCTTCGTTTGAAACAGGTTAGAGGCCATAAGATTTTTTATGGAGAGTTGGATAATTTTTTTTTAAAAATAGATATGCTGCACTGAAGCCAACTGTCTTGGAAAATAATATCTTGCAACTACGAAAGCCTGACTTGAATTGCTTTGTTTGGGACATAATGCATAGATATAAGCCCCAAGACCATAGACCCAGTCATATCAAGGGTAAGACACAAAACCAAAGCCCACTAGACTGCGCTCTATTTAAGAAACAGAACCACAGCGCCAGTGAACAATGAAGATGAGGAAACAGAGCTCGGATAAACAATAAGACCAAGGAAACGGAGAGATATATAATGCATGGAAGAAAAAAGGGGAAAGAACGGGAAAAAGCATAAATACATGATCTCAAGGCCACAGAGAGCTCACCGAATCCGAATATAAGCCTCGCAAAAGCAAAGCTCGACTCAGACATGCGCAAGTGTAAAACTCAGAAACTTGATCATCTACATCTTTCACTGGTGCTGTGGTTCTGTTTCTTAAATAGAGCGCAGTCAGTCTAGTGGGCTTTGGTTTTGGGGTATTATATCTATGTATTCTGTCCCAAACAAAGCAACTTAAATTGAAGCTTTGATATTTTAGGGAAAAAATCTTGCAGAGACACAGCTAAAAAATTATTTCCGTAGTTCGAGTTCAGCTGACAGGATCACAATTTTACAATACGAAATTGCTTCAGTTAGCTGTGTCCCTTTCCTGGCATTCTATTTTCACAGCCAAATAACAAAAATAATTTATTCGAACAGTTTACAGATAAAAATTGAGATGCGTTAAAACTATATATTTCCAGCCTGCGAAAAAGAAGCGCGTCTTAGCAAACGCGTGTCATATTGCCCGTGACGTGACACAGCTAGGGTAAAAAACCTTAACTTAGGCTGGTTTTCACTAGCAATATAAGCATAAGTATAGGCATAGGCATAGGCATAAGCATAGTCATAGTCATAGGCATAGACATAGACATAGGCATAGGCATAGGCATAGGCATAGACATAGGCATAGGCATAGGCACATGATAGACATAGACATAGGCATAGGCATAGGCACATGATAGACATAGACATAGGCATAGGCATAGGCATAGGCATAGGCACAGGCATAGGCATAGGCATAGGCATAGGCACAGGCACAGGCACAGGCACAGGCACAGGCACAGGCACAGGCACAGGCACAGGCATAGGCACAGACACAGGCATAGGCATAGACATGGGCATAGACGTAGACATAGGCATAGGCATAGGCATAGGCATAGGCATAGACATCAGGATCGGAAGCATAACACCGCTTGTCTCCAGTGAAAACGGCCCCGAAAAAAGCATAAGCGAAACTGAGCATAAGCATGAGGATCAATCTTATGCCTATGGCAATTTTCGTTTTCACTCGACGCAAGTTCTTATGATTCCGCTTCCACCTATGCTTATGTTTACACGTATGCTTATGTCGCTAGTGAATACCAGGCTTTAGTGTGCCAAACATGTACATGATATGGAAATATTTGCAGCACCAACCTTGAATTGCTATTCACTTCTGTGTCATTTCTATACACTTCTGTGTCATTTCTATACACTTCTGTGTCATTATTTCCTGGTGCTAAAGAGAAAACAAATTAAGGCATGAAAATGTATCAGCTATTCGGTTTCACTGTCAGAACTCACTGCACGTGGCGCACACCCCATCACTGATTCTCCAGGTTCCCTATCTTTTTTATTTGTTTTAAAATGGGGGGGGGGGGGGGGGGAGTTGGGCAAATATAAAAAAACAATAGTAGAGAAAAAAAAACAATTGTGCACAGCGAGCCAAGGAAAAGAAAAGTATGGCACAATCTCGAAAAAAATTATTGCACATCCTCAAGACGACAACAACTCATGCTCGCGTTTTTTTTGCCTTACGAGTCATTATCTGTAAGACCCTGAAGAAGAAAGGATGTGCCTTTCGAAATATTGGATATTTTACAAATATAGTCGTTTCCGCACCGTTTATCAGCTTTGCTTTTTTATCAAATCGTTTAATTATTTCATAGCTGATTAGATCCTTTACTACAGGATTCGGTGTTTCTATTTCGTTACGGTGGTCCGTTGCAAATACAGTTACTTGTTTAATGTAAACATGTTTGGTTAAATGTATAATCACTGAGATTCACTTACAACAATAAACC
The DNA here is from genome assembly GCA_024195265.1 of Dendrophyllia cribrosa. Classification (NCBI taxonomy): domain Eukaryota; kingdom Metazoa; phylum Cnidaria; class Anthozoa; order Scleractinia; family Dendrophylliidae; genus Dendrophyllia; species Dendrophyllia cribrosa. Next base: position 20,764,560 of record JAJLRJ010000011.1, on the reverse strand, counting down.
AAGCCAACACAAATGCAAAGTATGAAAAGAATCCTGAGATTGCGCTCCACTTCCTTGTTCCCAGGATACATTGCACGGGTTATGAATCTGTCATAAGGAATCAAAAGTGCAAACTGACGTCATAAAAAAATATACGGTCAGTCAAGGGGATATTTAAGTTGAAAACAGTCGAAGAATGACCAAAATATAACAGATTTAAACAAAGAGATACACTTTTAGAATATTTGCATTATTTGTCCCTTTCTTCTTTCAAAGTTGCGCGCACTCAGTAATAGCTGACAAAGAATGTCAGTATAAATATATATGAATAGGACAGCTTATGGCACAGCTTGTCAAGGGAGTACAACATCAACGGTTTTGTCTCCACATTGTTTACGTTTTTTGTCACGACACTAGTGTGGCGGGTGAGAATCGCTTAAAAGATAAACCGATATATAGAATGATAAGTAATGCGATGTCAAGTAATTTCGGAATAGAAAGTCATCATTCACAACGCTTTACGAGGCTTACAAACTAAAACCCAGATAATCGTTTAATCGATTAAATATTTCAATTTCATTTTTGTGCATTTTTCGGAAGGAAATAATGTATTTAGTAACCTGTCCAAACCGTTTTTCATATCGATCGCTGAGGGAAAACGTAACAAAGCTGCAACTGGAGTCAAATAACCGGCCTTTGAACGAGCGGAAATTCCCGTAAAGTTATTGTGTGTGTTATATACATTTGCATAAATAACATACATACCTGTATTAAGCGGATACCCTCGGGACCCTCGCTGGTGTCCACTTATAGACTAATAGAGCCCAAGATGGGTCCGCTAAATACAGGTTAATTTTACAATTAATATGGGAAGAAAATTTGGGGACCCAAGCAGCTAGTGTCCGCCTAATAGAGGGTGTCCGTTTAATATGGGGTCCGCTTAATACAGGACCTTAAGTTTTATGTAAAATGTCCTGCCGCTATGAATTGAATTTTTGGGTGAAGAATCTTCTCGATCGTGGTTTCAAGTGTCGTCTATTGAATGTACATCTGTTGTCTTACTTTTCAGACATAATTTTATGTTTCTCCGTAAAAGCACTCAAAACACTCGGGAATCAATACTGCAATGGGTTATAAAAGACGCCACGAGTTCAAGCTGTGTACAGCTTCTTGTTGAGAAAATGAAATTGCTCTTTGTGGCCTATATTTAGTGTTTATTGTCCACATTACAGAGGGTCCGTATTATACATGATTATAGATTAAGTTATTTTAATAGAAAATGTAGAAAGATATTGCCGGGACCGTAAGTTACCGGGTCCGTAAGTTGAGGCTGGCCTGTAATAACATTTTAATAAAGGGGCCCCCTCTCTCTTCTGCCACGTTCGGGTTTGAGATTTTCGTATTTCGATCCGAGCGGCAAGCTGTCACAATAGTCAAAGCAGAAGGTATAGCTAAGTGTTTGAGAATCTTGCTCATATCATTGAGGAACTTGTCCAGATTAAGTATTCTTATCCAAGTTACTGACAATTCAAAATACCAAACGAAGAGCCTACCTCACAAGGGCAAGGCAAATAAAATTCGTGAAGTCATGCATAGCTACTTTTCAAGCGTCAGCTTGTATGGGGATGTAACAACTGATTGAAAAAAATAACAAATAAAGGAACAAAAACGAAAATTATAATTACCGTGTAAGCTGAATGTGAATAATCCGGCACACGATTCCGCGTTTGTCTTACTTGCGTATGTCTAAATTGAAACGGTTCAGGCCGTTTCTACCTTGACCTATAAACTAAACAAACAGGACGTGTAAGACGCGTGAGACGTGACAACATTTGGAAGATTAGTGAGATACGTTTGCGCAGAGACGGAAGTCAGTTTCAGCTGGCTTTCAGTTCCAAAGGTGTGACTAAGTTCAAAATCTACTACACTCAGGTTTCATACTATTATTAAAGCGTCACGTTTGTTTTTCCTGCGAACGGCAAAAATACAGAAATTTGTTGTGAATTTGCTCTAATCGGTCACTCGAGGAAAACGGAAGGAAAACACTTCTCTGTTGAATAAGTTTGCATTCAAATAACTTTTGGATAAGTAAAGATTTGAAGAATGTTTCCTCTTTTTTACTTTACCCCAGGGCATTTGCACAGCTTTCTTGTCCCTGCCATGGAGCATTTGCCAATTTTTTGTCACCGGCTTATGCCCAGGGGTTGTCCGGGACGGAGCGGGGAGGGGGGTGGGGGGCATCGGCACTGCTGGAATTGACTGATGCATAACACCAAAAAATAAAGAAACGGAAGTCATCAAAGACTACAATTATAGTATTCTTCTGTTGACAAAATGACGGTAGCTCTAAATACTGAAAAAACAACTCATCTGAAACCAATGTAAATAATTACTTATGCGCATAGCGCGCATAAGGTAAGGTTCCGGCTTCGTTTTTCTTGTTATTATTTTTATTATTATTATTTTTATTTTTTGTGTCAAGATTTTGCATGCAAATTTATGCACGCATATTTTAGTGACCGGGTCCTCGGGTCACCAACATTCTACAAAAATGGCTGCCGCGCTCGGCATGTGCTTGGTTTTTAAACCCGTAGTTTCGTGTCATCGGATTAATAACTCACATTTAAAATATTCAAAATGGAAAGAGAAAGCTTTAAGGAATACCCAAAGCCGCTATAGTGGAGAAAAAGGAGACCTTTTAGCAACTAATCTTGCTTCAAGGAAATTCATACGCTTTTATCAGTGTGGGGCGATCAAAACCGAAGAAGCAGAGTTTTAAAGAATTTTCAAACAGACGAGGGACTTTACCGTAAAAGAAATTACAAATTTTGGTGAGAATTTATGTTGATATCAATTTGTGATTCACTTTTTCTTTGTGTTCTGGTTAGTTTTGGAGAAATATTTATAAAACATGTTAAAATTCAATCGTAATGACATCTGATATTATGTAAACAAAACAAGACTTAATTTTATACCTGTAGTTCTAACTTCACACGCGTCGCCTAATACGCAAAGATGTCTGTGTATGTTTTGCAATTTTCATTTCCAAATCAGTTTCTAGGGCAATTTCCGATACAACTGGTGTATTTTATTCGAAAATTAGTCATACTTTTAGTCTAGACCGAGTAAAAGTTTTTGTGCACGGTCGCGTAATTCTGTTATTGAGATTCACTAAAATTGAAAAAATAGCCCGGTCGTTTGCTGATTTCATTGCTTTTAAAAGTAGTCTTTTCAAATGTAACAGAAAAAAGTCACGGTTTGGGAAATAAAAGACGAGTGTGTATTTGATCGGGAATCAATAAATTGAATATTCAAAGCGAGTACAGAAAACGTGTTTTAGCGTGTTCTTTAGTGTGTCACGCAAAATTCGTTGAGGGGGGAGGGATGCGTGACCCATTTAAAATAAACTGCATAACTTTCTTATGCAAGCGCATAAGTACAGGCTACCAGTGTAGCCTCTTGTTGATTTTTCCTTTGTTTGATGTTGCGCTATTTAAATCATTAATCCTCAACGATAAAATGTGATAAAATTAGTCCAAAAAAAAATCACCGTTACCCCTACTTACTCACGATAGCGTAAAATAGAAATCACCAATAAAACTTGCTCTTTGAGCTTCACAACACATAGCAAAAACGGACAGCAACCAACTTTGCAAAGTCGAACGTGCTTCGGTTTCTTAAAAGACGTGCAGTGTTTCGCACACGCCTAACCTCGGGGTCAGCGAAGTTTGTTTGGGGTGTACAAGTTTCGAATGACAGTGTAGTCACGAAGTGGCATAAAGTAAACAACGTCACGGTGAAAGCACACTTGTGTTTTGTTCGCGGGACCTGCAGTATAAACAAGGTATCTTTGCCTCTCTCCAGCAAAAATAAAAGAAAGTCGATCGATGTACAGTGTCGCTTAGTCGCCACATATAATGTTTAATATTTAATTTTTTTCTTTATTTTTGACTATTTTTAGTACAGCTCGTTTAGATATATTGTGACATAGTTTACATTTTAAAACGTCAACTGTTTTGACCTAAATTCGCAAAATTTGAACATCGTTTGTATACATGTATAAATCTGTATTTATTTTTCTAAAAATAAGAGATCTCCGAATTGTCTTCCAAAAGTTGTCGATATCTCCTCGGTGATGTGCAACCGAAAATACCTATGATTCCGGAACTGCGCAAAGGCATCCGAAGTCAACGCGATCATGTTTCACTGGAATGAATTTGACTCTAATAAAGACCATAGTTAATAGGACAAATGTAAAGACTGACAGTTGTTAGGTACTCATCTCAACTCTCGAACTTTCTTAATTTTTATTTTATGGTTGTTAAGATTTTGTTGTTTAATTTACCTTTAACATCCAAAAGTTGGTGCGTCCTTATTTGGTGGGGTAATCAATATGCAGTCCATTTTTTCGCACTGGGTTTTTGTGCTTTCGTATCAGGCGGTGCACAATGTTGAATGCCTTTATATTACGCTGTGAATGTGAATTAGGATCTTTAGATAATCTCATCAGTTTATTTATCAGATGTAACTTTTTTCAGACGTCATTAAACCCTCAGACTCACTCATAGTGTATCTCCGTCGTGAATATAAATAAGAAATATAACTATTTACGGATACTACATATAGAAAGGTTTCTTTAGTTTGCCGGCAGCAGGAACTAATAATATAAGCCCTTGAGCAGCGAGTCTGACAAATATGCATAATAAGGCCTAGCTAGGCGCCACTACGGTTCCTTCCACGAAAAGTAAATACGCATTGCAGTTTAATACGTATTTGCCACCCAGAGTTTTCTTAGCCGTCTACCTGAAGTCATTTCTTTACTGTGGACGTATTTAAATGGCAATTATTGTCTTACCTTCACATTAAGTTTGCGAAGTTTTTCCCTTAAAAATATTGCATTTCCGGGAACACTCTATTCCCAGACGCTAATTAAACTGGATTACGGTTATTGAGAAACGTTTGCACTTCACACTGGTTAGAGTTTACCTGACCGGTGCTCTTGAGTCAAAGACGCAATACCTTGTAGTATAATTTACATGACTACCTTTTCAACCAAATTCACTGGAAATAACCCAGTGTGACTCAGTATCTGCTTTTGTGCAGTTTTTTTTCTTTATACCTCCGTCGACCCTTCGCGAAAATTTGAGTAGATCTAACGTGATAACATTAGAAGAACAGTTTTAGTATTTACAAACCCATCTTACTAGTCTGTAATTATTGAAGGAGTGTGCACCTTCTAAATTTTATTAATCGGAGTTTGCTTAAGGTAAGATAAAATCTCGGCAAAACAGTTTTTAATTATGCCTGTACTGAACAAAAACTAGGTAAGTCCTGCCTTGCAGCAGTCAGTGAATTGATTCTGTCCGTTTGCCGAAATCTCTAAACCATCGGTGTGAGCGTCATTTCTTTGCTCAGTGTATGTATCTCAATAATATTCATTGTCTCGCCTCCCCGTTTAGTTTGCTTAGTTGAATGTTTTCGTTGCCTGCTCTTTGCACTAAAATAGTCAACTCTTTTCTCAGTCACTAATCAAATCCTGCTCTGTACCATGTATACTTAGGTTGTAAATTATAATAAAACAGGGAAGTTATTAACAAGAAAACTTTTGTTATTCTAATTAACAACTTAAAAAGCTACAGTTGTTGGTATTTTTTTTATTATCGTTTTGATATTTTTTTTTATTGTGAATCTATTCATTAATTGCGTTACATTCCCGTTTAGTTTGCTAAAATGGACGTTTTCTACATTAAAGTGGCTATGTCGCGAGGTTTCATTTACACTTTTATCTGTCAAAATTCTTTTGTTCGCTGATACGAAACAGGACTCGAAACGGAACCAGTGGTCACGTACACAAGAGCTATATATTGCTTGTTTTGATTTAAGTCCAACAATTTCATCGCTCTTTTCTCAAGCAAAACAAAATCAGAAAAATGTTAGGTTTGTCTGTAGTGGTAAAGAAGTACAAAGTGAAGACTCTGGTACTATTCCGTTAATAGCGGAGCACTGCGCAGCCCCATACTCATAGAACCTGTGCCCGTCATTTTTCATGGTCATGGCTAGCGGAATGTTTCGCGGGCGCGCCTCCGTGACATGTGTGTCCGTTGGGCAGGGCTAATAGGGAACTTAAGCACCGACGTTTTAGGGGCGACGGCGACGTTAGTAACCGAGAGAGCCTGGGTAGCGGATGCCGTCGTTCCCGCCAAATTACAAAGGTTTAAGCAAAGAGAAGTTTTCGCGACGGCGACTTCTCAGGGACCTAGCTGTGAGAAAATGCCGTCTTTTTGTAAAATAAGAGAAATGCTGCTTCTATCTTATGATATGAAGATCATTACAGATAAAGAATTTTTGGTCTTGTGGGCCTACCAGTCGAAGAACCCAGAATTTCCGTACGAATCGTATGAAAGATTTGATTTACAAAACATTGACGAGGCGGAATGTTTAGCTGAATTTAGAGTCCGCAAACAAGACATCCCTGTGCTGGCAAATGTTCTTCAACTACCAGCCAACATCCGTTGTCAACAAAGAACAGTATGTGATAGAATTGAAGGCTTATGCATGCTGCTGAGGAGGTTTTCATATCCATGCAGATATTCAGATATGATCTGTCGATTTGGAAGACCAGTGCCGGTAGTTATGCATGATAACGAACGAAGTCATGGATAACATTTTTAACCTTCACAGCCACCGAATTGCCCGATGGAATCACGATATTTTGAGTCCTCCTTTGTTACAGGAGTATGCTGATGTCATTCATGCCAAAGGGGCCCCTCTAGAAAACTGTTTCGGATTTATTGATGGGACAGTAAGACCGATAGCCCGCCCCGATCAACACCAAAGAATTGTATACAATGGGCACAAGCGTGTTCACTCGTTAAAATTCCAGTCTGTTGCTCTTCCAAATGGGCTCGTTGGGAATATGTATGGACCAGTTGGTAAGTAAGAATTCCAATTTTGTATATAAATTGTATTCCTCTTCAATGTATTACACATCAGCTCCTAGTAGACTGATACCCTGCAAATTCAATAAAAAAGTTTATATATGTACAGTTGATCTCATTGAAAATCACCCCCAGATTCACATTACAGTATTTTTACGCACAGCCAGGGGAGCAGGGATTGCAGTTAATTCCTGTGAATGAACTCCATTACCCATGTACCAAAAGGTATAGATAATACTGAAAACATTTCAATTTTGCTTTCAGAGGGAAAAAAGCATGATGCTAGTATGTTGGTGGACTCCAACCTCCGCCGTGAGCTTGAGCGAAATGCATTTTCTCCAGCTGGTGATCCTATATGTGTGTACGGTGATCCCGTCTATCCTTTGAGAGTGCACCTTCAAGCACCATTTCGCTATGGCAGGCTAACCCCAATGATGGAAGCATACAATGCAGAGATGAGTTCTTTCAGGGTCTCTGTCGAGTGGCTGTTTGGGGATATTATAAATGATTTTAAGTTTTTGGATTTCAAGAAAAATTTAAAAATTGGCATGAGCAGTGTTGGAAAAATGTATCTAGTCAGTGCACTCCTTAACAATGCGATAACCTGCTTATATGGGAATACTACCTCAGAGTTTTTCGGTCTAAGCCCCCCTTCTTTAGAAGACTACTTCAGATAAATCAAAGCATTGAACAGTTTATTTTAGTATGATTTAACACTCACGCTTCATGAAAGTGTTTCCTATTATCATGGTCAATGTCTTATAATAAGGTCAAAATCATGCTGAAATCGATACAATGTATTAAGCCATTAACACAACACAATACAACTGTCAAGTAATTAACATTTTGCCTGATAAAGTGTAATATTACACCTAACAAAACTCTGAGAGGTCACTACTTTCAGTTTTCTTAAAAAAACGAATGCCTTTTCTTTAGTACAAGGATAAGACCTTCAAAATGTTAAAATTGTGTAGTTGTTGAACATATGCAATCAATTAAAACAGTGTATGCTTAAACTAGAAAGTTAATAAACGTTCCAACTGAAAAGGCCGCAAACAAAGTGTGTTATTTGTACAAGGATATCACTTCCTAGTCAAAGTTTGCATCATGTTCATCAATGCTTGCGAAATCTGAACTTGCTGCTCCGCTTGTTTACGGAGTAGCTCAATCTGCAGCTTGCTGTCTGGTTCTCGCTTCCTGCTCCTTCCTTTGCAGCTCTAGCTCCTGCTGGCAAATGGATAATTCACTCTCAGCTTTTTCTTTCAAGAATTCAACCGCATCGCCCCCACTTCTTCGGCTTTTTCTTGCGCCCCCGGCAGCAGATTCAATTGATTTTCTCTTCGAAGCCGTCCATTCCATCGCTCTGTGTCTGACTTCTTCAGCTGCCTCCTTATCATCAGAATTTTTCTTTTCTTTAGCAGAAAAGCTCTCTTCTTTCTCACAAAGCTCTTCTATCAGCGCATCTTTTTCCGACAGCTCACAATCAATGCCACTGGCTTTTAGCTCTTCTTGTTGTTTGGGTTTAAATTTGCCCTGAGGGAGATTCCAGCGATCCCTTACCCCTCTCTTCTCTTTTATCATAAACTTTGGGTGTTCCAGCTTGTTTAATCTGTCCTGTATAGATTCCCAGACTTTTCCACCTCTATATAGCTGAATTGTGGCTTCCTCGCCTTGCTCACTCAGAAAACCTACATCGAAAACATTTTGAGCGAACTAATGTGAGTATTGATGTTTAGGTTCTGTCGTTAGACAGACAGGGCCGCCGCCGCTAATTTACAACTTATGTATTTACAAGCGAAATAGAAAAAAAAAACAAGCAATGATACGAAAAAACTTGGAAACCGACCAACATGTAGAAAATAGAAGCGTTGGTATTTATAATTTATTTTCATTTAACAGTTCAGTATCACTACAATTCTAACTCGCGCCTGATCTGTTGCCTTGTCCGGATGGCAGTGTTCTCTGTTGTCGAAATATCGTCTTCATCGTCATCTGCATAGGGAAGTGCTGCAGCTGTATCACGAAGCAGTCTACCACTTTTATTGAGGGTTGATAGCCTGCTGAAATAGCGGGAAATCTGCACAGTGCTCAACCACTCGTTTTTCTGAAATCTCTTCTTCCCGTTACTGTCCCGCAACCCCTTGATGCGGGTTGCTACATCTCCCGGGTTAGCCTTGTGACCTTTCTTTTCCCCCATTAGGAACACCTCCCGTAAATAGTTTCTCACATTTTCGGAAAAGGTTACTGCACTTCTGACCTTTTTGAGGGCCCATCCTTCCTCTGCAGAAGGCACGTTTTGATTGTCCGGTTGGTCGGCAGTGGCTGCAGCCGAGGTAGACGACACAGCTTGAAGATACTCACCAGCAATGGATTGGCAGGTTTCGGCCCATTTGCGCTTGACCTGGTCATACTGCGTCTCGCGTTCAAGTCTTATAAGGTGCTTCCCCACATCGAGATGCCTCTGCAAAGCAGCAAATGACTGGTACACTTTGATGCATCCTTCTTCGGGGCAAGCGAATGGGACCCTGTCGTCATCTTCAACGTCCTCATCACACTGGGTGGTGGGATCTGGCTGAGAGGGGCTGGGTTCAACAAAAGATGGTGGTACAGGTCTCACCGCTGTTAAGGTTCCCGCTTCCACGTTTGGTCTTCCAAATGGTAATACAATGGTAAGATTTGTTGCTCCCTGTGGAGTACCCAACCGCGCCAGCATAGCTGGGGTATAGAATTGTCCAGGTCCAATTTTGTACGCCCGCCATGTCCTCAGTCCTCCTCCCTCATAGGAAAAGTTGTTCAGGGACTGTACGCCTGTCATAGTGCGTTTGTGCATCGTCTGCGAGGGGGTTTGAACCTTACAGACCGATGCATAGCACCCCTTTACGCCGCCATGTGACTCGATCGCTGCTTTCATAGTAAGTGCTGTTTCTACATCGTTTCCCTCGTTCACATATCGCCTGATGTGACTCTTTATTGAGGCGATTCGACGGTCACATATATCCTTTCCCGCCTGAGGCTCACTAAAGTCATAGCGTGCAATTCTAACTCCGCTGCGCTTTCCAAGACTTGGTAAGGAGAGCAACAGAAAAGCGGTGTGATAACATCCAGCGTTATCCGACTTCAGAAAGGCTTCTGCAAGGTGGGGCTTCAGTCCCTTTAGAGTTGCTAGTGTGTGCTCAAGGATAGATGCCACAGCAAACCAATTCTAAGTACAGTCATCAAATAGGTGAACGAAGGTCCTTGTCTGAAAATAATTGCAAAAGAGTAAGTCATCATTTCCACCAAATATGACTCCGTTGTACTGTCAGTATCGTTTTGTTACTACTGAAGCCATTTGTAAGCTAGGGTATTTAATCGGATAGGCTTATCGCTTAAAATGTGATTAGAAGCAAACAAGGCAAAATGGAGCACCCTACCTCTCCCGGCATTTATTCGAGCAAATAATATGGAGAAAAGTACCTCAATTTCATTGCTAGTTTCATCTTTCGTGATTGCCACAGTCACATGCCAGGATTTCCCTTTTATCTCAAACCAGTCTCTCTGGGTCTCTCTGAAACTGGTGGGTAGGAACTTCATTGCCCAGTCCATGATAAGGAGAACTTGACTGGCTGACAGATGATCGATCACGAAGAATTTGGCTGCATCTTGGTGCACAGCTCGCACAATATGCGCCTTCCACTCTTCCAGCTTGCGTAGAGCGCTCTCGACATCATAATTTAGCTCTTCTCGTCTGTCTGTAACATCACTGTAACATAAAAGAAGAAACCGCGTTGCTCGCTTTTTCTGAAACCGGTGCGGATAGAATTTTGAACTGTTCATGCAAAAAAAAAGTGAAATAGACTCTTCAAATTTTACCTAAAATGTACATCAGAGGAGGACAAGGCTAATTGGATATCGATGACTACATTCCTCAAGTCATCACAGCGATCACAGCAGATGTTGTGTTGGTGCTGGCATGTCCCGCGATGATCACTCTGTCCACTGCTGAGGGCATACACGCTACAGTGGTCGACACAGGGCTCCTCTTGGGAAATATGGATCTTGAAATCCGAGTTGAGATATTGCTTTGCTGCTTTCAGCCGACGTTTGATGGAACTTGATGTCTCATTGTCCAGACCTGAGGAAATGAGATAGAGAAAGTAATGAAATCCCACTCAATAGTTTATATCCAATTTGAGCAGAAAGGTGCACCAAAGCTCAGTAAAAACATGAAGAGTGCTTATATGCGTCATATTCCGTCGTGATGGCGTTTTTGCGATTTGGATAGCAAATAACTACAAAAAGAAAAACAGACAAGCAATCGTATGTGTTACTGTATCAGTATGTGTTATAGTATCAGTTGTTTAAACTGTTAATTTAGTCAGGGCTCTGTTTAAACTACCTGTGTATGCTAAATCAGATGTTCCTGAATAAATAATCATCAAACAAACAAACAAACAAACAAACAGCCAACATAGCTTAGCTTACCATGCTGGTGTAACTGGTTAATGGTACCCTTAAGAGAGGCGAGGGCGTTTACACCGTCGGTTTGCGTGCTGTCAAGGCCGGCCAGTAATTTCTTTTGTGACGCTGCGCATATCTGAGATAAATGGAATTAGTTATTTTACTTTCCAGTAAATCTATCAATCATTTATTGTGGTATGTGGCAAAAACTGTCAGAAAGGCTGTCAAATAAAGAAATGAGAAAATTTAGTAGTTTTAACTACTAAATTTTGACACCTGTTATAGTCATGACTAACAACGGTCACAGAAAGCCTAACCTTGATGATGCTAAATAGTGTAGATCTTCTCAAGGGCTCAAATGCGGACTCGGCACAGTATTTCAAGTACAGCTGAACTAGGCGGGACGAGATGACGGTGCGCACCACACTTGGAATTTCAATTTTCTCACCAGTAGATAGCTTGAGATTTCTTGTCCCATACGCCACATCTTGGAGGAATGAGGGGCTAGATATAAAATCGAGAAAGTGATCAACCTTAACAGGATCCAGCCGCGTCCTCTGCAGAGTTGGTGGCTCAATGGGTTGACCAGGCTTGTTCTTGAAAGCATGCTTTCTTGCCTCATCGATCCTTCACTTGGTGAGGCCAGGAATGATCTGGAGCAATTCTGTTTTGGAATAGTCGCCTGCAAAAAGTGACAATATTTGCTGCCTGTTGTACCTGAGCCTGCCTCTTCATAGCAAATGATCAGTCTAGACACTAACGTGCCTTCTCCTGCACTTGAGACCCCTTGGATGGTCTCACGCCTGCTGCGCACCTGTTCGAACAGCCACGTAGAGTTGCCGGGGGCGATGGCGTCTAATACGACGTCAACTACCTGTTCAGCCTTCCTTTTGTAGTACCGCTGTGTGGAGGCAGATATGGTCAGCACGTCAGACTTGCATTGTGATCGCACAGGACTGACGCTCCTGTCTGATGTTCTCCTGATAAAGGTGTTTAGGCTCTGTAGTTTGTGCTCAACCTGGGGAGTCGGCTGTCACTCCTGCGAGGTCTCGCCTTCTTACGCTAACCCTTGAGACGACAAGGAGAACACTTCGGAGTTGTGGTCACTGGGCTGTAATAATAAACATTTGACTCAATAATGCTCCTACAATAAGCATGAAAAAACAAACAAACAAACAAAAACTTATGAAGAAATGATGAAAAAATCCCTGGCTATTGCAGGACGATTGCAACAACGTCTTACGCAACAAGGGCTTAGAGATCGTAGCAATCCAAACAAATATTGCAAATATATTTGCACACTTAACAATTATGATATTTGGAAAAGAAACTATGAGGATTTATCAACAAGGACACTATAATATACGAGTCTCTTTTGTTCTAGCTGTGCAAATATAGTTAAAGAATCACACGCGGTACAATGTTCTTTAATAAACATTTGAGGGCTTCTAAATCTGCACCTCTCTGTCACATTAAGCAATCCACCGACACGGTAAATGACCTTCGGATATTTTGTTTTGTTTACTTTATTGTGTATCTTTACAGCTGCCCATTTACAGCCAGTGAATAACAATCATTGTAGCAAAGTGACATTCCTATACTATACAGGAAAGGCCTGCGAATGGGGTTGCTCAAAGCAGTCAAAAGCACTAGCGTTAAAGTGGAGGAGGGGGTAGTGGGCAGAGGGCAGGGGCGCGGGAGGTACGGGTGGCGGGAGAACAGAGGGCGGGAGATGGCGCGGGCTACCAAAAGGGACGGTGAGTGGGGAAAAATGAGAAACATTGCATAGTATGTTTCCATACTAGAGGCGGGGATTAGAAACACAGGATACCAGAAGCGGGATGTTCAGACTCCCTGAGAGTCCCCCCCCCCCCCCTCCCGTACTCATACATACATACATACATACATACATACATACATACATACATAATATAACTTTATTTAAACTCGGTAAAATCATTCAGTATATAAAAAGTGACAATTATATCATTAAAAATATATATACACTTCACTTACTGTTTTACAAGGTTGCCGAGTGGGAAACCGATGATTGAAATAGTCGGTTTATTTCCGTTTTAAATTGCCCTATTGACTTGATATTCCTTACATATTGTGGTAAGGAGTTTCACGACTGAGCCCCGCTATAGCTAAAGCTACGCTTTAGATAATTGGTGCGTGGTTTGGGCAATGTGGAGGCGTCTACTCTGTCCTCATTTGGATCATTGTCTCTCGTTGCGCAAAAAAATGGAAGATATACCATCAAAAATCTGCCAGAACCGTCTCTACGTGTAAAATACTCGTGTGTTACCATGACGAGCTAATCGCGTTCGAAGAACGCAATCCTAATTTCGTGTTGGTTGTCCTGTGGTTTATGTGAGAGTTTTTGGTGGCCGGTCTTCCAAATGGCCGCCCCTATTGTTTTTTTTTTCAAAGGTTCATTTCCGCCGGAAATTCCTTCGAACGCTTCTCCATAATCTGTGATTACTAACTGAGTACACAATACCTCATTTGATGGTTCTTCTGATGGTAACAGAAATCGCACGTGCGCTTGTGGATCAACAATGGTGCTGTCAGCCTGCTCCATGGGTAGATCTGCTGAACTTTGTTCCTCTCTCTGCTCCTGGGGCGGCGAAACATCTGCTATGAATTTGATGGCAGCCTGATGTTTCCCACGACAAGTTCTACAAATACCTGTGTTCACAAAGAAAATGTCAGAATATGAGATCAACTATTTGTTAGGCTAGATTTTCTCCGCTTTCTCGAACACCGACTGGTAATCGAGCCTATAATTCATGCCGGAAACAAATCAAGGTAGGAATCATACTGTAGCTGGATGCTAAGGATAAAGAGACAAAGCGTTTTACCTGCTCCAACAGGGACAACTACATTCCATTTGCTCTTGATTTCCTTTGACATTCGCATGTTAACACCCCGCTCTCGCTTACCCTTACAATTGCCATGGAGTGGATGCTGACATTTTATCGACGCCTTGAACTTGACGCCTAACTGATCCCGGTGTTTTGGACAAATTGTGAAGTCACGGCCGTTTTCATCAGACAACCCCACGCGTGCAAGGATTAGTTCTTTCTCAGAAGAAACACCAGTTTGGGCTACAGAGATTTGTCGAAGATGAGCATTTATATCTCTAGAACAAGAGCTTCGAGGAAGAAGCTCCTTTCCTCGGGATGAAATATCGCAATGAGAGTCACAGCGCGAGGCAAAGGAACATGAGAGATTAGACATTGTTTTGCACAACGTAAGAGTCACAACGAAAATGATCTTGTTGTGCCAAGGTCCACTTACATACCACGACGAGCGTGACGCAGGCGGTTTAGGCTGGTCTGATTTCAGTGAACGAGGCGTTAAAAATTTATTCATTGGAGAACTTGTTGTATTAGAATACCAGAGGAATTTGACTACGTGAAAACGTACTTTGGAAAATGGGAACAGGAGTTTGAAAAACAAAATAACAACAACAACAGCATCAACAAAAGGTCGGGGAACTGATTACCTCCGTTGACACTTATCAAACCAAAGAATCAATTACTGATGATTATATAAGTCGGAGTTATTTTAATAAACAATGGCCAGAATCCGTGAATTAGTTGACACTTTTGTTGAGCTGTGTAGTGGAACTTTTTTACTTTCCAGAGAAGGTGAACGGTTCAATTGAATTTTCGAAGGAGAGCCCTCATGTAGTGGAGAAATGTCAATGCAAATTAACAACAGTGCGATTTGTTTACTTTATCGCGGAGGCTAAAAACGGACATATGGTATGTGTTTACGTTCAGAAAAGGAAACCAACACAGTAACCAATCTATCATTATTTCCGAAATTTAGTTTAATTTAAGTAATGAGCATCTGTTCATGCAGCTCGTTTCGGAAAGTGCAATAACTTGAATTAAAATAGTTTTTAATGCGCGGGATCTCTTTGGTCCGTTGACAAACAGGGAGTCACGCAACACAGTGTCGACCCGGTAGGTTGCTCAAAACCAATATAAACGCACACATTAGTTCACCCAAAATGAATCTTATACAGGTTTTCTGAGTGAGCAAGGCGAGGAAGCTACAAAGTAAATATATGAAAAGGAGTTAAAGTTTTACGGCATGCAATATAGATCGAAGACTGATACATGTATATGTACTGATAGACGGCGGATCGCGATTCAGGAAGTAAACAACTCAACGGAGGTCCGACTTGTAAAGTGCAAGTATATATATTTGGTCGCTCCGATGTTTATTTAAATAGTCCAGCAGAAATTATTCTATTTTTAGCATTGCAAGGACTGCATGCAAATGTTGATTTCGAGGTGACATCTGTTTTAAAACGTTACCCACTGATGTCACGTTTCACCCGTTCACCTTTCATCCACATAGTTCGTCAACTGCTACTAAGTTTAGCGAAAACTTACACAACTATTATTAAGTCATCTACCTGAGAGTTACTAAATCAACACATCAAACGATTAAATGGGAGACACTTTAATTCGCTCCCAAGTATTCATTTTGCTGCGACTATATAATCGACAGTATTTTATGTTATGATGCCCAGACTCTTCTCCACATTTCAAAGCTTGGCTACTAAGCACTCGTTCGTGTCGTTTTCAATCGCCTAGGAATTTCAATGTCATGGAGTGTTTAGAAGTGATAAAGGTCGCCACACACGAGGGGACCAGTCCCAGGGACCGGTCGCAGGGACTAGTCAGTCTTCTCCGGACCAAGTTAGTTGTTGGGTCTCTTTGGAATCAAGCAAGAAGTTATCGGATTTTCCTCGCTTCTAGCACCGTTTTGGTTTGTTGTGAATGCTCTAACTTGTTTGCTGTGATTCTCTACCTGATTTAGGAAGCTTGCAACTAAATACCGAGGTCGCTTCTTCGCGATGTTCTACGGAGCGATTCGCTGTATGTCTTGTAGGAATCACTGACCGGCGGCGCCAGGTGAACACTGATTAATTTACATGTAGCCGGCCCATCTAAAAATTTAACTGAATCGTCCTTTATGTCTCATTGCAAGAATTAAAATGGTTATAAATGGGGTTGACAGACCTACACGACTCCTGTTGTGTGACCATTGTATTGTTTTAAGCCTTCAAGCATGTCTTTAAGCAATTCTCTGTAATAATAGACAGGCTAAACACTACAATAACCGCTCGTCGCTAAAAAGTACTTAAAAAGCATAAAGCTTTCCCAGTAAGACTTAAGAGAGAAATGCGCCTTTAGATCAGTTATGAATTTGTTCTCTTCATTGATATTGATCTTGGCGGATTATCTCTCAAATTGTAGGAGGATTTCATGCTGTTCAGAGCCGTTTTAATTACTATATTTCTTTATGCCTGTTTGGTGCTAGCTCTATTGGCATACATTGCGGTTTCTTTGCAGTCTTTGGCTCACTTTTGTAGCAAGATAAATACTAATCGGCTAAAGTTTGTTATAGCTTTGAAAGTGCAAGGATCGTTAAATTTCTCAGGCCGTGATTTCAGTAGTGTCTAAAGTCTGCGGTGTGCAAGACTTGTGAGAAAGTGTTTCTCATCACGGATATAGGCATCTTAGATCCAAGTCTCAAAAAGCCGTAGTCTACAATTCCACTGCAATGGAATAATGAATTCTTGCAATAATTTTTAGCTCCTTAGTTAGTTCTGTAGTTGAGTTGTGTGTCTCAGTGGAGCTAGGATAAACCTCCGTTGTTTTGTAATAGCGTTTGATTTGGCATCCAACAGATAATCTACAGCATGGTTGCTGTTTTGTAAATCTCACGGATGCTAGTATATTCTTCTCTCCATGTGTAGATGTTTAAGCTAAAGCAAGACTGCAGTTTCGATTCTACTCGTGAATCTCGTCAGTTGCTAGAGGTATATCTCATGGATATTGGTAACGTTAAAAGTTTTAGCCGTTTATATATCGCTTAAATACATTATTGCTGTTGCGATGGTTATTATGAAACTTGCGATGGATAGTACACTCAAGTACGCGCTGGCTTACATAGTTTTGTTTTATTGCAATATCTTAAAAGAAAGTTATAACTTTTTTTAAAATTGCAGATGATAGATCAAAGTTCGCGCCATCCATAATTTGTAAGCTCGTACATTTTTTGCAAATGTTGCAATGTTGTCTTAGTGGATTGCGATGAATAGAGCAACGTCTTATCTCAGCATCCTGTTATTTTGAAGGTGATATCGGGATGGAATCAAAAGTTATTAAGTCGTAAAGTTGGTTATATCATACGAGAACCGGAAGTTGTTTGGTTTTCACCGTAACAGAAGTGTCATTACGATGCTTAATAAATACATCATTGCTGTTGCGATGGTTATTATGAGTACACTCAAGTACGCGCTGGCTTGCTTAGTTTTGTTTCATTACAATGTTCGTAAAGAAAGTTATAACGTTTTGAAAATGGCACATGATAGGTCAAAGGTTGCGCCGGCCATATTTTGTTAGGTTGTATATTTTTGGCATGTAGTGCGATGGGATTGGGACATATTGCGATGGCTAAAGCACACATTAAACTATAACACCGGTGAAGAATAGCTTTTTTAATTGATTTTTCCCAAAGTTATAACGGTACAAACTTCCCACTCTTGCACAAAGGAGATAACGTGACAGCAAAATTTATTGTCGTGAAGAATTCGACATGGTTTGGTTGTCCGTTCATTCTAGCGCTTAATTAGTTGTTACTAGACGAGGTAATAGTTGGAAACTTTCTTTGAAACATTTATTATAATATTTGCACGGAAAAAATGTTGTTTATATACCAAACGGGAAATCGGTAACCGGTAAATGAAATTATGAAATCGGTAACCGGTAACCGGTAACCAGATTCCAATTAGTACAAAAATAGCACGTTTCAGTATTAAAACCTAGTCGGCTTAGAAAATTTCGCTTTGTAATTTGTTATTACCACAGACAAACGTCATATTTTATGTTTTTTTTATTCGCTTGAGAGAAAGCAATGAAAATTTATGGACTTCTTTCAAAACAGATCAACTACGGCAGCTAGAACTCTTCGCGTACGTGACCTAGCTTGACCTTGAGATCACTTGCGCTTGTTATTTAAAGAAAACGTTTTCTATTTTTGTCTTTTCTCCGCTTTTTTCTTTTGCGGCATTTAACCGCAAACTAGCCGATTCGTTGCAGCTGGATTACTAGTAACCATCTCGAAAAAAAAAAAACTCTACATCCTTACTTGAAAATCCAACTCGCAATCCTAACTCGAAAATCCAACTCGAAATCCAACTCGAAATCCAACTCGAAATCCTAACTCGGAAGTTAGTTTGTCTCAAGCCATGCACCATTGAAGTGCGATCAGCTGAGTTTGAAGTAGTTGTGTAAACATCACATAGAAAATTATCTTAGTTACTCACTCATCTTGGGCATGGGTGACTTATGTGGCTTACATAAACGGATCTAAAATGACCGTGTAGGCAATCAGAGCATGTGTTCTTTCAACAAGATTGAGTTTCTCTTGTCTTCACATCAGAGAAACCATCCTTTATATTTCTTTATTACTTTCGCATTGCTTATCCAAGTCTGCTTTTCTTTATTTTTAAGCGATTTGCACCAGCACCAATGGAAGACCATGGAAGACATCATTCCAACTGTGCTCAAAAACAAAGTCTGCCTCTCCCTTTCAACGGAAAGTGCAAATGATCAAAAGCTAAGAATCTTGGCTTCAATATTCCATCACGACAACTTTAGGGGAAAGCAAGAGGAAACTATTGATGTCATTCTGCAAGGGAAAAGCTGTTTGCTATGCTTCCCAGCCCTTATTTCTGGTGGAGTTACTGTTTTCACCTGTCCACTGCTCTACTTGATGCTGGTTCAAGTAAATCGACTGCGAACTAAAGTACTTGATGTTTGCTACATTAATTCAATGAAACTACCTCGTGTGCATTAGATGATGTTATGCATGCCATTTTGTGTTTCTAATATTAATTTACATGTCAAGCTGAAACTTAAAAATTTCTAAATTAAACATGAACTGTCTTCGACTTCCTAACTTCCTAACTTAATGTCTATTTTAACCTGCGATCAGGCGTTTTTTTTTTCGGAGGAAAGTCGGCGGATCGCGGAGAGCGGGGAGGGAAGAAACGAGGGGAAGAAAAAAAAGAACGCCTGATACATTTATTTAAGGGACGGACCATTAGAATAGTGATGGAGGGGGTGGGGAAAAAAACAAAAAAAAATTCGTGCAAGGGAAAATGCCAGGAAAAAAAATTCGTGCAAAGTTCAAGGCAAAGAAAAAAAATTAATGCAGAAGGAGAAGTCCTATTGTGGTTGTAATTTAATATATAAAAGCTGCAAAGGTGCCTATTAAAAATAGTGCTGATGGCGTTTCAAAATTTCAGAACATTCTTGGGGCCTTCCTATACTATTATTTATAAATAAAAACATTTGATAGTGTTCATTGAAGTGTTTACCTCACACTGCATGAAATGACAACTATAAGGTGATATAATGAATTCATATTTTCAATTCAATAGCCGGAAATCGCAAACTTCAGTTGCCAACATACAAAACCAGTAGATTCAAAAAAAGTTTTATTCCTCATAATTGTTACAAATGATATATTTTTTTTAGCTGTATTATAGTCCATCCATAGTATTTTAAGTATTCTTATAATTGTAGTATAAACATTTTTAATTACTTTTTAAAATATTTTCTGAAAATTGGCATATTAAATTCAGCTGGCTCTGGGGCTGTAAGTTTTAACTTCAATAAACTATCTATCTATCTATCTATAATAAAGATGATAAATACATGTAATTATCCATAAACAGTTTCAATATTAAATAACTTTTTAACATATTAATATTTGTTTAATTTAAAAAAATTATTTGTGCCCACAATAAAATTAGAGGGGTCCCCTTGATGAAAAGGAGGAGTATGGCATCATTATGATGGGCTGTGGGAGAGGAATTCCAGAGGACAGGGACTGAAAAAATGTACGGGGAAGCCATCCACTCCAAATGGCTTCCTCCTCTCTCACTGTGTATACATTTACGAAAAGCTTTTGCATTAAAAGGTGGACTGTATCCTTTGATCTGTTGTAAGTTTAGTAAAATGTATAAAGCACAAAAGCATAGATAATGAATCAAGATCTCGCTGTTCAAATGAAACTCGTGAGTAAAATGAAGGGGGGAAGTATCCAGTAAAAGAGTGCACATAGTATTAAATAAGATGAAGAAGAATTTCACCATTAAATTCACTTTCAAATTTAGGGTGCGTTCGATTGGGAAATCCGGATTTCGATTTTGAAATCCGGATTTCGGATTTCCCAAAAAAACGCAAAATCCAAAAACGGATTTCCAATTACCGAAATCCTTCTCCGCGATGGATTTCCATGAACAATGGAAATCCGAAATCCGGATTTCGATTTTGAAATCCGGATTTCAAAATCAAAATCCGGATTTCCCAATCGAACGCACCCTTAAAGTACATGCTAAATACATTGTGATATAAAAAATAGAATTTCAAGTGTTGCCTACTGGATATTTTAATATAACAGCTTCTTGATGCCAACATTTGTAAAACATTTGATATGAATTGCTGTTAAAAAGTGTATAATGAAAAGAAAACAATCAGCAAATAATAATTTGATGTTAACTATTCCTAATATATATTTTTCAAATATACGTAATGGTCAAAAATGTTTTTTTAAGCATTACACCTTTTTTTTAATTAGTAAATGACAAACAAAGCAATATTTGTCTGAAAAAAAAATCGTGCAGAGGGTTTCACCTGCAAAAAAAAAATCCTACACAAGCAATGGGCGAAAAAAAAAATTCGTGCAAGCTGAAAATCTCCCCCCCCCCCCCCCCCCCCCCCCATCACTTTTATAATGGTCCGTCCCTAACGACCCGCCCGCCGCCCCCAAATTAAGAAATCTGTCAACAGCGATGTTATCGAAAAATGTAGCCAATTAGATTTAACCGGATATCACGTTGCTTGTTGTTTACAGTTGGCGCTTGGCAGACTTTGCGACTTGCCGCCTTCGTATAATTTCTCAGTGCTAGTAAAAATGTTTGGTTTTCCGATCAGTGAAAAATGGCAAGTTGAGATGTCGGTAACGAAATCATTGGACAAGCACAGCTACTTTTGCAAAGTCAGTTTAACCGTAGGTGCACTGTGGAAAGAGCTGTGGAACAGCTGAAAGAATTATTTTATCCGAGATTTGATCAAGAGCGCGAGCGTCGGAATAGACCTTGTCACGGTTTTTCCAAATTTTTATATTGGCGTGATAGCAAAAATCCATCGACACTGCTGGAAAAAGTATCTCAAAATTAGTAAAGTGGCCGAATTTAAAAGCCATATCTTTTAAAATAGTGGAGATATAGCTCCGCAAAGTCGGCAAATTTCACAGACGTTTGAATCGCGCAGCCAATTTGGCTGTGCGATACAAACGTGTGTGCCGACTTTGCGGAGATATATCTCCACTATAATTTTGCACAAACTTGCAGCCCCAAACCTCCATTTGCAGCACAAGAGAATTATTGAAAGAAGCTACATCACTGTAGAGTGATAAGAAAAATCCACCTTTATTCAAAACAAACAACCATTAAAAATAGAAGTTAACTGAGGTAAAAGGGGGCGAACAATGATGGTTTAATAATTGGGGAAGATTAAAATAGACTTCTTATGACAAATGCATAGATAAACAATTGCATTTAATAGAATATTCTAAATAAAAGGAAGTGGCCTTTGTCTGAATCTTTGTTGTCATCCTCTTCAACATTTAAAATGTCATAAAGAGAAAACAGTTTCTGTTAAAGTTATCGTGAAAATTTTTCTTTTCCACTGCATAGGCATCAATGTTGAGGTTTGAGACTACTCCTTTTCATGGGTCATTAAACTTGTCCACAGCTTTCCTTGTTTTATCTGGTTTCAAAAAAATTGCTTCAGAATAAAACTTGTTGCCTTAACCTGATCAGGAAATGGGTCTTGCTCACTAGGTCTTGTTGTAGGATTAATATTGAAAGCATCACGCAAGTGAAAGGCAGCCCTTGTCACACCAAAGAGGTCAATGTTGGCCATGAGCCTTTGTAGCATTTTAGCTGTGGTATGACCTAAAACAGAGTGTTGTACAATCAATGTATACTTTACCGACCCCAAAACCAAGACCCCAGAAAGCCTTTATTTGGGCTTAATTTCTGAATGTCCACATGAGGATGGGTTACTATCAGAATGATTTTTGTGTTTGAATTTTGGAGGGGGAGGTATTATCATAGATTTTACTGTAGGTGTTACTGTAGTTTGTAATCCACACAACATTTTGTGAGAATTGGTCTTGTGGATATTACGCTCTTGTTGGTTTGAAACAACAAGAGTTTCAAGTACTTCATGAATCAAAGGGCACTTCTCTTGGACTGCTTGTGAGAATTCTTGAACTAGAAGTTAATTATGTTTTCATAAGCCTCTTGAGCAGAACCATCCCTTATGTTGTTGTTGCAAAGACCCTCAAGAACTTTTATTTCGTTTTTGATTGTGGTTTTCTGTTGGCTTGATAGATGATCTTTAGAGACAATTGAATCAAGCTTCAATATCTCTGCCTCGTATACATTGACCAGAGTTTTCAGTAAGTTGTGTCTAATCTGAGCTTCTCTAGTATACGCCATGATCATTCTAGTAATGTCCTTTCCTTCCTCATTTGCAGCAACCAAGGCTGACCATATTTGGCAGATCACTTGTTCTGAGGTCTGCAGATTTCGTAGCAGGTGTGCTAATATTGTTCTGCAAAGACACAAGTCTTAGAAAATAATGTAAAAATCCTCCCTTTTCATTATCTATAAATAGACCCAGAAATTTTGTATACTTTACTTGTTAAATCGGTTGTTTATTAATTTGATTGCAATATTTTTTTGCCAGTTTACTTTGTTTGACCATAATTATAAATAAATCTTAATAATAATAATAATAATATTAATATTTATAGAAAGCTTATTTAAACAAAGCCAAGATTTAATTTTTCTAAGTTCCTGGCTTAAACAAAACAAAATATAACAGTCCCAAAAGCTTGTTTCTTTAAGTTAGTCAAGTTTAATGAATTTGCCACATTAAAACATTTGGATATAATAAAACCACAAATGATTAACATCAAAATGTAAGTTGAAAAGGAATTTTTTTTATTCCTTTCTTGTCCTCTTTTCTTATGGTAACCCCAGGAAAGACGTCCTTTAATATAGCATGGGAAACCAACTTCTTACTGTCATCACCAAGACCAACATATGAAAGGACACTCTGAACTGATATTTCTGATCTCTCTTTAAATTCGAATCCATCCTTCACAACAATTTCCAACTGTTCCCTTCTTTCCTTAACTTCTCGACCACCAGGTCTTCCCCTGTTAACCAAATGAGTTTATGGCATGTATAAACTAAGCCCTGGCACTTAGTTCTGAAACTGTTTTCATTTTGTATGCATCAAGAATCGAAATTCTTATTTATTTTGTTGTCCTTTTCGCCTGAAGGTTTAAATCAAACTTGTTCTACTTACAGTTCAAAACGTTTCGCTAGTGGCAATATAGTTGTAGTAGATATATCTTAATTGTTCTGGCACAGCTGTTTTAAAGTTTCCCAGGGGTGAACCAATCGGAAAATAAGGGGTTCGTTTCGGGCAAAAAATCGGGCTCCTCACTCGTTCGGACCCCGATTTTTTGCCCGAAACGAACCCCTTATTTTCCGGTTGGTTCACCCCCCGGGAAACCTTAAAACAGCTTTGACAGAACAATTAAGATATATCTACTGCCTGCCCCCGTCCTTATCACAGAGCGCAAAACTCGTCGGGGCAACAACAAACAAGACCCCCCAAAACAAAACGCCAAGGAGGCCCCCCATTCACCCAAACGAAGCCCTATGGAGTACCAAAGGGCTGGGTATTACCAATTAAAGAAATGCATACCCCTTGTATATACGACCATGCAACGCTCTACTAATTACTTTAAGGTAAATCGACTAAAAATCACTTGTCCTGGTTGCGAACGAGGAGTGTGTGTGTCAACGTTTTATAATCATAGAAATAAGGGCTGCCCGTCTTTGAAAAGAAATCCTCGAGCTCTTCTCAAACATGAGGCGGGTTTGGCAGCACCCCGATGGCTATTCGAGAAGTTTTTACAAACCCAAACTTTAGCCGGCATGAGCTGAATGCATGGCTTGACGAGCAAGAACAAGAACATCTGGAAAATAAAAGCTTAGAAGCTCTTGATCCTTTAAGTAACATCCGCGACTTAAGCTTTGTTTTGGATTATATCGCAGGTAAGAAATCTCTCGCAACGTTTCAAACGGAGTTGAGTGGTTATTACCAATTGAAGAAATGCTTGCCCTTTCAATGATGACGACTGCTCAAGTGTTCATGAACTTTCTTAAATCGAGGAACACTGGTCTGAAACAAAAGAGCGCCAACTAAGTGAGAGCCAGACAAAACACCATCGGTGCATCAGAGATCTCTGCCTTGACAGGATCTTCGCCGTTTGAAACGCGACAAAGCTTGCTCATAAAGAAAATACAGCCAACAGATATGCTCAACAATGCAGCTTGTACCTGGGGCAATCTGTTCGAGCCGCTTATACGCAAGTATTTTGAGCAAAAACACTCTGTTTCCGTTTTTGGTCACAGCATCTCTCTTAATCTAGAAAGAGATCATCCGCTTTATCGAAAGGTCACTTGCAGTCCAGACGGTTATTATTTAGACAAAGATAACAACTTAGCTCTGTTAGAGTTTAAATGTCCGTTCAAGAGGAAAATAGCTATGAATAGAATTCCTAGTTATTATAACGATCAGATACAAACAGGCCTTGCTTTGAGTGGGGACATGGTAAACAGAGGCTTGTTTGTCGACGCTTACTTTAGAATGTGCTCTTTAGAACAGCTAGAACCGTCTTTGGCCCAAAATCCGTATCTAAACGGAGGAAACAAGTATAAAACAAAGGGCAACACAACACTCGCGTGGGGAGTTTGATATTTATTTAGCAAACAGAAGATCACCAGAAATCAAGCCAAAATCATCGATATTGGATCTCTCAAATCAACACAATTGTTTGAAAGGATTATGTCTTCCATCGCGGAAAAAATATCTGGTGTTGTTACGGTAGAGTAAGAATGTCGTTTAAGAAAACAAGACAAAGACGAGGAGTTTTTGCGTTATAACCATATGTAAAAAGCGTTTTCGAATCAGGGTTCAGAAGGCCCGAAACCAGTGGCTGTCTTCGCCTGGAAGCTCCTGGATATAACTGAGATTTGGGCGCAAAAGCAACCACATTTTTTTAGCAATATTCAAAGGTCGGTCGAGCGCTTTCATAACAGCTTGGCAAGCCTTCGAAAAAAAATAACCGAGCACTCTGAAGAGGTAGCTGAAATCGATCGCAGCCCTAAGAAAAATGTCGCCAGCGAAAAGTGTGCCGGAGACGAAGAGCAAATGTTTGCCTTTCTTATGAATAAATTTGAGCAAGATTATTAATGCCCGCGACATGAATGGCTGCTTGCTAATGCCATTCGTTTGTTAGACGTGTAGCTGGCTTCGGAAGACTTATGTAAGATAAGATTTTGTGTTTTCTTGGCCCTTCTGATAAAATTAGGTCTAAGATTTTATGAATTACGAATCCATAAGATATTCCTCTTGGAAGATAATATTCTATGCTTGAGTAAACAAAGTTAATTTGCCTCATTTCGTCATGGTTTAATCTCGAAGGGGGTTCCCCCGTAATTAAGTTCAACAACAGTGTAGAGTGTTTATAAAAATCACTGCGTTTTATTTTTTAAGAGTATTTAGTAGATCACCTATTGTTAAAAATGCTGGAATAATATTTTCTTTTGCCATTTCTTTCCGTATTTCTAATAAAACATTTTCACCGCCACTTATGTTTTCCAAAGAGTTATTTCCGAGTATCTGATTAAGCCGATATTTAAAATTATAATTTGTTGTGCATCGGTGTTTAACTTTCATATTTACTTTGTTGTAAAGGTCTTTATGAGAAAAGGCCGCTCCGTCTATTATTTCAATGCGGCTGAATTTTGTGCAGACAAGTTCTGTAGATTTACACTCGAGTGAAAATGAGCCGCCACAGCTTTGGCACGATTTTATGCTTTCGTTTGTTCTGTTTTGAGTGACAACAAACTCGTTTTCTCGGTATTGCTGGATAAACTCCCGTTTTGCTGTAGAACTAAGAGCTTCGAAGATGAGATAGAGCTTCTCTAGTAGTTGTGAGCGGTGAAGTTCGGTTGTATAGTTTCTGCCAGTGAGTGAACGCAACATAACTTGTTTATGTTTGAGATCAAAAACAAAGACTTGTGTCTCGTATTCTTTCTTTTCATCCATACGTCTAACGATAGACAGTTGTGTGACAAATCGCTCATAAACTTCAGTATGATGCAATCCTGTCATGTTTATTTTAAGAAATGACAAATGTTCAATTGGACAAATCACCGCGTAAGTAACGTCACACTTAGCAGCTGTGTCATGACAAAGCAGTGTCGGGATGCTAAGTGTGACGTCACGACACTGCAGTGGCTGGCTGCTAAGTGTGACGTCATGACACAGCTGTGTCGGGCAGCTAAAGTGTGACGCCATGACACAGCTGTGATGTGACGTCATGACACAGCAGTATCGGGCTGCTAAGTGTGACGTCATGACACAGCTGTGGTGTGACGTCATGACACAGCTGTGTCGGGCTGCTAAAGTGTGACGTCATAACAAAGCTGTGGGTGACGTCATGACGCAGCAGTGTCGGGCGGCTAAGTGTGACGTCATGACACAGCTGTGTCGGGCTGCTAAGTGTGACGTCATGACACAGCTGTGGCGTGACGTCATGACACTGCAGTTGCGGGCTGCTAAGTGTGACATCATGTCACAGCTGTGGTGTGACGTCACGACACTGCAGTGGCGGGCTGCTAAGTGTGATGTCATGACACAGCTGTGTCGGGTTGCTAAGTGTGACGTCACGACACAGCTGTGTCGGGCTGCTAAAGTGTGACGTCATGACACAGCTGTGGTGTGACGTCATGACGCAGCAGTGTCGGGCGGCTAAGTGTGACGTCATGACACAGCTGTGTCGGGCTGCTAAAGTGTGACGTCATGACACAGCTGTGGTGTGACGTCATGACACAGCTGTGTCAAGCTGCTAAAGTGTACCGTCATGACACAGCTGTGGTGTGACGTCATGACACAGCAGTGTCGGGCTGCTAAGGGACGGACCATTAGAAAAGTGATGGGGGGGGAGAATTTCAGCTTGCACGAATTTTTTTTTTTCTCCCATTGCTTGTGTAGGATTTTTTTTTGCAGGTGAAACCCTCTGCACGATTTTTTTTTTTCACACAAATATTGCTTTGTTTGTCATTTACTAATTAAAAAAAAGGTGTAATGCTTAAAAAAACATTTTTGACCATTACGTATATTTGAAAAATATATATTAGGAATAGTTAACATCAAATTGTTATTTACTGATTGTTTTCTTTTCATCATACACTTTTTAACAGCAATTCATATCAAATGTTTTACAAATGTTGGCATCAAGAAGCTGTTATATTAAAATATCCAGTAGGCAACACTTGAAATTCTATTTTTTATATCACAATGTATTTAGCATGTACTTTAAGGGTGCGTTCGATTAGGAAATCCGGATTTCGATTTTGAAATCCGGATTTCAAAATCGAAATCCGGATTTCGGATTTCCATTGTTCATGGAAATCCATCGCGGAGAAGGATTTCGGTAATTGGAAATCCGTTTTTGGATTTTGCGTTTTTTTTGGGAAATCCGAAATCCGGATTTCAAAATCGAAATCCGGATTTCCCAATCGAACGCACCCTAAATTTGAAAGTGAATTTAATGGTGAAATTCTTCTTCATCTTATTTAATACTATGTGCACTCTTTTACTGGATACTTCCCTCCTTCATTTTACTCACGAGTTTCATTTGAACAGCGAGATCTTGATTCATTATCTATGCTTTTGTGCTTTATACATTTTACTAAACTTACAACAGATCAAAGGATACAGTCCACCTTTTAATGCAAAAGCTTTTCGTAAATGTATACACAGTGAGAGAGGAGGAAGCCATTTGGAGTGGATGGCTTCCCCGTACATTTTTTCAGTCCCTGTCCTCTGGAATTCCTCTCCCACAACCCATCATAATGATGCCATACTCCTCCTTTTCATCAAGGGGACCCCTCTAATTTTATTGTGGGCACAAATAATTTTTTTAAATTAAACAAATATTAATATGTTAAAAAGTTATTTAATATTGAAACTGTTTATGGATAATTACATGTATTTATCATATTTATTATAGATAGATAGATAGATAGTTTATTGAAGTTAAAACTTACAGCCCCAGAGCCAGCTGAATTTAATATGCCAACTTTCACAAAATATTTTAAAAAGTAATTAAAAATGTTTATACTACAATTATAAGAATACTTAAAATACTATGGATGGACTATAATACAGCTAAAAAAAATATATCATTTGTAACAATTATGAGGAATAAAACTTTTTTTGAATCTACTGGTTTTGTATGTTGGCAACTGAAGTTTGCGCTTTCCGGCTATTGAATTGAAAATATGAATTCATTATATCACCTTATAGTTGTCATTTCATGCAGTGTGAGGTAAACACTTCAATGAACACTATCAAATGTTTTTATTTATAAATAATAGTATAAGAAGGCCCCAAGAATGTTTTGAAATTTTGAAACGCCAAGAGCGCTATTTTTAATAGGCACCTTTGCAGCTTTTATATATTAAATTACAAGCACAATAGGACTTCTCCTTCTGCATTAATTTTTTTTCTTTGCCTTGAACTTTGCACGAATTTTTTTTCCTGGCATTTTCTCTTGCACGAATTTTTTTTTGTTTTTTTCCCCACCCCCTCCATCACTATTCTAATGGTCCGTCCCTAAGTGTGACGTCATGACACAGCTGTGGTGTGACGTCACGACGCTGCAGTGGCGGGCCGCTAATTGTGACGTCATGACACAGCTGTGGTGTGACGTCATGACACAGCTGTGTCGGGCTACTAAGTGTGACGTCATGACACAGCTGTGGTGTGACGTGATGACACTGCAGTGGCGGGCTGCTAAGTGTGACATCTTGTCACAGCTGTGGTGTGACGTCACGACACTGCAGTGGCGGGCTGCTAAGTGTGACGTCATGACACAGCTGTGGTGTGACGTCATGAAACTGCAGTGGCGGGCTGCTAAGTGTGACATCATGATAGAGCTGTGTCGGACTGCTAAGTGTGACGTCATGACACAGCTGTGTCGGGCTGCTAAGTGTGTTGTCATGACACAGCGGTGGTGTGACGTCACGACACTGCAGTGGCGGGCTGCTAAGTGTGACGTCATGACACAGCTGTGTCGGGCTGCTAAGTGTGACGTCATGACACAGCTGTGGCGGCCTGCTAAGTGTGACGTCATGACACAGCTGTGTCGGGCTGCTAAAGTGTGACGTCATGACACAGCTGTGGTGTGACGTCATGACACGGCAGTGTCGGGCTGCTAAATGTGATGTGATTTTTCCCTCAAGATTTGTAGATTAAAACCTGAGTTTAATCTTTCAAATCTGACTTGACACAGCTGTGAGACGATTGATCTTTTTTTGAAACTCTTGTTTGATTTCCTTGCGAAGTTCGGTTTGGTTCTTGTCTATATCTGGCGCTGGAGTTTGCCTGCCTCCTTGTGTAGCCTTTGTTTCACCAGAGCGAATCAAGGCTTTCAGTTCGTGATATTTCTCTACCTCGCGAAGTATGATTGTAAACTCTGTATCACTGATGCGTTTGTCCGCAAGGGCTTTTGAAACCAAGTCATTGACAGAGTTTCGTTTAGCAATGGCGAGCGTGTAGATCTTTTCATGTTTTGTGATCTTTCTTTCGAGCCTTACACCGAACGCAGTAAGGCTGGCGGATGAAAAGCCTGAAACGGCAGCAACGCCAGCAAGAGGAGGGCTGGCGATAATTCCAACTCCTGTCAAGGCTGTTACCACTGTTGCAGAAGACAAACCCGCAGAGATGAAACCAAAGCCTACAGCCGAGCCATGGACAATAGAGTGGGTTCGTTTGTACTTCTTAGCGACCTGCCTATAGTTGCTAGCCTCTGATTCAAGCTCTGTCTGTAAGTCAGATATTTTTTTTAGACGAAAGTCATCACCACTTTGCAAAACTGGGTAGAGCGGTTGTGTCTCGCTGTATTCCGGATTCCGGAGCCGATGGAAGCAGTACATTGGCAGAACTCATGGTGGGGTATATATATATATATATTTTTAATTTATCTCTATTTCAAACTCCAACGACTTGTTATTGAAGTCAAAGAGGTCGCCATTTACATCCCTCACTGACAGTGATATGCTATTTACATAATCGTCAGAGGAGTTGTCATGCAAGATGTTCTGCTGTGTTGTTTCATAGAAAACTTTCTCAAAGGGTTTTCCACGAACATCAAATCGAGCCAAAACTGTGGAAGGCTTCCCATTAAGCAGGTTTTGTTCTTTATCAACTAGATCACAATGGATAAAGTAAGTGCTTGGTGATGTTAATCCTTTGACGAATGTTGTTGGCCACAGCAATTTAGGACTTATACCAAGCAATTCAGATAGATCATGGTCTAGTTTAACCTCTTCTGGGTATTCTTTGAAAATGATCATCGACCCCAGTGGCATGTTTGTCTCAGTTGCTAATTTATAATTAGCATTGGCACCACCGAATACGTTTTCTAATTCTTTTACCAAAGACTCAAGAGTGTAATGGCCTGGGAGAAGTCTCATGACAGTTCCTTCTTTATTCCCATTACTAAACAATGTTATCTCTCCTCTTTGTTTCAAAGTATTCCACGAATTGAAAAACGAACAAGAGATGAGACGGATGTAACTAGGTTTTGGAAGCGCGTGATCGAAGTAGATGGTGTGAGGGTTAGAAGGCGCGACGATTGTTAACACAACCATTGTGTATACATAACATTTTTAAAAATATTATATATACACAATCATGTTAGGCAGACGGCCCGGTGGATTTAATCCTAGTTCAAATCTTGGTCTAAACATTGGCGGTCACAACTATGATCCCCCACCCCCTTTTAATTCAACCCCAAACATCTATAGCCATGTAAAGCCGCCCCCAGATCCACTAGCCTGGATGAGAACACCAGAAGCAGCAAAGCTCTCTGCTGCGGCCAAGGCCAAGGCGATATCAGACTTCAAAAAGCGTTTCCCTCACGCCGATATGTCCCACTTTGAAGTGCAAGTCGACTTTGGCGCCGACCGCAAAACCGCCACAGGGGAAGTGCTTTACAAAGAGGGCCCAGGCTCATGGGCGCTCGTTACAGAAATAGCCCACAAAGATTGGACTCAAGCCATGAAAGACGCTCTTGGGGTGGCATATAGCAGTTTCCCCTGTCAGTTGACGTTGAATCGAAATACACAAAAGCCAATCCCAGCTGTTGATTTCAACACCTCAATCGAGAAGGATATGATGATTGGCGCTGTTTTGAACGACGAAGAGCAAAAGATTTACGTCACGCCAACTGATTATTTCACAACGAAATACAGAAATATTTTCAGAGACACACAGATCAAGCTCACAACCGCGAAATATGCAAGAAAGTGGCTTGGTGGACCTAACCTAAGTTTTTGGCCACAACAACTGAACTTCGCGCTGTGGTGTGCAACAACCGGCTGCGGAATCTCGCGTGATCTTCTATTTGATAAGAACTCCAGTCTTTCACTCCCCCCACAGCTCCGGTCATTTTACTGGTTTCACGTTTATTTCACCACAAGACGAATACTCTTCAAGATGGGTGGAGAACAGAACATTAGCGCTTTGCCAGACGACCCCACATTCAACCAGACAGACAGCAAATTCAACCTTATCTCATACAAGAAGCTTTGCGTAGAGTTCGGTGTTGACCCCAGTGCTGACTTCCGTTTCACACATGGCAATAACCACGGTCTTGGCCATGTGTACGTCAAAGGTAAATCTACCAACTACGGCTACTCCAACCAGCCCGATAAGGCTATGTTCGAGGAAGAGCGTATGGCTGACACAAGCGCCCCTAATTTTGTCACAGATAGAATATCTTTCATTCGCAACGATGCTGGCGTGCAGAGTCAGTTCGAGTATTTTGTGCCAAATTATGCGCAGGGCCTCCCACAACCAGGACTTGCGCGTACGAACCAGTCTATCGAGGCCTTTATGTACTGCATTCTGGGGGCGCAAGCCAATACCCGCAGCAGCATTATTGGGAGCGGAGGCCGAGCGTTCGAAACGCAGAGAGTATTCCTCAAACTCCTAGAGGATGCCATAAGACTACGACATTTCTAAGAGCGTACAGCACTATCAGAAGGCCATCGAAGAGACGAAAGTGCGTCTAAACTTTGCGGCCGCCCCTGGGAGTTGGCTCATGCCATCACGCATGGTTATCAACACAGAGAGCACAGTGGGGTATAACAACAATCTTATGCAGGCAACGCAAGGGATGAAGCTGGGTGTGAACCTAGATGTTAATCTGGGCACAAAAAAAGTAGGCATCACTCACATGGCCGGCGGTCCGCCTAAGACCAATCGCCCCCCATTCACAAAGAGGCAATGCAGGCACAGAAGGGTGACAGCACCCCAACACCCCCAGAGACCCCAGAGGCCCCCGCAACCGCCGCAGCCCCCGCAACCCCCGCAGCCCCCGCAACCCCAGAGACCACAAAAGAGACCAAAATAGAGCCGCATCACGTAAACAAGGCAATCATTGCTGTAGGTGCGTTTGCTTTGGCAGGCTTTGTTGTCTGGATGCGCTAGCGCTTCCTCTTCAAGGTCTTCTCTATCAAGAAGGCCACCACGGCGAGGATTAGCAGCCAAGCATGCTCGCCAAGAAAGGAGATAACCTGGCCGGCCGCTTTGAAGACAAAGCTCACGATCGAGCCGATGAGGCCAGGCATGATGGAGGCTATCTTCTTACCTATCTCTTCAAGCCCATTTCCAATAGCCTTTGTACCCGCTTTCAAGGCATTCATTGCAGAAAGCGTCACGGCGCCTATGACTATACCGGCAGCCAGAACAACCGCTTGCAAGGTCCACCCATATTTCTTGAAAATATTTTTCACCCGCTCGCGAAGGGGGAGTTTTTCCTCAAGTTGTTCTCTCCCGGTTTCAACCTCGTCTCTTATCTCGGTGTTTTCTTGGATCCTGTCACGGGCTCGTTGGCGGCTGCCAGGCTCTTCGTTTTCATCATTCGCAACTCTTTGGTCTTCTTCGATTTCCTTGTTATAATCAGCAATCGTTTTATCAAGGTCATCCAGTTGTTCACGTAATTCAGTCATATTTGTTCCGAGAGCATTTTGTACTTCCTTCGGAAGATGGGTGTTAAAAGTTTTTTGAGCATCACTCTTTGATAATGTATACAGAGGATACGATGTTGTTTTACCTCGCATTCTAACCTCGATGTGAAGCCCTCCTGTTTTTTTCAGATTCCACGTACAAGTTTAGTTTTATTTACATAGGGGAAATCCTTCTCAATCTCACTCATTGCCATATCCTCTCTAGTGCGAAGAATTCGCCCTCCCGAGGTCCCCTCAGTGAAAGAGGTTTCTTTCCTGCTTGAACCGCGTTCTGGGGGGCGATTCATTGTCGTAGTCCTTGTAGACATTGGATATTCATCACCCGAAGGCCCGGGTTCGGGTTCGGAGCCAAGGAGTGGAGTCTCGTCATCGTCATCGTCATCGTCACGATCATCTGTGTGTGGAAAAACAGGAGTTTCTTCAGGGTCGACCTCCATCTTTATGCATCAAGGTATATATTTATTTTTTAAAAAAAATATATATATTCTATATATTACTAGTAGGTGAACTACTCAGATCTTGAGTGGATGGACGTTTAATACAGAACTGTTTCGTAGGCCACCAAAGAGGTGACCCAGTCCTCAGTTAAACTCCATTTTACACTGAACCGTTAAGTCTACATCAACAGTATTATTGCGTGATGAAAGCGGTTTAAATAAGCACGTGATGGAAACGGTTTCAATGGTTGAAATAATATAACGGTTAAAACAATATGCTCGCGTGATGATATGGGCAGCGCGCGCGCTTTCAAAACCTAAGTCACACTAAGTGCTCGCGCTAAATTTACAAAATTGGATATGCGCTACGTTGAACTGTACCTTAGAATGAACTTCCGCCGGTGCCTACATGTCGAAATTAGCTCATTGCGCCTGTTTAGCGTTGCCATGTGCGGCTTAGTGATCAGAAAAAACTTTTCAGTGTTACAAAGGTTACAACGTTTAGTAAGGTTCGTGTATGGCTTTGCTTTTGCGACGATCTTCCACGTGACTGTGAATTCTTTGTTGTCATCCTTCAGCTTCCACAGGTGTTTGTTGAGCTCGGTCTCGTTTCTCCTCTTAACGTGTCTGAATGACATCTGGTGGTTTCGGTATCTTGCCTTAAACTGGTTTGCTGTTAGGCCGATGTATGTCTCTTGTGCGTCTTGTGTTTTTACCGTGGCTTGATACACGACCTCGCTCACCAGGCATTCCCCATCCAGTGGACATTCTTCTTTTTTCCTACAGTTGCATGTTTTCTTCCCTTCGCCTTGTTGCGGTTGTGTTGTTTCTGCGTTCTGTAGTATGGCTTTGTTGTGGCCATCTATTAATTGCTTAACGTTGGGCATGCAGCTGTAGCTGAGTTTCAGGGTGTTTCTGTTGAATATTTTCCTCAGCTTGTGGCCCGTAGGGAAAGATCTGTTGATGAGGCATATGAACTCTCTTCCGATGTTTGTTTTGACGTTCTTGTTATATGGTGGGTTGAACCATATAACCATATGGGTGGGTTGAACCATATATTCTATATATTCAATATATTATATATATTCTGGCAATGGCTGTGAGCGAAAACTTCAACCCGTCTTGGGGCTAGCCCTCAAGGGTGCCAGGGCTCTGCATCGCATCACATTCAACCCAAACAAAGCGTTGCCGGGGGAAACGCTGTACGTGGCTGTTCCTAAACTAGACAACGGGGTCGTGCTCGTCCCAGGCTCGTTGTCCCTGGTATTCAACCTCGTCGTGAGCGGACAGGCAAACAACTACTACCTGGTAAACAACGTCTCTCGGGCGCTTGTCTCAAGCCTTGTTGTCAAGTTTTCCGGAGAGAAGCTGCAAGACACCACTGCCTTTGACGTTTACAAGCTTTATGAGGACCTTTTTCTGACAAAGACCCAGCGGAGTAACATGTTCCTCGAAGGGATACAGTCTGTGGATTTGTGCAAAATCCGTTCAAATGCGGGAGACAAGAAAACGTCTGGTGTTGACACGGAGAAGAAGCTGAATGCGGTCTACGGGAACAAATACAAAATACACCTTGACCACGAGAGCCTAAAAGATCATGGTGTTTTCTATCCACATGCTCTGGCTGAAGCGCTTGTGTTCGAGATAATTTTTCTGTTCCCTTTCGTTTGGTAGCGCGATGGAAGTTTAAAGTGTTGACCCTCAGGATATAATTTTAGCCATTTTGCACTTCCAAATGGGAAAGTCAATTTTTCTTGTTGTTCTCCGAACTAAATTACTTCTGGATAAAACAAACGTCATGTTTCTTTTTTTTTCTAGACTGCGCGTCTATTAGTATAAAGTGCCCACATTTCCCTGTGCGCTTTTATTTGGTAGCGCGATGGAAGTTTAAAGTGCTAAATTTCAGGATATAATTTTATCCATTTTGCACTTCCAATTGGGAAAGTCAATTTTTCTTGTTGTTCTCAGTCCAAACTAAAGCGAGCCCGAGAGCTTGTTCGCAGGCTGTAATTACATAGTATTAGTATACATTGTTTTGTCTACACTTTATAAACATACAGCTATTTCAATTAACGTTGTCGGGTGAAGGCTTAAAGCTCAAAGCCTACAAGTCAAGACCGAACGAGTAAACCGAGCGCCTGTTCCAGGCATGCAGGTAGTTGGAAGCGGTGAAACGAGAAACGGCGCGAATGAGCGATGCGACGAGCGGGGAAAACGCTTATTTTGCGTCGCTCCCAACTATCTTGGTTTGTAGCTTTGAGTTTTCATCCGACAACGTTAACTGAAATGGCTGTATATATGATCTATAATTCACTCATTTCGCAAATGGATGTTTTACATCCGAAACATGTGTCTTTCTGAAAATTTTAATACTATTTGTGAGCCACAAAAATGAGGTCAGACAATTTTTGAAGACCTGCCTGCGATTTCTCGAGTTTTAAACAGTCGCTCTTGATTTTCATTTGTTGGTAAAATCCCAGACAATCGGGGATTGCAGATATCGGGCAAATCGCCGATCATCGCAGAAATCTGGGACGTGTCGGAAAAATAGCAACGCTACCGATTTTCCGGATTTTTCTCCCACCATCACAGATGATTGGGAATGTCTACTTTACGAAATCTGGGACGGTCGGGAAAAAGTGAAATCCCCGATCGTCTGGGATTTTCCCGACATATGAAAACCAGGTTTCCACTATGTAAAATGAACAAATCCAGTCTTCATTTGAAAGCTTTTCCATGATTGTGAGTATGGGATATACAGTATTTAAGGTCGGCACACACGAGAAAACTAGTCGCGGCGACCAAGTCGCCTGTAGTTATTTACACGAAGAAACTGGTAGCAGCGACTGGTTTGGTGTTTTAGTTTTAGTCTCGCGAGCAGTACACACGATGAGATTGCTGCGGCTAGACGTCACGACCAGTCACTTCAATTTAAACCTGGTGTTTAAATTTCTGCAACAAGCCACCGCGACTAGATTTTTGCGAAAAATAAGTAGTTCGCGTGCAAGCGACTAGTCGTGACGACCAGTCGGCGCGACAAGTTGACGTGATTTGTCGGCACGACTAGTTGACATGATTTGTCGGCGCGACTAGTTGACGTGATTTGTCGGCGCGACTATTCGCCTCATGTGTGCCGACCGTTAAGGGGTGGACCATCAGAAATCCTGGGAGGGGGGTTAAAAATTTTTCATTGTATGAATTTTTTTTCGGCCTAAGTCTCTGCATTGATTTTTTGGGTGGTGCAAGCTCTGCAGGTTTTTTTTTTCTCAGATGTTCTTTATAAATGCGTGCAAGCTCCAAGTTTATTTATTCTTGGCCAAATCCATTTTTGGTATTAAACGCTAGATAGTAGATTGATGTCGGTACAGTTTTACTGAGTAAAAACCGGATTCATAACTAATGTCAGACTGTCCAACCTTTGCATGAAAAATGGAGAGAAATAAGAATGGAGATGGAGTGGTCGAGGGTCAAGCCCAAATCATACCGCCCAGAAGGACGTCGGACACCTTATTGAGACTTATATAACGGAGTAACTGGTAGCTTGCAGTTGAGGTTAGGTGTAGCTTTTTATATAGTTAAACTTAGGACTAAGCAACCCGAAAAGCTTAGTAGTACGGTAGGCTATGTAAGCCTAAGCCTAGCTGAGGTCACAGGTTCAATCCTGAGTGGGGATTTTATATTTTCTTTTTTACACTTAAAAATTTTATGAAAATAAAATTCTAGGTGTCGACATTACGTTATATAAGTTTCAATGAGATGTCCGACGTCCTTCTGGACGGTATGATTTAGGCACAACCGTGGTCGAGCACCGAAGGCGCGAGCCGCTAGGCGGTCTGGGGGCATGCCCCACCAGAAAATTTTGAAATCTTGATGCTCTGAAACTCCATTTCTAGTATTCTGAGACAACAATTTCTGTCAAAAATGGCAAATGGTAAATTGATGTGGCTTCTCGTCGCTTTGCGTCTCTTTATGTTGCTCCACTTACAAGTACTCGATTTCATTTTATATTTCTTGCTGTTTCTTTAGTTTATCTGGATATCAGAGCATGGTCAGAGTTAAGTATACGCAATTTCGTCTTTTTGTATAGTAAGTATTATGAGAATTTGACAAAAATGACAGAACAGATGGCAAAATCGGGATTTTTCCTATCCCGATCACATTGGTCGGGATTCGGGATTTTCAAGCAAAATCGGGGTAATCTCAACGAAATCGGGACGGCTGG
Organism: Dendrophyllia cribrosa; assembly: GCA_024195265.1. Classification (NCBI taxonomy): domain Eukaryota; kingdom Metazoa; phylum Cnidaria; class Anthozoa; order Scleractinia; family Dendrophylliidae; genus Dendrophyllia; species Dendrophyllia cribrosa. Next base: position 20,726,247 of record JAJLRJ010000011.1, on the reverse strand, counting down.
ACAGTCTGTAATGTATTTAAAACAATTCTTGCGTTCAATCCTGGACATAACTGTAGTAGAGCAGGTTACATATTTCATCAAAGCGGCAGACAAGATATAGTGTTTTCAAATATGTACTTAAACAAGGTTTTGGTTATATTAAGATATTGGTACATGTACCAAAAAGACCTTTGAGGCAGGTAATTTTAGACAGCATTTGACTCAACCTGAAGTTGCTTTTTGATGAATTTTACTACCAGAGAGCATGTCATACTCTCAAATGTTCCAGTTTAAAATAAATAAATAAATAAATAAATATATATATATATATATATATATATATATATGTATACTAGTAGGTGAACTACTCAGATCTTGAGTGGATGGACGTTTAATACAGAACTGTTTCGTAGGCCACCGAAGAGGTGACCCACTCCTCAGTTAAACTCCATTTTACACTGAACCGGTAAGTCTACATCAACAGTATTATTGCGCGATGAAAGCGGTTTAAATAAGCACGTGATGGAAACGGTTTCAATGGTTGAAATAATACAACGGTTAAAACGATATGCTCGCGTGATGATGTGGGCAGCGCGCGCGCTTTCAAAACCTAAGTCACACTAAGTGCTCGCGCTAAATTTACAAAATTGGATATGCGCTACGTTGAACTGTACCTTAGAATGAACTTCTTCTTATATATATATATATATATATATATATATATATATATATATGTATATATATATATATATAATATATCCAGTTAGCTTGCAGGATTTTATTTGAATAATAATTTTAAAGAGTAACATGTCGTCACTGCAGAAAACACTCAGTCTCTTTCCAGCTAAATTATTAAGTAAATTCAGTCAAACCTCTGTTAAGCAGCCCTCTGTGTAGCGGTCGCCCTCTATTAAGTGGTCACTTAACAATTCTCCGGAAATCGCTCTCTGTACAGTACTTAGTGATAAAATTGACCTTTTTTAAGCGATCACATCCATTATATGCGGATGCGGTCACCGTGTAGACTTCCCAATTGGCTAATTGTATTGTACATGTATTTCGCATCTACTAAACGGTCATCTAGTTCATGGTCACGAATAACTATCATTGGCACTAAACAAAGTGAGTTACTTGCTACACGAAATTAAGCTACGCTGTCCTAAATCACAGATGACCATAACTAATTTTAACGTCAGTTTATGTTGAATGTGATAGCAAAACTGTTGATGATAGTAGTTAGAGAATGTAGTTTCTGGCAGGCAGCAAAAATACGCCCCAAATCTTCCCCACACATTCAACACATCCCAACCCACCCCAACTCCCCCCAACCCACCCACAACAATCCCCAGCTCATTCCTCACACATCCCAACTCCCCCCAACCCACCCACAACAATCCCCAGCTCATTCCTCACACATCCCAACTCCCCCCCAACCCACCCACAACAATCCCTAGCTAATTCCCTACACATCCCAACTCCCCTCAAATTCTAACGTGTTGCAATTAATCCCAGCCATCCCCAATAACTTAGTAGTTAAGGATTGGGAGAACTGGCTCAAATCTATTTCACGCTATTAGCGAACGGTTTTTAATTTCCTAAGTTCAACACAATGGCAACCTGTTCAAACATGACGAAACACAATGGTAACCTGTTCATAACGTCAACACAATGGTAAACGTTCGAGAATAGCGTGAAATAGATTTGAACCAGTTCTCGCAATAGCCAATTACAACACAATGATAAACGTTCGAGAATAGCGTGAAATAGATTTGAGCCAGTTCTCCCAATGCTTAACTACGAAAAATTCTAGCATAAAATTCTCTCCCAAAAATTCTGGCAAAAAATTCTCTCCCAAAAATTCTAGCAAGAAATTCTCTCCCAAAAATTCTAGCAAGAAATTCTCTCCCAAAAATTCTGGCAAAAAATTCTCTCTCAAAAATTCCGAATAAATTCTGGCAAAAAAAAAATTCCAGAAAAGAAATCTTTCCTTTCAAAATGACCCTCAAAAATACATCTATCGACGAAAGCGATCATGAAGCTGAGCGAAGCGACGATGAAACCCCCACAACATCTGACGAGGAATTCATTGTCTCTGATTCGGAGATGGAGGAAGAAGAAGAAATAGAACTCATCTATGAGACAATGATAAATCTCCAAGAGGAACACAAGATTCTCAAAAATGAACTCCAAAATCAAAGTTTCATCCTCGGGGAAATTTATCGGGAATTGAAAGAAAGCGGTGTTTTGAAATCATGGCACGCCAACGCAATATTGGAATATGAATGTGACACGCCAACGCAATATTGCCAGATGGTATTGCATCATATGCCACATGTCTAGAACGTGGTAGAAGGTGATAAAGGAAATATAGACACTTATTGTTCATTCCACATCATGCTTCAAGAAGTACGCCAAACGTTAGGCAGTCTTGGTGAAAAATACCCAGAGATTAAACCAAATCTCGACAAATGTTTTAAAGATATTCAAACAAAATATGCGGGTCAACAGACAACAACCTCAAAACAAGAAAGAAAGCAAAAGATTCAGGATCTTTTGAGGAAGTCTATGAACATGACGCGGTTGCAGATTACCTATGAAGGTTTGGAGGATGAAACCGCACGCAACGAAGACGCACTCATTCAGCTTGTGAAAAAACTCTCTGAAGCGATTTCTTCCGCCAAGAAGAAGGCATTAATGTTTGCTGCAAGGCAAGGAAAGTTACTGGATGATGGGAAAAGATATTTCTCACAGCAAAAATTTCAACACGTTCGAGAGTCATGTGGTTTTACCCGTCGTTACGCCGATTTTTTAATATCATTACACAAACTGATGGAAGAATATCCAAGACTTTGTTATTGCGCTGTACCAATTCGAACATTCAAGGCGAACATGAAAGTCATTCGTGGAATCTGCGAAGAAGAATCAATTTTCTGGAAGACTGTCTCGTGATATTACACTGGAAACAGGAAAACTTTTTGGGCCACGCCGTGGCCACATATCATTAACTTTTTGGGCCACGCCGTGGCCACATATCATTAACTTTTTGGGCCACGCCGTGGCCACATATCATTAACTTTTTGGGCCACGGCGTGGCCGCATATCATTAACTTTTTGGGCCACGCCGTGGCCGCATATCATTAACTTTTTGGGCCACGGCGTGGCCGCATATCATTAAAACTTTTCAATAATCTATTAACCGTGTGCTAGTTTTTTCAAATCCCCCAAAGTTCTTTCAAACTTCCCAATGTCGCTCAAAGGAGTTGGGAAAGACAACCCACCCCAATCCAACTCCATGCTTTGTTCTCTTAATTCGGTTGAGATTCTTTCTGCATTTTTCTCAACTGGATGGAGAGCTCTTGTCACGCACCACATGAAACATCTCGCATCCTCATTCTTCATGTTCACAACAGATTTCTTGTTCTTCAAACCTGCTGGCAACTTCATCCAAGAACTTCCTTTCAGAGGTTGAAATTTAGCAAATGGAATCCTCAATTGTTCTACCTTTAAGAATCTCCAATTCGACCCTCGTCTTTGGAAATTCGCCATATTTTCCATTACTCGTTCAATCATTTCATCAATCTCTTCCCATCTATCAGTTCCTTCAAGATTAACCATGTTTCGCGATTGAAAAGTTGCTTCGTCTTCAATCTCCTCACCAGTTGACAAATCCGTTCGACCCATCAAACAAACTAAGATGAGCTTAGCTTTTGTCATCTGATGTTTTTGGAGAAGAGATGCGATTTGTGGTCTCACTCTGTTGAGGAAACCACGAGGAAGTTCCCCATCTCGTCCTGGAATGGTGATTTCTTGTGCATAGCCTTTCAATGCGCTTTCTGAAATTTGTTCTTGCAATTCTGCTAATCGCTGTTCCCAAATAGGATCTCGTTGTCTTGGAGGAGGACTTTCATATTTTTCCAACCAATCAAACCAATCAGAGATATGTTCCTTTTGTTCCTCAATTACTTGCGGTACTTTTTGAACGGGAAATGGGCGATGTTCAGGAAGCAAAATGGGCACATTAATTTCTTGATTTGGCATTTCCAGTGGATTTTTCCAGAGATGTTCTCGCAGTAAAAGTTCCAACTCGTGTTTCTTCAATCGAGACCAACCTTTCAAGCCAGCTGATTTTGCAATTGCAGCCATCTCTTTTCTTTTCATCAGTTTGTTTGAAAAATTAAAAAATCATATAAAATGAAGTTTTCAATCCAAGAAGAGGGCGGTGAAAAGAAATGTTTTTTCTCTTTCAGAGTTGCCGCTGAAGAAACAGGAATCCCACAGTTGACAATTTCAAGAATCTTGAGGTCTGACCGTGATTCCTTTCGGAGAAGATCAGACAAGAAAGTTTTCTTCATCCGAAAAGAAACTGATTTGCCTTTCATCAAAATAGACGGTGAAGACTTTTTCACCCAAGAAGAAATCTTTGAGAAGTTTGGCTTGACCCGCACTGTTTTCTACAATCGCTTCTGTAAGAGCGGTGGAAAATACTTTCTTGATTCTCAGGATGAGCTGCATCAAATCACATGGAAGACTCCTGAATTAGAAAAAGCTACAGACAAAATGAAAGAGTATCTCATGTTGGGAGACATTCTCACAAATGAAAAAAGAGGCAAGAAAATTCCTGCAGATCTCCGAAAACGTTTGGCAACATATATGTTTTTCAATCGCTGATTTCCAGTTCATTGAAATGGAATTCATGCAACTTTCACTAACTTAACGATGCATGTGATTGCTTCACAGTCACCGCAAAAGATTCTCTCGATGAGAATTATGACTTGTCCAGTTAGTCTTACTCCAACATGTTTCCATAGGTTGAGGCCAACTGGAACAATCACTTGTTTGTTTGAGTCGGTTTCAAACTTGCACCAAACTTTTTCCATTTGGCTACGATCCGTTTTAATCAACCTGAAATCAGATGGTTGGAAGTCACCAAGGCGATTGCCCCTCATTCCTTTCACTTTCCACTGGTTTTTCATTACCAACAGTCTGATGCATCCTTGAATCTCGTGAAATGTTTTCTTTACTTCGGAAGGAGATTGATCGAGGTTGATGCCAAGTAAAAATCCAAACTGGTTATTGAAGACCTTAAAGATGCAGTCTTGGATTTTGAGCACGATGGGTTTTCCTTTTTGAAGGAGTGGAATTGAAATATACAAGTGCCATTTTGTTTTTATTTGCGGCTGAGCCGTTTCTATTGAACATGAAAGTCATTCGTGGAATCTGCGAAGAAGAATCAATTTTCTGGAAGACTGTCTCGTGATATTACACTGGAAACAGGAAAACTTTTTGGGCCACGCCGTGGCCACATATCATTAACTTTTTGGGCCACGCCGTGGCCGCATATCATTAACTTTTTGGGCCACGGCGTGGCCGCATATCATTAACTTTTTGGGCCACGCCGTGGCCGCATATCATTAACTTTTTGGGCCACGGCGTGGCCGCATATCATTAAAACTTTTCAATAATCTATTAACCGTGTGCTAGTTTTTTCAAATCCCCCAAAGGGATCCATGAATTAAATTTGTCGGAATAGCCTTTCCACTTAACGAATGCTTTCTTTTTCTTGTGATCGCGGCGAATAACCTTTTTAATGCGGAAAACATCCTGCGTAGTAGGCTGGAGTTCTGCTTCATAAAATGATCCGGTTATTTTTTCTCCCAACAGATCGACTAACCTGTATGTCACGGGGTTTGTGTTCAATATTTCATCGATAACAAATATCTCCTCTCTCCAGTTCGGCGTGAAACCTTTGTCGAATATCTTTCGCTTGTATTTTGATATTCTAACCCTGTCGCCGACCTTGAATTTTGCTGGGGCATGTTTAGCATAAATCATGTCTCCGTATAAATTAGCGAACACCTGTCTCTCATTTTTCTGTTTGCTCGCCTCTGCGGGGCTCATCCGAATGCTCGAATGAAAACGATGATTATATTGATCCACTAACCTGCCCAGTTGGTCCCAGTATATTGTATTATTGTTAGCAGAAAACATCTTAAAGAGTTTCTCCTTCATCGTCTTGTTCCAGCGCTCGGCAACCGATGATTTTTCTTCATTTTCTGTGGTATACAATTTTATTCCATTCTTATCAAGCAGATTCTGCATAGTTCCATTGAAAAATTCAGACCCTTTGTCTGTCCAAAGCATTTTCGGTTTTCGTTTCGTGCTGAATATGGATCGGAAAGCATCGGCGACTGTTTGTCCTCGCTTATCTTTCAGGGGAAAAATCCAACCATATTTTGAGAAGACATCGATCACCATCAGGAGATATCTTATTCCTTTGTTCCACCTCGAATATTTCCCCATCTCGACCAAATCAGCCGCCCAGATGTTGTCAACGCCATATGCAATAACTCTTCTCTTTGGAAATCTTCTCCTTATTGGCTGGTGAAGTTCATTTGCCAGATTTTGAGTCCAGCCTTCACTCAAAATCTTTTCCCGTTTTTTGGGGCCCCAAGTCCAAGTTTTTGTTTTGCATCAATGGTATTTCGTGCCAAAGCATGACCCCACTGTCTTTCTTTCCACGGAATCGCATCCAAAGCGGCGACCATTCTCCTGTCTGCTTCATTTTTACATTTGCGTGGATTGGTTTTCTTTGCGCAGACTGAATAATCCACATCATGTTGCATAGCAACTGCATCTGTTTTTCCCGTGGGCTGCTGATAAATTTCAAGAATCTTTCCCTTTTCATTGAATCGGACTTGCTTTTCCAAAGGGTTCCACGGACCAGTGAAGTTATGCCCTGGGAGAGTGAATCCTTTTTTCGGCCTGGGTAATTTCCCAATTAAAGCATGAACGTCTAACCCCCTCCCATCAAGGTCTGCTCGATCTGTCTTATATTTTCTGTTTGGCCTAATCGCCGTGCTCAGTTGATTCAGCATATCGGAAGAGGTTTTGGCAAGAAATGGTTTCATCTTGTCAAGTGCGAAATCCAATGCTTTTTTCTGAGCCTTTTTGTTTCGCAACAATTCACTGGCTCCATATCTCCCCATTTCAACTGTTTTTTTCCCGAGCCAGGGAAGAGCATGAGCGACACCTGTCAATGCTAATTCACCTATGCCCCCACCTTGTGAGGGCAGACTCAGTTTCCCGAGGGTTTCGCCTTCACAAATCTTGTCTTTTTTATTCCACAGGAAGCGCAATGGCAAAACCACATCTTTCTTCCATTTTTTGCGGTCATATATCCAGATGGATTGCGACATTCAGTTTGTTTTTTCTCCTTCACACAATATGACTTCATTTTCAAACGAAATATTCTTTTATGAATGCTTCATTTTGCATAGTATCAGTCAGACTGAGAGGTTTGAGAATATCATAGAAATCTTTCCCCTGCGACCATTGATGGAGGAAAAACAAGCAATAATACCCGCAAAGGACACTATAGTAGATAGAGAATGAGCATTCTGGCTCACAACAGAAATACGCCCCAAAATTTCCCTTACTTTCAACACAACCAAAATTTTTTTCATTTTTCCTCTATTTTTCTTCTACTCACTTTCAGCAGATCCAGAAAAAATGACAATTTTTTTTTCATCTTTTTTCGACTTACGTTCAATCAAACAAGAAAAAATGACAATTTTTTATTCTGCGGGGGTTTCACAGTGTAACAATACTAGGATATCCTGAAATCTTAAAACCCATATCTTGTACATTATCTTTTGTTACATGGTACTTATTTTCTATTGTAAACAATTCCACTTGTGCTTGAAATCTATTCATTTTTTTCAGGAAGCGTTCAATTTGTTTTCTTTTCTTTTCCAGCAGATCTGCTTTTTGTTCTTCTTTTGTTCTTGGCATTATTTTTATTTCATTTTCTTCCAATCTCCAATGTCCCCAAGCCAGTGTGCTGATGCCATCTTCTTTTACATATCGTTTGTCGTCGTCAGCACTCAAAGCTGTTTTGTTAATTCTCTGGGTAAATATCTCATGTTTATAACTTCTAATGCAATTCATGGTTCTCATCTGTGAGTTTCTCGTTTCCAAACACTCAACATAGTCTTCATGAGTGATTCACTTTTCCACAACTCTTTTCTTAACACCTTTGCATTTCTTTGTTTCACCTTTAACATGCATCTTATAAGAATAACATTTTGCTTTCAGCCCTACAAACTCTTCAATCGTTTTACCCTTACCTTCATCCTTCATCAAACCCAATACTTTCTTGTTCATTCGAGTGATTGTTCCGTCAGCAACTCTGGGATGTGTTTCAGAAAACTCTGACGTGTCAAAATATGTTGAAACATCCTTTGCAATGTCCTCAAACAAATCATCTGTTTCAATCTCATACAACAACGAATCTGTATCTGTGAAACACAACTGAGCTTTCTTCCATTTCTTTTTGACATAACCATAATGGAAATCATACATCAGACTCTTCGATATATCCAAAATCGCTTGCCCTACATATACTGGCTTATTGAAGACCATCTTAATCCTGTTCATGTGCACCCCAACCAGATCTTCGTCAAATCTGGTGAAGTGCTTAAAATTTGGTTTTGCCACCAACTTGAGGAATTTCAACCCATCACACACCAGTCGTACATCCATTCTTTTCCTCATGTTCTCCATGGTTTTTCCAAAGACTGCATTGTTCATCAGTTTGAAGAAATCCTTCTCAAATGCATTCTTTGATTGTTGCCGCAGGAACACATTCTTGCTAATAAAGGATTTCAACCAACGTTCTTCCCTGAACTTCACTCCTCTTCTAACTTTCTTCAACTCACATCCCAAATCCAAAGTTTGCTTCAGCAGCCATTGATGTACAATCATTTTCCGTTTGTTCCTCAGGTTGGGAATTAGTTTCTCCACTTTTCCCATCATCAAGCGTTCTGGAAGTGGAGGAAAGTCATTGAATTTATCATGCAACTCCTTCGGGATATCCACATCCACTTCTAAGACGCAACTTTCATCTTCCCATCTTTCCAATTCATCTTCAGTCATCCACTGGAAATCTCCAACTGGCAATGGATTTGACATTGCCCATGCATACAGTCCATTCGCGTCCCAATACGCTAGATACTTTGATGGTTGATTTTCATCGAAGTCATCTCCCATGTACTTGTTATTTGCCTTTGCTCTTCGATGGAAGATCGTTGAAACGCCTCCTCGAATTCCTCGTTCGAAGAAAAGCAGCATATCTGGATCTGTCAACAGTTCCAACTCCACTCCACTTTCTTTCAACGCTGCATCCCATGCCAAACCTGGAGAAGTGAAAAACCAAGCAGGATCGAGATCATAGTGAGTCCGGCACACTTTCCTAAACTCTTGAAACACATCCGCCAACAGCGTTACATCTGCCTTAAGATATACATCATGGAAATCTCCCATATTTTTCATTCCCATCTCTTCCCAAACTTTCTTTGCATGTTTGAAATCTTTATCATCGACTCCAACTTCATTCAATTCTGAGAAAAAGGCATCTTTCTCCGGTAGTTCTTTCTCCTTAAATTTCTCCACAGAATTCAACCATTCATAGGGAAAGATTCCTTTCTGCTTGAACAACTCCTACTTCTCCCCAAAAACTTTTTCTGTTTCAATGAGGTCTTCATCCCTCAAATTATTCACCAGATTTCCAAGAGAATCTCCCATGAATGCTGCTGAATCCAAGAACCGAATTTCATGCCAAATTTTCTTTGGTTTACCAGATACAGTCGCTGGTATTTCTCCAACTTGAATCTTCTTGGAGAAAGAAATATATTTCTCTTCATTGTTTGGAAGACAAGTGATATCTCCTGGCGTCAATCCCAAGCTTTTCACAATGAAGTGCGCATCATATCCTTTCAAGTTGTGAAACACCACTGGAGTAAATTTTGGTTTTCTGAAATTCAGATTGCAAGATTCATGAGCTGCTCCTCTGAACTTTCCAGTGAAATGACAATGATCTCGAACTCGCTTTTCATTTTCTGCAAATTCTTTTTCACAAATCCAACAGCATCGAGCAGTTCTAAACTCTTCTCGTTCTTTTCTTCCAAATCGCATTTCTTCTGGAAATGACACTTCCTCTTGAATGCCCAACACAAACCGTGTCAGTTCGTCTACAAATCTTTTCCCAACATCTTCCTCATCACTTTCTGCTCTGTACAAAACTGGTTTTCTTTCCATAAATGGGGAAACCAAATGAAACGCAAAGGAACAAGCCACATGTTTCTGAAACTTTTGTGTGAAAGAGTTTTCACTTGGTGGTTGCACAGATGATATTGGAAGTTGCTTTGCTTCAAAATCAGCAAAGATGACAAATGGGAATTCCATCTTCCGATTGAAGTTTTTGAACTTCACAGTTGAACCTTCAGTCGGCATAACAATTTTCACAGCTTCAAACTGGGAGCAAGACTCCTCATGCAGCTTCAATGTCTCATCATCAGGAAAGTGATTCAAACACCTTCGGCAAAACACAACTGCACCGTGGTGTTGTGAAATTTGGCACCCTAAAAGTCGACTGAGGTTTTTGATCAAACAGAAATGTGTTATCTCCTCTTCCCGCTCATGCGCCTCGTTCCACACATGCTTTTTCAGCCATAACAAGTCAATCTTTTGGCCATCTTTCTGAGAGATACGCAAAGGAAAGACAGTTCCACCCTCATACCCAAAGACATTCACAGCCAATCCCGGGTTCCTTCTTTCAAACTTCCCAATGTCGCTCAAAGGAGTTGGGAAAGACAACCCACCCCAATCCAACTCCATGCTTTGTTCTCTTAATTCGGTTGAGATTCTTTCTGCATTTTTCTCAACTGGATGGAGAGCTCTTGTCACGCACCACATAAAACATCTCGCATCCTCATTCTTCATGTTCACGACAGATTTCTTGTTCTTCAAACCTGCTGGCAACTTCATCCAAGAACTTCCTTTCAGAGGTTGAAATTTAGCAAATGGAATCCTCAATTGTTCTACCTTTAAGAATCTCCAATTCGACCCTCGTCTTTGGAAATTCGCCATATTTTCCATTACTCGTTCAATCATTTCATCAATCTCTTCCCATCTATCAGTTCCTTCAAGATTAATCATGTTTCGCGATTGAAAAGTTGCTTCGTCTTCAATCTCCTCACCAGTTGACAAATCCGTTCGACCCATCAAACAAACTAAGATGAGCTTAGCTTTTGTCATCTGATGTTTTTGGAGAAGAGATGCGATTTGTGGTCTCACTCTGTTGAGGAAACCACGAGGAAGTTCCCCATCTCGTCCTGGAATGGTGATTTCTTGTGCATAGCCTTTCAATGCGCCTTCTGAAATTTGTTCTTGCAATTCTGCTAATCGCTGTTCCCAAATAGGATCTCGTTGTCTTGGAGGAGGACTTTCATATTTTTCCAACCAATCAAACCAATCAGAGATATGTTCCTTTTGTTCCTCAATTACTTGCGGTACTTTTTGAACGGGAAATGGGCGATGTTCAGGAAGCAAAATGGGCACATTAATTTCTTGATTTGGCATTTCCAGTGGATTTTTCCAGAGATGTTCTCGCAGTAAAAGTTCCAACTCGTGTTTCTTCAATCGAGACCAACCTTTCAAGCCAGCTGATTTTGCAATTGCAGCCATCTCTTTTCTTTTCATCATTTTGTTTGAAAAATTAAAAAATCATATAAAATGAAGTTTTCAATCCAAGAAGAGGGCGGTGAAAAGAAATGTTTTTTCTCTTTCAGAGTTGCCGCTGAAGAAACAGGAATCCCACAGTTGACAATTTCAAGAATCTTGAGGTCTGACCGTGATTCCTTTCGGAGAAGATCAGACAAGAAAGTTTTCTTCATCCGAAAAGAAACTGATTTGCCTTTCATCAAAATAGATGGTGAAGACTTTTTCACCCAAGAAGAAATCTTTGAGAAGTTTGGCTTGACCCGCACTGTTTTCTACAATCGCTTCTGTAAGAGCGGTGGAAAATACTTTCTTGATTCTCAGGATGAGCTGCATCAAATCACATGGAAGACTCCTGAATTAGAAAAAGCTACAGACAAAATGAAAGAGTATCTCATGTTGGGAGACATTCTCACAAATGAAAAAAGAGGCAAGAAAATTCCTGCAGATCTCCGAAAACGTTTGGCAACATATATGTTTTTCAATCGCTGATTTCCAGTTCATTGAAATGGAATTCATGCAACTTTCACTAACTTAACGATGCATGTGATTGCTTCACAGTCACCGCAAAAGATTCTCTCGATGAGAATTATGACTTGTCCAGTTAGTCTTACTCCAACATGTTTCCATAGGTTGAGGCCAACTGGAACAATCACTTGTTTGTTTGAGTCGGTTTCAAACTTGCACCAAACTTTTTCCATTTGGCTACGATCCGTTTTAATCAACCTGAAATCAGATGGTTGGAAGTCACCAAGGCGATTGCCACTCATTCCTTTCACTTTCCACTGGTTTATCATTACCAACAGTCTGATGCATCCTTGAATCTCGTGAAACTTTTTCTTTACTTCGGAAGGAGATTGATCGAGTTTGATGCCAAGTGAAAATCCAAACTGGTTATTGAAGACCTTAAAGATGCAGTCTTGGATTTTGAGCACGATGGGTTTTCCTTTTTGAAGGAGTGGAATTGAAATATACAAGTGCCATTTTGTTTTTATTTGCGGCTGAGCCGTTTCTATTGTTGTTGGGTCGAATTCTTCTAAGTTCATATTTTTATCTTTTTTATAAATTTTTTTAAAAAAATGTTTGGAAATAAAATGGAAGTGAGAGTCGGAGAATATACAGCCCGTTTGAGAGAAGAATATGAGAAAGAAAAAGCTGCTCGGTTGGAATTATTTGAGAAAGAATTGCAAGCCTTCCGAGAAAAAACCAAGATGATATTGCAAGCAAAACGAGAAGAGGAAGTTGAAAAAGAAAAGGCAGCCCGCTGCCAACAACCAAAAACTGAAATGGAAAAACGAGATGAGTTTGATTCCAATGAAAGGCAACTTCGCGAAGAATTTGAGTTGGAAAATAAGAATTTCACAGGGGTTCTTCTCGAAGCTCGTCAGGAATTTTTTGAAAGAAATGAAACTGCTCGAAGAGTGAAAGAGATGAAACGTCGTGAAGATTATGAGCAACGAAAAGCTGTAGAAAAAATCGTCAATAACAAGAGGGTATGCCACTGGATGGAGAAGGTGCCTATTTGAAATTATGTGACGCAGCAAATAAAATCTTAGAACCACCACACTGGGAGCGTGAAAAGGAAAATGAAGAAAAACGAGCTGCATTTGAAAAGCAAGTGGAGGAAATCCAAAGTCGGTTGCAAGAATTCACTGATAAGATAAATCGCAAAGCTAAAAAAAAGAACGAGAAATGAAAGAGGCTTTTGACGATAGAGAAGATATAGCTTTCACTGTGTACCATCTGCAACTTGATGAGATTGATGGGTGTTTCGATGAGGAAGAGTGAGCGAAGCTGAGTGAAACCATGCGAAGCAAGTGAACAAAAGATTTCCTTTCCAATGGAAAAGAAATACGCTTCGCTCGCTTCGTTTCACTCACTCTTCCTCATCGTCTTCCACATCTTCCTCATCTACATCTTCAAACTCATCAAAGCCTGTTTTATCTTTTGTTATCTTAGTTGTTAAAACTCCATCCACAACACAAGTGATTGCATTGTTGTTGCCTAGGAAGATTTGTTTGAAAGTCACAAGGACATCTCCTTCAATTTCAGTATGCAACAATGTGTTTGGATCGATTTCCTTTTTAACCTTCTTTTTTCCCTGTGATATCAATTTCCAAAAACGTGTTGTGATTTCTTTTTTATGATTATAGAGTTTTCCCCAGAGTTCCGGTTCGTTTCCTTTTCTCGAATAATTTTGAAACTTCCCTCTGTCCAGTCGGCGGCTTGAGAATCTAACTTTTTCACTTCATCTTGTTTTTCCATTGCCAACTTGTTGATGTGTGCTTCGAGTTTTCTGGCGAATTCCAAATGATTTCCAAGTGTAATTCGCAAAGTGAAACTACGGTTACTTTTAAAGCATGATTCCATGATTCGGAATTTCATGTTTTTGAATTTGATCTGAGATTCTTCGAGAGGAATGACTATCCCAAAATCCGTCTCGGTTGGTTCACTGGCAGTGATCTTATTTATCGTCTTCATCTTTAGCTCCATTTTCAAGGTGGATACAAAATTTTAAAGTTTTTGAGAAAAAGAAAAATCATATTTTCTCTCAAACTTTTCCAAATCCAATCCCAAATCAATCACAATTCCATCAACCGTTTCCATTGCTGGAAGGAATTCATCTCGATCAAATTTTCCACTTCTCAAAGCAAAACGCAGATCAATCAATGTTTTCTCATAAGTCGTGAATGCAAACTTTGTCATTTCAATCTTGTTTCCATATTTCTTTATTTCATTCCCTGTTTTCAGCACCAGTCCAACACCGGAAATCACTCCCAAAATCACAGGATTCATTGTCACTCCCCCAGCAATTGCGCCAATCGCAACAAGAGCGGATGAAGTCAAATTCGCAAGCAAATTCATTCGCTTGAAATGTTTATGAGCTCTTTTCAAACACCAAAATCTTTTGTGATAGAATCGATAGAGTTGTTTGATCTCTTCCAGTTTTTCTTCTCCAATGTTGGGATCGATGTGATTGAAACTGAAGATGTTTTGTTTGTCTGTTTTCATTTTTGAGAACTGAAATCATATTTCAAAAATCAAGTTCGTAAAAATCACATCATCTGCATGAGCAGGACGCCAGTTTAAAGCATTGAAATGAATTATTTGCATTGACTCGAATTCCACTCCTTTCCCCACATCATATATCAAAGAGGTTTTTCCAGCCTGCCCCGACAAAGTTTTAGACCATGGTTGGCCTGACTTAGCCGTTATAATCGACAGATCTAGCTTTGGTGGATTGAGCACGTTTGACCCAAACATGACTCCCACTTTAACCAATCTCACGTTCATTGGGAAGAAAAGAAACGTTGCAGTATTCCCCGTAAAGAGGAAATAGAATGGGTTTTTTGAATACGGATAGAACCCTCCCACCATGGATCTCCCACCAGTTAGTTGGTATCCATTCATGTTGAGTTTTGTTTGCATAACCATCTTTTCCGAGTTAAAGATGAAGGGAGAATCATAAACAGAACTAGGAACATCTGCGTGGAATTCTTCAATTCCATAAATGATTAGTCTGGCACTTTCCTCTGATGGATCGGAATCCGTTCCTTGCCATTCCAAATCCACCATCAGCAACTCTGGAGGGCTTATATGCCATTTATGCATGTGAATGATTGATCTGGAGTAGTTGGTGAACTTCTTTGTGGTTTGTTGATTGATGTTCAAACTTGTGGAAACAGCATTCACACTCAATCCAGTCATTTTAGCTGGGAAATACTCAATGCAAATCGTGTACTCACCTTCTGGCAGTGTTGCCATATCAAAACCAATTCGACCATGAAACTGATTGTATACGGCGCGTTTTGGAATTGACAAAGAATAAGCTTTTTTGTTGCGAACGTGAGGTGAGTTTGCAAAGAACTGAGTTCCATGAATGCTGAGGTCTGCTTGAGCAGTGACTTTCGTTACATCATCCATCAAAAACCGGAAGGCATCAACAGGATGAGAAGTTGCTGTGATTTGCGACTCATTCACGAACTTTTTCGAAGCTGCATCATCGTCATCTGTTGGTGTTCCCAGATTTGTTATTTTCTGCTTCCCCATATTAATTGGTCCAGTCATTGCTCCACCAGCTTTTGGAAGAGTAGTAGCCAGCACTGTTGCATCACGTTGATCAACATACCGTACCGAAGCTGCATCATCGTCATTTGTTGGTGTTGCAAGATTGGTTATGTTTTGATTCCCCATATTCAAAGCACCAGCCATTGTTCCACCA
The DNA here is from genome assembly GCA_024195265.1 of Dendrophyllia cribrosa. NCBI lineage: Eukaryota > Metazoa > Cnidaria > Anthozoa > Scleractinia > Dendrophylliidae > Dendrophyllia > Dendrophyllia cribrosa. The sequence goes on along the minus strand of JAJLRJ010000011.1, from coordinate 20,710,490 downwards.
GCTTTTGGAAGAGAAGTGGAAGCCAAATGTTGAATTGTTGACCGCAAAAAGAGATCCTGATTATCCACATATTTTTTGTTGGCTGCTTGATCGATTGCTGTTGGGTCTTTCACGTTATAAACAAATTGGTTTCCCATATCCAAACTTGTTTCCATTGGAAACGTTTCTTTTCGACTGAGAAAAACATTCTTTGCGTCATCATAAGAGATCAGATTGTTATAATTTGTGGAAAGATCGGTATAAGTTTGTTGTTTTGATTTGACCACATGGAAAAGTCCTTTCAAATCAATGTCTTTCGTTACTTCATGCGTGTGAGCAGGTGCAGCTGGATGATATTTTTTTAAAGTAACCATATTGACTGCAGACAAATCTTGGTTTTCATCTGTGCCCAGATTTGTGATAAGTTTCCGATCCATGTCAATCTCTCCAGGAAGAATCAACTTCCTGCCCCGCAGATCCAAATCCCCTGTCATATGGGAGGATCCATCAACCTGCAAAGAATCTGCTTTGAGTTGAACTAGTTTGGTTTCAACTTGGCGTTTGGTGACTGCATCGTTATTTCCTCTTCCAACCGCAAGATTCACAATTCTTTGATTCTTTGCGTCAAATTTTCTTCCATCTCTAGTCAAAAAAGTTCTCTTCCCGTGAAACAAGGAGAAAGCGTCGTTGTCGCCTGCTGTTTGAATATTCAAAATTGAGTGATAGTTGGCATCAAGGTGATCAGTCATTTTGTTGTTGGTTTTGGTTGCCAATCCCACTTCCAGTTGGTGCTTGGTGACTACGTCACTGTTTTCTGTTCCTTCTGCAACATTCGTCAATCGTTTTTGCTGTAGATTGAAATTTCCATCTGCTGTTTGCATGAAACCACTTCCCGGTGGTCCAGGTGGACCGGGAGAACCTTGACCTGATGTTCCTGAATGTTCATTTGTGTTACCATTTAAATAACCCATTTTAGATCTCTTCATCAAAGTTTTTCAGTTCCTTCTTTCTTGGTCGATCAACAAAGAGAAAGGAGAAATCACTCTTTGTTGCTTTGTTTAGCTTTTCTGGTTCAATCCCCAACTCATCAGCTATTCTTTTGTTATCTCTTGGCGGAAATTTGAAGATGCAAAAATGAGAACAATTATCCCTGATGTCTTTAGGCACTTTGAAAAATCTTTGAGCAAGATAGATGATGCTGCAATTACAGTGGCGTCCATTGAAGAACCAGTTGATCATTTCATCCTGATTCTTATCACAAGCAAAATCATCGAAAATGATGACTCGCTGCCCATCACCGTCTTGGAAAAGTTCTTTCAAGGGAATGCTTTCCGAAAATGACCTGATTACGTTATACCTTGCTGCTGGGTCAACTCGTTCCGCAAAATCTTTGGTGAGTCCAACATACTTATCTTGATGAAGATTTTTTGCAAAGAGAACGATTTCATCGAAGAAGAGAAGGTGATATAGCATATTCAGCAGCAGATTTGTTTTCCCACAATTTGAGGGTCCGCAGATGAGCATTCGGAAAGACTCACTTGGCATTGCAGGATGGATTTGTTTGAAGGTTGTTTCTCCTTGAGATAGGAAATCAAAATTATTGAAACGCATTTTTTGTTTGGATAACAAAAAATGTCGATCCGGAAATGAGCTGAACTAGCAAACTCGAAAGCAGCAGCAAGTCAACAATCAGAAGCTATTCTGAATGCTTTCAAAACAAAAAAGATCCAAGATGAACTGAAGACAAGTTCATATGAAAAACTCTTGAAACCCGTGACCAAGAAATTAGATGTTTTGAGGACGCTCCAGGAGGATGAAGACGAAGAAGAGCGAAGCGAAGCGGAGTGGAGGGAAGCGGAGGGAAGCGAAGCGGGGTGGAGCGATTCATATGAGAAGGATGAAGATGCTGACAGAAATAAAAAATTATTAGAATTATTGAATGATGGATATGACATGGAAGATGCAATGGAATTGGTTTGGGGTGATTCATCTCAACCAACACCATCTACATCTCAACCAACTCCATCTACATCTCAACCAACTCCATCTACATCTCAACCAACTCCATCTACATCTCAATGGAAAACACCAACACAAGAAGAACTGACGAAAATAGGAAAGAGAAAGAGAATTCAAGAGAAAGAATCAAAATTGTTGGCAAATGTTACTCGAGTTCTTTCAATGAATCAAAATGATCCGGGATATATCGTTAAAAGCAAAAAATCTGAACTGCATGGTTTTTCAATAGCTGATCTGAAAAACCTGAGATATGAAATTTTGTTGAAGAGACAAGAGAGAAAAGCTCGCGGTGAAGACCTTGGGAAGAAAAAAGTTAAAAAAGGATCTGGTTTATCCCCACTGGATCCCCTCGTTGACCGATTGGTTATTGGTTTGGGATCATTGTGGGCTGGAAACACTTCTTTAAAACTGCAAAATGAAATCAAAGAAATTCTTGGTGTGTTGCATGCAAACGACATCATCTCTTCCGAACAAAGAAAAAAACTATTACCTAAATAAAAAATGATGATTCCAATTCTTCTCGACTCTTTTATGGCAAAACAACAACAACGACAGGACAGACAACGATCCCATGATTTCACAATCTATTTTGACCCACCAATTCTTCTTGAGAAAAATAAAAATTATGAAGCAGCATTGAACAAACTCGTGACAATGAGTTATTCGTGGTATAATATCAGAGCTGCATATAACAACAACCAAATGAAATGGAAAAAGGTATCAGAGAGTACCTGGAAAACTATTACATTCACCGATGGAATGTATGATTATAAAACAATCAATTCAGTTCTTCAGAGTCAAATTGGAGCTGAAAAAGTGCATCTCTACTTCGACTCAAGCATTTACAAAACAATCCTGACTTTGGATAGCACCATAGAAGTCGATCTTAGTGAAGGAAATTTCGCTGATTTGTTAGGTTTTGAGAAAAAAACATTGCCGGGTGGTGTGAATGTTTCAGCACAAATCCCAGATATCAGACGAGGGGTGGATTGGGTTTATATTCATTGTGATCTCATTTCCAGGAAAATGGCTAATGTTGGAAATGATGTGCTTTTCTCTCTTTCCACTTCAACGCTTCAAATTAGTTATCCTTTTTCTGCAGAACCAATCCGTCTGACCTGGCATCCAGTTAACAAACGCATGATACAGTCCATTCGCGTCTGGGTGACAGATGGACGAAATAACGCTTTGGATATGAATGATCTGGATATGGCTTTTTCGTTGTTTATTCAGGAAAGTACCAATTAATTTCAAAGTTGTGAAAACTCACATCTGTGAAATTAATTGATTGAGGCGAGTCATTGCATTTTGAGAAAGTTTGGGTGGTTTCACAGCTTTGCTGGAAAGTTGCTTCTTCCTCAAAACTTTCCCAATTTTATCACCTGCTTTTTTAACAATGACCTTTGCACCTTCATCTGCAGCTTTTTCAACTGCTTTCTTTACAAGTTGACTTGTCGCAGACTTCGCGAGCTTGAAAAGAGGTTTGCCAATTTTCATCACTGTGTCTCTTATAACTCCTGATCCTTTGTGTTTGAAAACATATCTCCCCAATTGTGGGTGATAGATTTTTTTCCATTCTGAGGGGTGGTTCATATTTTGTCTGTGTAGATAAAATGTTTAGATCACCAGAATTTCTTGAAAAAACGACCTTGTCCAGATTTCAGTTGGATACCCCGCTGACCTTCCCAGGAAATAACCAAAAACAAACAAAAACAGGATATAAATTCACTGTGAATGATAGGAATAATTGGTTCGATTGGTACAATGCATATTTACGAGTGAATTATACCTTTGAAGCTACTGCAAATGGAGCAGCAGTTGCGGCAGATACCACAAGCTCAACCATAAATGGATCGTTTTCCTTGATCAACAAATGCCGAATAACGTCAAACGGGAAACCCCTTTATAATGTCGACAATGCACATAAAGCCGTTTTCATCAAAAATCTCTTGGATTTTTCAGATGATTATGCAAGAAGTGCAGCTAAATCACAATTTTGGTATTTGGATACCGCAAAATCAGTTGTTTTGGATGATAACGCAGGAATCAAAGCAAGAGAATTGTTGACACAAGCTCGACAAACAGTTGAAACAATTATTCCCCTCAATAGATATTCATTCTTTGAGGAACTGGAAGATAAACTCCTTCCTCCTTTGCAGATGGAAATTGAGATTGATTTGCAAAATGACGCAGAATTAATTTATCAAAATGATGGAACTGACAGACGAGTTGTTGTCCGAACATTTGAACTTTGGGTGCCAATGTTGAGATTTTCCCCACAAGGTCAGGTGAAAGTGAATGAAAATTTCTTGAAAGTAAAAAAGTGGAACTATCTGCTGGAAACCATTGTCCCTTCCCCAAGTCGAAGAGATGCAAGTGGAGTTTGGCAAATATCATCGGGAGTGAAAAATGCCAAGCATGTTTTCGTGTATATCCAACAAACAGGAAGCACCAACTCATTGCGGCATAACCCTTATTTTTTCGACACATTCGATATTGATGGAGATAACACAGCAAAACTTTCCACATGTCGACTTCAATATGGGCCATCTGAATTTTATCCGGAATTAGAGTATGATGAAACTTTCAAGTTGAGAATTCTGGAGGATGCTTTGAATTTCCGATATCGAAAAAATGATTATAACACCGGAGTCCAGTTGAATGTAGCTAATTTTACAACTCTCTTTCCTGTGATCTATTTCGACTTGAGGGAAAACAAAAACAACTTGACAAATGACCCAAAACAACTGGTTTTTCACTATCGATTGAATGAAGCTGCAAACGCTGCAAATTATACAATCTATGCTGTGATTCTGAATGAAGAAGAAATTGTAATTGATAATGTTGGTGGAGAAATAGTAGCTGTCTAAAACATGACAACCCTCCAGTAAACCAAACTCAATTTCTCTCCTGGTCAACTCGTGAAATTGAAAAAAGCTTTTGAAAGCAATCAAGCTGTGACCTTGAGATTGAAACCAGAAAATTTGACTGGAAATCATGACATCAACTTAACCAAAACTCAAATCAATCGAATTCAGAAAGCTTTGCAAAACAGAACTGGAATGGATTTGGCCATTTCCAAAACACAAATCAGAAAATCCATTTCAAGCGGAGGAAATTTATTTTCCACACTTGTTGGGTTGGCAAGACCATTGCTTGCCCCAGCAGCAAAAGCACTTGGAATGGCTGGATTAAGTTTTGGTGCAGAGAAAGCATTGAAGGGAATATTTGGAAAAGGAATTCCCAAAAGAGCCCCTGAACTTTTCCAATTAGTTCAACAAATGACAACACAACAGAAAAACTTTCTGAAGAATTTTCTAGCTGAAAAAGGGGTGAAAATAGGTAGTGGCCAGCGAGGTGGATTTCTTGGTTTGCTTGCCTCGATTGGAATTCCACTAGCGATTGATCTTGTTAAAAACGTGTTGGGTAAAGGCGTTCATGTGGCACCACCCAGTGGCTATGGAATGAGACTAGCACCGCCACAACCGTTTATGGGTAGTTGGGATACATCAACAGTTCCTTATATTAAAAGAGGAGGAGCAAAAAAAAGCGTTGAGCAACATTGACTTGTGGGACTGGTGTGCAAAGTTAAAAATTCCAATTAAAGGCATCTTCTCCAGAAATGAAAAAATGAGTAAAAACCATTCCCCCTGCATAATTAATTTAGATGACTTGGGAAATGCTGGAACACATTGGGTTGCTTGTTTCGTGCGAAAAGATGCCTTTAATTGGTTTGATTCCTTCGGAATGCCCCCGCCATTGGAATGGGAACAGAACTTGAAGAAATGGAATCCAAAAATGAAATATTTTTTGCGAAATGATTTCCCAATTCAAGACATCAACAGCTTGAAGTGTGGATATTATTGTCTTTTTTTTGTTTGTTTTTTTTTTGTTTATTGATTTTTCCTTTTTTTGCACATAAAACAATACTAAATAAAACCATATTACTTACAAAAAAACTTACACTACTTACAATACTAATATTATACTTACATTTACATTGCATTACATTACACTGTTTATACTTACACTATTAATACAAACACTATTTACAATACATATAATACAATACACAACAAACTACAACACACTACTTAAACTATACTACCTATAAAGTGATACTTACACTATTTACAATACGGTACTAGAAACGACTAAAAGAAATACGAAACTACTTACAATACGATTTTACTAACGAAACGATACTTATGATACTAAGAACAATACTACTGCTGCGATACTATACGGATACGATTACTTATTACAAATAGATAAATTTAATAAAGTTACTTACAAATGTATAGTAACGATATTTGTATTTACACAGCTAGTTTCAAGTAGTTAATTGTTTAAAAAATTAGACCATTTTTTAGTAAAAGAAGGTAGTTTATTTGTCATAATCGCAATGTATTTTTCTAATTCAATTTTTTCGTTAACGAGGGTTATAAAATCTGTGAAACGGGGTGACCGTCTTTTGTCATCTTGTACTGCGTTAATGTAAAGAAAATATTTTCCAATTATGATCAAGTGATTTAGGGTTAAACCGGACGATGTATGCTTTAAAACACCATACATAATTTCGGTTTGCTCCAAAGCAATGTTTCCGCTACATGAAGCGTTGTACCACCTTGTAAATTTATTCCAAAAGGATTTAGCAATTGGACATTCCACAAATAAATGGAGTGGTGTCTGATCAAAGTCATGGCAATAAGGACAATCGGGTTGCTGTTTCTTTTTCATCTTAGGATATTATTGTCTTTGGTTCCTGAATGAAATGAACAAAGGGAGAAAATATTCTGATATTCTCAAGGCATTCTCAAAGAATGATTCCCAATTAAACGAAAAAATTATTGTGGCATACATCAAATCATTATGAATGCTTTTAAAATGGAAATCTATTGCTTGAAAGAAAAAAGGTTCACACCAAATGTGCCTGGTTCAGAACGCCGCGTTACAACAAAAAACAACAGAGCAATGGTGAAAGCTCAATGCGCTTCCTGCGGGAAAATGAAAGCACGATTTGTTTCGGGAAACTGAATCTGCCCTCACAAGGTGGGGGCATTGGGGAATTGGCTTTGACTGGTTTTGCACATGCAATTCCGTGGTTGGGAAAGAAAACAGTTGAAATGGGAAGATATGGTGCAAGTGAATTGATGAGGAATAAAAACATGCAGAAAAAAGCAGTTTCTTTTGCATTGGATAAAACAAAGCCTTTCCTGGAGAAAACAGCTTCAGAAATGTTGAACCAGTTGAGTACAGCAGTTAGACCAAATTTGAAATATAAAACAGATAGAAAAGATTTGGATGGTGGCGCTATGGATGTGCATGCGTTGCTGGGAAAACTTCCCAGACCAAAAAGAGGATTCACTCCTGGAAAATACAAGTATATGGGACCGTATAATCCATTGGAAAATTAACTGGAATATGACCCAGAAACTGGAGAAGTTTTGAAATGGATTGATCAACCTTTCAACAAAGTCGATGAAATTTCAGCGCACCATGATATCTGCTATGATAGAGTGAAGAGTGGAAAAACGAAAAAAGGAGATTGTGACAGAAAAATGGTTGCTGACTTGGATAAAATCCCATATGGAGAAATGCCAAATGGGGACAAACAGCAAGATTTGTCATTAACACAAAACAAAAACTTGGATTGGGTTTGGCAAAAAACGGGAAGAGATTTTGAGTGATGACTGGGCTCAAAATCTAGCTGATGAACTGCACAAACCAGTCAGAAGAAGATTTCCCAAACGAAAAGTGTTTGTGAAAGGGATTGATGAAATATGGGCAGCTGATTTGGTAGAAATGGGAAGTTTGTCAGAATGGAATGAAGGTGTTCGATATCTGTTGATGGTGATTGATGTTTTTTCGAAATTCGGTTGGATTCGCACTTTAAAGAATAAACAAGGTGCAACTGTCGCAAAGGCGTTTGAGGATATCTTCAAAGAAAGAAAACCAAAAAAGATCTGGGTTGATAAAGGGAAAGAGTTTTGGAATAAAACAGTGAAATCTCTGCTGAGCGAAAATGGAATAGAATTGTATTCAACAGAAAATGAAGAAAAATCATCTGTAGTTGAAAGACGGAACAGAACGATAAAAGAACGAATTTGGAAAATGTTTTCAGCAAGAAACAGCATGGTGTTTGTTGATGCATTGGATAAAATCGTAAATGCTTATAACAAAAAGAAACACACTTCTATTGGAATGAGCCCAGTTGAAGCGAGTTTAAAAAAGAATGAAGAAAAAGTTTTTGCAGCTTTGTATGAAGATCAACTCTGGGAAAAACGTGGAAAAGTAAAATTCCGAAAAGGAGATAGAGTTAGAATTACAAAATGGAAGAAGAAAGTCTTCGACAAAGGATTCACTCCCAACTGGACGGAAGAAGTTTTTGTGGTGAAGGAAGTGATGCATACAAGACCAGTGGCATATAAGTTGGAAGACTTGTTGGGAGAAGAAGTGACTGGTTCCTTCTATACGCAAGAACTCCTTCAAGAACTCTTTCAATCTTTGGACTTCGCTATGAAGGAATTCATTTTCAGCAATGAGTGATTCAATCGCTTCTTCATCCTCTTCATCTGAAGTTGTGACGATAAACTCCTCATCTGAGGTGGTTGGTGATTCATCACTGCTCCTCTCTTCCTCTTCGGAACATGTTTCACAAAATTCATGATCTGAGTCTTCCATTTTTGAAATGGGAAACAAGAAAATGAAAAAGAATTTGAAGAAATAAAATTATGCCAAGAACAAAAGAAGACCAAAAAGCAGATCTGCTGGAAAAGAAAAGAAAACAAATTGAACGCTTCCTAAAAAAAAATGAATAGATTTCAAGCACAAGTGGAATTGTTTACAATAAAAAATAAGTACCATGTAACAAAAGATAATGTACAAGATATGGGTTTTAAGATTTCAGGATATCCTAGTATTGTTACACTGTGAAACCCCCGCAGAATAAAAAATTGTCATTTTTTCTTGTTTGATTGAACGTAAGTCGAAAAAAGATGAAAAAAAAATTGTCATTTTTTCTGGATCTGCTGAAAGTGAGTAGAAGAAAAATAGAGGAAAAATGAAAAAAATTTTGGTTGTGTTGAAAGTAAGGGAAATTTTGGGGCGTATTTCTGTTGTGAGCCAGAATGCTCATTCTCTATCTACTCACTGTTGATGTTTTGATACTGACTGCTGTTCCAGATCACCGGTTTGGAACTTGTAAATTCCAAAACTATCGAAATACCACATGAATTTGTGTCCGGGAGCGAAGCGCTCGGGAGCGAAGCGACCAGGGGCGCAACAAACCCAATGAGTTCCCGTATTTTTAAGCGAATCAAGATTGATGATGCAGGGGCTGTGTTTTTGGGGCATGAATTGATCTCTCGCAAAGATGCCTTTGAAATTGGGAATCCCCAGACATTCAATCCACTTCATGAGATCAACATTGTTCAGGGGTTTGTTCACGAATTTCGGTTTCGCGCGGCTCAGCTTCGCTTCGCTCAGCTTCACAATATTGCCCCGAGAATTGGGATGTTGTTGAATGGACTTTTCGACCCTAACAGAAGCCCTTTGCCCTTTTTTGATTTTTTTTTACCCATTCCAACAGGGTTTTGTCCCCAGTTACCAATAAATGGGGGTGGTTGGAAAGGATACGCTCCCAATCTTGGCGCGCCTCTCCCTTTTGGACGTCCAACTCTTGGAGCGCCTCTCCCTTTTGGACGCCCAACTGTTGGTGCGCCTTTTCCTTTCGCTCCCTTCCCAAACAAATTTTTCACCATGTCAAGTGCCAGTGGAATTCCAATGGATGCCAGCACAGTTCCCAACAATCCGCCTGATTGTTTTGCTGATGGTTTCATCACCAACTGCCCTCCTGATTTAAGGGCAACCAAAATGTCCTGTTTCTGTTTATTTGTCAACAAATGTTTATTGTCAATCAGTTTCTGAATTTTATCTTGGGGGATGAGAAACCCACCTGTTTGTCCCCCTTTTCCGATGATTGATTTCACAACTTGACTCGCTCCTTCACTCGCCAAACCAGCAAGAGCTGACAGCCCAAGTGTTTTAGCCAGGGTTGGTGCAAGTGTTTTGGCTAGAGGAATAATAGCTGAAAATAAAGATCCCCCCTCTTTCATTACTTTGCGGATTTGGGTTTTTGATATTGAAATTTCTACACCTTTGCCAAGTGCCCTGGCTTTAGTGATTCTATTAATTTGATTGCGTGTTAGCATCAATTCATGATTTCCACTTGTTTGATCGTGGGTTAATCTGAGTGTAAGAGGGCTGTTTGTTCTGAATGCTCTTGCGAGTTTTTCTCCTTGCCCTTGAGATAAAGTTACTTTGTATGGTTGATATGTTGTCATTTTAATAACATATCATTATTTAATTGGCTATAACCAATTCATTTCCAACTTTATTGATTTTAGCTGTTTCCTCATAGAGAACTACCGCATGCACATTGAAGTTTGCAGCCGCATTGGCATTCAAAGTATATCTGAATATCAGTTGTTTTTGGGTCTCTTGTTACTTTTTCAGCTTGATAAGACAAGTCGAAATAAATGAGGCTATAAAGATATTTATAATTAGCCAAATTCAATTGAGTTCCGCTATTGAAGTCATTTTTCCTCATTGCATAAGCCATGACATCATTAAATATTCTTACTTTCGATTCTGTGTCATAATCTGTTTCGGGATAAAACACCCTATTTCCATACTCTAATCGGCAGGTTGATAAGGATGAGTTATTATCTGCTGCATTCAGCTTGAAAGTGTCAAAGAGATACGGGTTATCTTCTGCAACATCATCATTGGGTGGAGCGGTTCTTTTCAGTCAAACAAAAATATGTTTAACATTATCAATTGAAGCTGATATTTAAAAGAATCCTGATGATCGTGCAGGAGCTGATTGTTCATATGTCTCCTTTAAATATTTCCATTGCGATTCTTTCAGGAATGAACTAACAAATTTGTCATAAAGAGAATCTTTTGGCGTTAATCTTGGCACCCAAAGCAAAAACCGGGAAATGACAACTCTTCCAGGATCAGTGCCATTAGCCATATGAATTAATTCATCATCACTTTGAAGATTAATTTCGAATTGCAGCTGCATTGGAACCAGCAGCTTATCATCAAGTTCTTCGAAAAAGAAAAAACGATTCAGGGGGATAATTGCATTAACATCTTTCGCACCTCCAGTCCCATTGTTTCGAACTGCTTGAGTTTGTATTCTCCTCGCTTCAAATCCTAAATTCGTATTAGCTGTTGTTGCATCAGTATCCAGGTACCATAAACTGTTCTTTGCTACTGATCTGCTGAAGTCATCGGAGTATTCTAACAAATTTTTAACAAAAGTAACTTTATGCAGATTATCAGGTTCATAAACAATCTTTGTTGCAGATCTAATTGTCATATGCTTAATCAGAGAATGGGCACCATTTATTACTGTTATCCTATCAGCAGCCGCATATTCAGCGCCGTCTGCTAATTTCTGGAGTTGAAATTGCACTTCGAAATAAGCATTATGCCAGTCATAAAACGCCGATCTATCATTGATGGTGAATTTATAACCATTTTTTCCTTGTGGTTGCCCATTAGCTGGGGTTCTGATTACATCATCCAACTGGAATCTTACTAATTCATTTCTTTGTAAATATTCATTCGATCGAAAAGCCATTTTATATTCCAAATAGTTTATTTTAAAGTTTTATTCCTTGACCACTGATTAATCTATTCAATATATCATCAGTACTCTCCTGTTTTCTAGGCCGCGGTCTTACAGCCTGAGGTTTATTTTTGGGTGTCATCGCCGTGGAAGCCACGCCTCTCCTCATATTTGCTAGTTTTTTCATGATTAAATCACCAGATTTTTTAGCCGCTGCTTTACCTAGTTTTTCCCCAGCGTGAGAAATTCCTGCGTCCAATGCTTTTTTGGCGACTGGCTTCGCGAATTTCTTGAAAACAGCTGATGCCACTCCCTTCAAGGCTGGTGCCGCCATCTTTTTCAGCGGCTTAAAGATGGAATCAAAAATGACGCCTGTTCCTTTATGCTTATAAACAAACTTCCCTAATTTGGGATGATAATAACGAGAAAATTCATATGCTTTCATTTTATATTCTTTTTTAATATTAACGAGAATGCTGTGTCTGCACCATTCAGGTTGACAATTCTTCTTTTCCCGTCTGTAACATATATGCGAATGGAGCTGATTGTGTTTTTATTCACCGGGCTGAATGTTACTCTCATGGGTTCAAGAGTAAAACTATATGATGCCTGCAGAACAGATGTGGAAAAGGAATAAATGATATCGGTCTCTCCCCCATCCACAAGCGAATCATTTGTCAAATCGCAATGAATGTTTAACAAGTCAGTATCTTGACTCAAATTTGGTACTCTAGGACACACATTAACTGCCTCCTTTAGAATCTTTTTTTCAAAACCCACAAGATCATGGAAATTTGATTGGGTGAAATCCAATTGATAATTTTCGGTCATTGTTATTGCCACTCTAAAGGTTGTGACGTTGAAAGCCAGATTGATTGGAAACACATCCTCTTTTCCAGATTCTTTCACCACTGTTGCTTTTTGAATGAAATTATTTATCTCGGAATATGTCCAAACCCCAGCTGGGAAAGCGATATCCTGAAATGTTTTCCCGCCGTCAGAGGAGAACCTAATCAGTTGATTTCCATACTGGGCATTGATGTTATACCACGTAAAACTCATATTGATAATTCTGTTTAGCCCCACAACATATTGTTTATTTGATTCCAAAACAATTGGCTTATTAAATTTTGTTGTGAAATTTTCAGGTTTGTTTTGTCTGTTGTTAACGGTATAAGATGATAAAACAATTTCTCTTTCCATTTTATACTCTGAAATAGTTTTTATAGATCGTATCATGCTGGGATTTATTGATCAATGCTTCTTTCAGAAGAAGATCGAGAATTTCCATCCCGGTGTTTCTTATGCTGATGTTTGTATTCCCAGCAAGGATAGAGCCAATAATGACTTCAAGTTTCTGGAGAAGATCTTTCGGATTTGCGACAAATGTGACTCCTGACCCCCTCATTCCCGAACCTGTTGTTTTCTTTTTGTAATATTTTATGAAGTCATTTATTGCTTGGAATGAACGATCTATCCCTTGATGTTTTATCTGCTTTTGCTCTGCAGTTATTTCCCCTTTCTTATATTTTTTGGTAAAAGACGCTTTATACCCTTTCAGTTGATTTTTTCTATGATTTGCAATCTTAAGAATGTTGTCGAGATAATCCTTTTTCCGCTGCGCTGAGAAGTTCGCCTCGTTGAGGACTTGTTCCACTGTATCATAATCAGCAATATTCAAATTTGTTAGAATCTGGTTAGCTTCTTCCGTAAGGACTTCTTCATATTTAGGGGGGTCATCTTCTGCATAATCAAGCGAGGGATCTTCCGCTATTATTTCTTCATAGGTTGGTGGATTTGCAGGTAATTGTTTAGCTGCTTGCGGTGCAACAATCTCATCATCAAACAAACCGCCAACATCCATCTCTTCAAATGGGTCGACTTCCGGAAGATAATCTATGCCTGGTTTTGGTCTCTCAACTGTTTGCTTTTTTCGAACTTGCAAGACCGACGGCCTCAAATTCGATGCAATAACATCATCTAATTTTGATGTTATGGGTTTGAATACTTTTTCATATCCTATTTGACTTGTTTCTTCACCCAACTTTTTTTGGGTGATAAGATCATGAACAAAGTTGATTTTCTTCCCCAAAGCAGATTTGCTTTTTCCAATTTTTTGCCATTTCAATAAACTCATTTTATATCAGATTATATAATGTTGAACATCATGTTCAACAAGATGTAAAACATAATAAAATGAAGATTGTTAATTATGATTGTCATGACCCAATTACCAATTTCAAATCATTGTATCCTTTCATGCCTGATCGAGCTTTTAGAATGTTGATCTGTGGCCCTTCAGGATCGGGGAAGACAAATGTTCTCCTGGATATGATTCTGCGCCCACTGCTCTTCTATGATAAGGTCTATCTCTATGCGAAAAATCTTGATCAATCAAAATATCAGCATCTGTTGAAACAATTACGTCCAATCAGCAAAGAAGCTGGGTATCCCATTGTGGAGGCGAGTCCTGATGATATCATCCCAGTTTCTGAATTGACGACTGATAATCAAAAACTGGTTGTTTTCGATGACTTTGTTTGCGAAAAGAATCAAAAGCCATTGGTTGATTATTTTATCCAGGGCCGGCATAAGAATTGCTCTGTCGTATATCTTTCGCAAAGTTATTACAGAACACCAAAAGATATCCGTTTGAATTGCTCACATTTTGCCATCTTTGAATTCCCCAGCAACAATGAAATTACCCTCCTCTGCCGGGAGAATCAGGTCAGCAAAGAAGATTATATCACTGCAACTAAGAATCCATATTCCTTCCTCTATATTGATAAACCGAGGAAATGGCTTTCCAAAAACTTTGATGAATCTATTTAAAATGAGCTATTCAAATGGATTGCTGACTGATACAACCACTTATCAATATCAAAGAGGAAAAGATGGATTGCCAGGTGTTGGTTTCAAGCTGGCACCTTCCGAAGATTATGATATGGAACACAAAAAATTAACCAATGTCGCTGAAGGAATAGCGAATTCTGATGCAATCACTGAACATCAATTTGATGTTCTTGAAGCAAGTTTGGAAACAAAAGTTATTCAACTAAGGGCTGATTCTCTGCAGGTTGATGGCTCCTCTCATAGGACAGGTGATCTTGACCTTCGTGGAAACAAATTGATTCTTCCCGGTGAAATTGATATGGATCGAAAACTGATCACAAATATGGACACGGATGAATCAAATGATCTTTCAGCCGTTAATATGATAACTCTGAAAAAATTCCATCCTAATGCTCCGGCACCAACGTATGAAGTGACAAAGAACATCGATTTGAAAGGACTTTTCAATGTCACACATTCAAAGCAGCAAACTTATGCGGATTTATCCGCGAACTATAACAATCTGATCTCTTACGATGATGCTAAGAATGTCTTTGTCAGCCGAAAAGAGACATTCCCAATGGAAACAAGTCTTGATATGGGAAATAATTTTGTTTATAATGTGAAAGATCCAATAGCAGTCGATCAAGCAGTCAACAAAAAATATGTGGACCAGGAGGCAGTCAAAAAGCTTTCTTTGACAGGTGGAACAATGACTGGGCCACTTGATATGGGATCGGAGAAAATCATTGGTCTTCCCGATCCAAAAACATCTAATGAAGCAACATCAAAACAATATGTTGATACACAGCTAAATGACAAGACAGTAGCTCTGGCAGAGGAACTGATCAAAACAGAGGCTGACCTTAAAAAATATGTCAATGAATCGCATATATCTTCAACCTCCCACTTGAAGGATGAATTCCGGTATTTGATGGAGGATGTGGATGAATCCAGCTCTGAACATAATATGACAGTGACTGGAATAACTGATTTTGCAAGTTCTCCGCATCATTTCAATAAGAAGGCGTATGATTTGAAAATAACAAAAGATGTTTTCAATGAATACTCTGGGCGACTTGGTTTCAACATGCTGAAGCTTCCAGAAGGGGAATATACGATTTGCATTGAATTCTTCCCCGCTTCCATGACGGGTGTGAGCGTTGACGTGGTTTCGACCAGCCTGAATATCAATCAACAATCAACAAAGAAGTTTTCCAACTATTCTCGATCAATCATTCACATGCATAAATGGCAGATTTCTCCACCGGAATATATTTATCTGGATTTGAAATGGCAGGGAACAGCATCATCAGCTGTTCAAGGCCCAGCAAATCTGATTATTTATGGCGTCAAAGGTTCTCAATCAGATGTGCCAAGTTCTGTTTATGATGCTCCTTTCGTTTTTGAGAGTGGGAAGATGGTCATGGAAACTGACTTGGATTTGAATGACCATCAAATTCTCAATTCAAATTTAAGCAATAACTTTATGCTGATTGGAAGATTTAGAAGATCATCTGGAGATAGTATAAATGTACTTTTCGATAATTATTTTAATGATATAGTCATCCCCATCCGATGCAACTTAATTAAGGCGTTTGCTCAAATTTTATCAAAAACAGCTTCTTTTCCACAACTAACTTTATATCTCCCAGATAAAAAAACACAAAGTGGAACTCGTTTTAGCAGTGATAATATAATTCAAATATTTACTTTTTCAACTGTTGTTTACCAAGCAGGAGAGTTATTTTCAGCAAGAATAGAGGATGGATCAGTAAATATTGGGGCTGCCCAAATCACATTTCTTTTTGAAAAAGCCTAAAAAATGAAGAGGAAATGCAGCATCTTTGGTTTCAATCACATCAATCCATGTATCAGGGAAGAAGAACTGGAAGAGATCAAGCAACTCTTCCGATTCTATCACAAAAGATTTTGGTGTTTGAAAAGAGCTCACAAACATTTCAAAAAGATGAATTTGTTTGTGAATTTGGCGTCTTCCGCTCTTGTTGCGATCGGAACGATCGCGGGAGCAGCAACAATGAATCCCATCGTTTTGGGAGTGATTTCAGGTGCAGGATTGGTCGTCAAAACAGGGAATGAAATGAAGAAATATGGAAACAAAATCGACATGGCGAAGTTCGCGTTCACCACCTACGAGAAAACATTGACTGATTTGCGTTTTGCCTTGAGGAGTGGAAAATTTGATCGAAGTGAATTCCTTCCTGCAATGGAGGCGGTTGATGGAATTGTGATTGATTTGGGATTGGATTTGGAGAAGTTTGAGAGAAAATATGATTTGTTGTTTGAGTGATGATGACGGCAGTCAATTCCTCTCCCCAAAAGGGATTGAAGATTGATAAAGACGCTGCGGTTTTTTTTTTGTTTGGTCTTTGAAACTTTATCCTGAAAATATTTTTTTCATTTTTCAAAAAAGTTCAAAATTTTGTATCCATCTAGAAAATGGAGAAGAGAATAAAAGTCACTGCTGGTGAGCCAGCCAAAATCACTCATGGTTGCATCATCCCCTTGACAGACTGTCAGGTGAGATTCAATTCCATGAAATTCAGAATCTGGGAAAAGACATTCAACAAAGAAACCACTTTCGCTTTGAGACTGAGTTTGGTGAACCCTAAATCGAAAAAGAATGAAGTTAATTTCGTGAAAGGGTTAGAAACACAATTCAGCAAACTGGCGATTGAAAACAAACCTCAGATTGAAGAACTGGACAAAAAGTTTGCGAGGTTTTCAGAAGATGATTTCAGACTGATCCGCAAAAAAGATGAGGCGTCAGAACTTTGGGGGAAACTCTATCAAAAAGATGGGAAAATCACAACAAGGTTTTGGCAAGAGACAACAAAGAAAGATGGGAGAAAGGGGAAAAAGAAACTTGACCCAATGAAATTGTTTGAATCCACTTTGACCGGTGATGTGTTCATAGTGTTCAAGCAAATATTTTTGGGCAAACACAAAGCCATCACATGCATTGCGAAAGAAGTTCTTGTGAGAGAAATAGAAACGGAGGAGTCCCTGTTTGAGGATTTGGAAGAAGATTCAGAGGAAGAGGAGGAAGATGAGGAAGAAGAGTGAAGCGAGCAAGCAACGTGAGTGTTTCTTTTCCACTGGAAAGGAAACAGTTTAAACAATGAGATGAGCGATTCGGCCCAATTCAACGCGCGTTTTCGTCTTTGTTCTTCCGCTCGTCTTTCTTCGGCTTTCTTTTCCGTTTCGTAAGCATTAAAGGATGCACGGCAGCAAATCATTTTCCACTCAAAATTTTCACGTTTCCTAAGATCTTTTTCCACTTCCCAACTTTCATGAGCCGTTTCATCAAACTTTGCTCGTCTTTGTTGCTCATCCTGCCGGACTTGAGCTTCAGTTTCGTCATATTCATTTTTCCTGAGAGCACGAAGATTTTCATTCCATTCTCGACGGGCAATCTCCAGTTTCCGATAGTTTTCTCGTGCTATATCATCGTCCTGATTTTGTTTCACTTTCATTTTATTTCTAAACATTCTTTTTTGAAATTTTGTGAAAAAGATAAAAAATATGAACCTAGAAGAATTCGACCCAAAAACAATACAAACGAATGAGCCGCAAATAAAAGCAAAATGGCACTTATATATTTCGATTCCACTCCAACAAAAAGGAAAACCCATCATGCTCAAGATCCAAGACTGTATCTTCAAGATCTTCAAGAACCAGTATGGGTTTTCACTTGGCATCAACCTAGATCAATCTCCTTCCGAAGTCAAGAAAAAGTTTCAGGAGATTCAAGAGCGCATCAGACTGTTGGCAATGAAAAATCAACTCAAAGTGAAAAGTATGAGCAGCCATCGCCTTGCCTTACCAGCCATCAGATTTCAAGTTGATTAAAACGGATCGTAGCCAAATGGAAAAAGTTTGGTGCAAGTTTGAGACCGACTCGAGCAAGCAAGTGGTTGTCCCATTTGGTAACCTCAGCCTGTGGAAACATGTTGGAGAAAGACTAACTGGGCAAGTCATAATTCTCATCGAGAGAATCTTTTGCGGCGACTGTGAAGCCATCACATGCATCATCAAGTCAGTGAAAATTGCATGAATTCCATTTCAATGAACTGGAAATCAGCGATCGAAAAACGTATATGTCGTCAAACGTTTTCGGAGATCTGCAGGAATTTTCTTTCCTCTTTTCTCATTTGAAAGGAGTTCCCCCAACATGAGATACTCTTTCATTTTGTCCAAGGCTTTCTCTAATTCAGAGGACTTCCAGGTGATTTGATGCAACACATCATGGGAATCTAGAAAGTATTTTCCACCACTCTTACAGAAGCGATTGTAGAAAACAGTCCGGCTCAGTCCGAACTTCTCGAGAATTTCTTCTTGGGTGAAAAAGTCCTCATCATCTATTCGAATAAAAGGCAAATCGGTTTCTTTTCGAATGAAGAAAACTTTCTTATCGGATCTTCTCCGAAAAGAATCGTGATCAGACCTCAAGACTCTTGCAATTGTAATATGCGGGACTCCTGTTTCTTCAGCGGCGTCCCGGAAAGAGAAAAAAACTTCTTTTCAGCCCCTTCTTCTTGTATCGAAACTTCATTTTATAAGATTTTTTAATTTTTCAAAGAAAATGAGAACACTCAAGGAATTAAGAGAGTGGGCTCGTGAAGAAGGAATTCCTGGAGCCTCCAAAATGACTAAAGCGGAATTGGAAGAAGAATGGGAAGAATCTCAACCGGAAGAACCGAGAAGAAAAGGCTTTGTTCGACCTCGGACTCCATTGCCATCTTCAGCCTGGAAAAATTCAAGACGTAATCCACTGAACCGGAAAACCCCACAACTTCAAGTTCCAATTTTGGTTCCGGAAAAACGGTCATTCACTCCCAGAGAAATCCCCAAAGTCATTCAAGAGCAAAAAGAAACGATTTCAGACTGGTTGAATTGGTTGGACACGGCTGAAATGCCTGTGAGGCCGCCAGATCCAGAAAGGGATGCATTCAAAAGGAGACTGGCAGATCTGCGAGAAGTTGAAAGGGCTTCCGCGTTCAAAGGATTCGCGAAAGAAATTGTTATCATTGGAAGACCGGGAGAACTTCCCAGACAGTTCTTCAAAAGGGTAAGGCCGCAAATAGGAGTTCTTCTTCGCCGTAAGACTTTGACCAAAGCCAAATTAATTTTAACTTGTCTGATGGCTCGAACTGAATTGGCAACTGGCGATGAGGTTGAAGAAGAAGCAAGCTTTCACTCTCGAGTGGTGGTGAATCTGGAAGGAACTGACAAATGGGAAGCTATTGATGAGATGATTGAAAGAGTGATGGAGAACATGGCGAATTTTCAAAGGCGAGGGTCGAATTGGAGGTTTGTGAGAGTGATGGAGTTGGTTATTCCCTTCGCAACCTTTCAACCTCTGCGAGGAAGTTCCTGGATGAAACTTCCAGCGGGATTAAAGAACAAGAAAGCTGTGATTAACATGAAAAATGAGGATGAGATGTGTTTCAAGTGGTCAGTGACAAGGGCACTCAACCCAGTTGAGAAAAATGCAGGAGATATATCAATTGAATTACGAAAACAAAGCAAGGAGTTGAATTGGGCTGGGTTGTCTTTCACAACTCCTTTGAGTGACATTGTGAAAGTTTGAAAGAAGGAATGCCGGATTGGCAGTGAATGATTTTGGGTGGGAAGGTGGAGCGGTCTTTCCCCTGAGGATCTCTGAAGCAAAAGGGAAAATGGTTGATCTGTTGTGGTTGAAAAAGGTTGAGGATGGAAAAGAGAAAACACATTTCTGCTGGATCAAAAACCTCAGTCGACTTTTGAGGAGTCAAGTGACAAAACATGAACAAGCAGTTGTATTTTGCCGAAGGTGTTTAAATCACTTTCCCAATGATGAGAAGTTGAAGCTGCATGAAGAGTCTTGCTCCCAGTTTGAGGCAGTGAAAATTACCATGCCACATGAAGGGAGTGTGGTGAAGTTCAAAAACTTCAACCGGAAGATGGAATTTCCATTTGTCATCTATGCTGACTTTGAAGCAAAGCTGCTTCCAATCTCTTCCGTTCAACCACCAACTGATAACTCTTTCACTGAAAAGTTTCAAAAACATGTGGCTTGTTCCTTTGCGTTTCATCTGGTGTCAGACTTTGTGAAAAGAGAACCTGTTGTGTTTCGAGCAGAAAGTGATGAGGAAGATGTTGGAAAGAGATTTGTGGAAGAACTGTCTCAGTTTGTGTTGGGAATTCAAGAAGAAGTGGCATTTCCAGAAGATATGAAGTTTGGAAGAAAAGAACGAAGCCAATTTGAAGAAGCCATCTGTTGCTGGATCTGTGGGAAGAAATTTGAAATAGGTGATGTACGAGTTCGGGACCACTGCCACTTCACTGGGAGCAGCTCATGAGTCTTGCAATCTGAATTTCAGAAAGCCAAAGTTCACTCCAGTGATTTTCCACAATTTGAAAGGATATGACGCACATTTCATTGTGAAGAGTTTGGGAATGACTGAAGGAGACATCACTTGTCTACCAAACAATGAGGAGAAGTACATATCTTTCTCCAAGAAGATTCAAGTGGGGGAAATAGAACCGATTGGGTTTGGAGAACCAAGAAAAATATGGCATGAAATTCGGTTTCTGGATTCAGCTGCATTCATGGCTGCTCCTTTGGGGAACTTGGTGAGGAATTTGAGGGATGAAGATTTCATTGAAACGCGAAAGGCGTTTGGTGAGCAGTGGGAGTTGTTCAAACAGAAAGGAATCTTCCCATATGAATGGTTGGATTCAGTGGAGAAATTCAAAGTGTCAAAACTCCCTGAAAAAGATGCTTTCTTCTCCCAACTGAATGATGAAGAAGTGAGCGATGAGGATTTCGAGCATGCAAAGAAAGTCTGGGAGAAGATGAAAATGCAGAACATGGGAGATTTCCACGATGCATATCTGAAAGCGGATGTGACTTTGTTGGCGGATGTGTTTCAAGAGTTCAGGAAAGTTTGTCGGACACACTATGACCTCGATCCTGCTTGGTTTTTCACTTCTCCCGGTTTGGCTTGGGACGCTGCTTTGAAGGAAAGCAAAGTTGAACTGGAATTGTTGACTGATCCAGAAATGCTTTTGTTCTTCGAGAGAGGAATTCGAGGTGGTGTTTCAATGATCTTTCATGGAAGGGCAAATGCAAACAACAAAGTTATGGGAGATGATTTCAATCCTGAGAAACCTTCAAAGTTCATTGCTTATTGGGATGCGAATGGCCTCTATGCATGGGCGATGTCGAATCCACTTCCAGTTGGGGGCTTCAAATGGATGAGTGAAGAAGAGTTGAAGCAATGGGAAAATCAAAGTTGCGTTCTGAAAGTGGATGTTGACATCTCGTGGGAGTTGCATGACTTCCTCAAAGATTTTCCTCCCCTGCCTGAACGAGTGAAAATGGGAAAGGTGGAGAAGTTGATTCCCAACTTGTGGAACAAGCGAAAGATGGTTGTGCATCGGAAACTTTTGAAGCAAGCTTTGGAGCTGGGATGCGTGTTGAAGAAGATAAGAAGAGGAGTGTCATTTCGGGAAGAATGTTGGTTGAAATCGTTCATTGACAAGAACGTGATCCTGCGACAGCAATCAAAGAATGCATTTGAGAAAGATTTCTTCAAGCTGATGAACAATGCAGTCTTTGGAAAGACCATGGAGAACATCCGGAAGCGAAAAGATGTGCGGTTGGTGTGTCGAGATAAGAAATTAATCAAGTTGGTTGCCAAACCAAACTTTGAGCATTGCACCATCTTTGATGAAAATCTTGTGGGAGTTCATATGAAACGAACGAAGATGTTGTTTGACAAGCCTGTCTTTGTGGGTCAAGCGATTCTGGATATTTCGAAAACTTTGATGTTTGACTTCCACTATGGTTATGTGAAAAAGAAATGGAAATCAGCTCAGTTATGTTTCACAGACACTGACTCCCTGCTCTATGAGATTGAAACGGATGATTTGTTTGTGGGCATTGCAAAAGATGTTCCAACGCACTTTGACACATCTGAGTTTGCACAGTCTCGTCCCAGGGTTCTGGATGGAACCATCACTCGGATGAACAAGAAAGTTTTGGGGCTGATGAAAGATGAAGCAGGTGGAAGAATCATTGAAGAGTTTGTGGGATTGAGAGCAAAATGCTATTCCATCAAGATGCATGGAGGAGGTGGAATAAAGAAATGCAAGGGTGTGAAGAAGCGAGTTGTGAAAAAAATATGTCACACATGAGGACTATGTGAAATGCTTAGAGACTGGAGCTCCTCAGATGAGAATTATGAATTGCATTAGAAGTGAAAAACATGAGATCTTCACCCAGAGAGTGAACAAAACAGCTTTGAGTGCTGATGATACCAAGAGTTTTCTAAAAGAAGATAGAGCCAGCAGATGGCCGTGGGGTTATTGGGAACTTGGAATAGAAAGAAATCAAGTGGAAGAAGTGGAGCAGAGCGGAACAGAGTGGAGTGAAGTGGAGCAAAGCGAAGTGGAACAGAGCGAAACGGAAAAAGAAGTGATTGGACTGAAAAGGATGCCACGAGTGAAATCTGCAGAAACAGGCTCCGATGAAAAACAACGGATTGAGAAGTTATTGGGGATGGCTGGGATTAATTGAAACACGTTAGAAATTGAGGGGAGTTGGGATGTGTAGGGAATTAGCTAGGGATTGTTGTGGGTGGGTTGGGGGGAGTTGGGATGTGTGAGGAATGAGCTGGGGATTGTTGTGGGTGGGTTGGTGGGAGTTGGGGTGGGTTGGGATGTGTTGAATGTGTGGGGAAGAATTGGGGCGTATTTTTGCTGCCTGCCAGACACTACATTCTCTAACTACTGATGATGTGGTTTGCAACAAAGACTTGCCTTACGAGCAACATTATAAAATCGGTAGCCAGGCATGAACTTTCTTGAAAATGCAATTGGTTAATTTATATTTATCACATTTTGAGTAAGTGTTGCTGTTAACGATAAAATATTCATCATGTGATCAATTTTGCATTCTAAAAGTTCAATTTTTGCCATGACATGCTAAATTTTAGAACACCTTTATTAAGCGGTAAGTTGGCTGTTTCCCGAGGGTGACCACTGATAAAGGGTTTGACTGTATTGAGTTTATATGAATATGCGCCTAGTGGAATATAATAACAAACAGGGAAACCATCTATCTCTCTCTATGGTTTTATTTACCAAATTAGAACATTAACAGCATTGCCTTATATCAAACCGTGTACTATATTGTACCATGCAACTTTAAACGTGGTTTCATATATAGGATTACAATCACAATTAGTTTATAACGGTTTACTTCCGTTTCTCTCTATCACTGCTACAAAAATCTTACCAAAGATAGTGACTGTATAATCCTTTAAATTATAAAAAAGCTGATGAAAGCGAATTATCAATTTTTCATTTATTTTAAGAAAGAGAATTTTTTTGAAGTGCAATGAGTCAATGATGGCGCGCCCTACTCCTCGTAGAGACAAGGTTCTGTTTAAGTGAAACACTCGTGTCCTCTTTTTGGTCTTTTTGGTTTGTACAGCGGTACTCGTTTCCATTTTCTCTGATGTTTCTTAAGCAATTAGCCAAACGGGAAGCAAATCAGAAAGCTGATTTGCTTACGGCCTGGATTAACAGATAATCATGATTACCTCTGTTTCACAGAAGCTGAGAACTTCTTAATTGCACAATAGTGACCATGATGTTCGTAGTTATCCTGGATTAACTAAATCCTGCTTTAAAAAAGGCTCTGATCTCTGCACTTTTTTTGTAGTTATATGAATATTAAGAATAATGAAAAAAACATTGCAATGCTACAAAAAAACAATGGAAATTCAACCAAGGGTTTGAAAATTATCTCGGACAAGATATTTGCATGTACAATGGTACTTGTTTTGAATACGATTCCACTATGGGTACTGTTTTGGCTTACTCTTCCACAATTGAAATCGAATCAGTAGCGTGCTAGCATTGCAATGCAAAATACGAAGTAAATTATCATTTCCCTGAGTATTAACGTAATATACTTCGCCCTCTAAATGCTATTCTAATCAAATCCATATGGGTCCCTACATACTTCAGTCCTTAGTCTCCATGTGGTCTCATTCAGTGTCCGATCAAAGCGCTTGCGAAAGGACTTGAAATCTGAACTGGGCCGTAGGAATACAAAGGGCGATAAAAACATGCACACACATTACTATAGTTTATTAAACTTAACAGCGCGATAACCCGACCCTTTCTTTGCATTACCGGTGCCATCAACCGAAAAACACTTGATGCATGATTCTCCTACAACTCTACTCAATTTAGGTTATCTAAAACGCCTTCGTTGCCTTTGCAGTAACATGAACTGAAAAAAATTGCATCTATTAAGACTAAACCCGTATTGCATTGAAAAGTTATCTCGGGTATCAATGTCAGTTGGGCTGTAGTAATCCCTAAGATAATAAATAAATTGCCAATGGCTAATAAATTGCTGCTGATTCACTATAGCTAATAAATACGTTATAGGACATCGTCAGTTTTAACCAATCGTTATGATGTCCGTGTGGTCTTCCAAACTGATCACAGCTTGGTCTCATATGCATCTTTACCCAGGGTCGACAACGCGTCATCTCTGGGTGGGTGGCATATGCTGCTACTATCATCCTCTTCACCTCGCTTTCGTCCTGAGAAAAAGAAACACAGACAAACGATAAGTTATTGGTCAAAAAGCGTCTGTCTATCCGTAGGCTATTATAAACTAACATATACTTAAGACAAATTACTAGTTCATTTTCATTTTTATTAGTAGAAAATAATATCAAATTAAAAAATACGAAACAAGATGGCATAAGCTGTGCCAAAATATGTCTAGAAACGTCTTTAAATGCCAAACGATAGTCAATCGAAAGCTAAAGGAATTAAATATAGCGTTACAATTTTATACAAAGGTACTGTCAGAACACTCTGAGCTAGCACCGAGTTCTAAGCGCTGATTAACATTAAGCACCAGACAACTTAACTACAAACTGGTGTGCAGTTCGTGTAATTGAAACGTTAATTAATATTACATCGGCCAATACTAAAATGTCTTTATAAGTTAATTAAGAAAATCAATTAAATGCGTTTGTTGCGTAAAATCATGGCGAAGTCGAACTATTTATTCGTTGCCTTCAAATGAAGCAGAGCGATGTTTTAATTATACTTTCTTTCAAATTTCAAATAACTGCTCATTTTACCTTTGTAATCTTCCGCTTCTGCTGTTGCTCCTTCACAGTCACCTTTAGCTTCAGCTGTTCCTTCTTCGCCTTCATCTTCAGCTGTTGCTTCTTCACCTTCACCTTCACCTTCAGCTGTTGCTTCTTCACCTTCACTTTCACCTTCAGCTGTTGCTTCTTCGCCTTCGCCTTCACCTTCACCTTCAGCTGTCGAATCTTTACCTTCACTTTCGGTTGTTGCTTCTTCATCTTCAGTTGTTGCTTCTTCACTTTCAGCTGCTACTTCTTCATCTTCACCTTCAGCTGTTGATTTTTCACCTTCACCTTTAGCTGTTACTTCTTCACTTTCACCTTCAGCTATTGCTTCGTCAACTTCACCTTCAGCTGTTGCTTCGTCACCTTCACCTTCAGCTGTTGCTTCGTCTTCTTCACCTTCAGTTGTTGCTTCGTCTTCTTCACCTTCACCTTTAGCTGTTGCTTCGTCAACTTCACCTTCAGATGTTGCTTCGTCACCTTCACCTTCAGCTGTTGCTTCGTCACCTTCACCTTCAGCTGTTGCTTCGTCTTCTTCACCTTCAGTTGTTGCGTCTACACCTTCACCTTCAGCTGTTGCTTCTTCATCTTCATCTTCAGTTTTTGCTTCTTCACTTTCAGCTGCTACTTCTTCACCTTCATTTTCAGCTGTTGGTTCTTCACCTTCACCTTCACCTTTAGCTGTTACTTCTTCACCTTCGCCTTCAGGTATTGCTTCGTCAACTTCACCTTCAGCTGTTGCTTCGTCGCCTTTAACTTCAGCTGTTGCTTCGTCTTCTTCGCCTTCAGATGTTACGTCTACACCTTCACCTTCAGCTGTTGCTTCATCACCTTCATCTTCAGTTGTTGCTTCTTCACTTTCAGCTGTTGGTTCTTCACCTTCACCTTCACCGTCACCTTCACCTTTAGCTGTTACTTCTTCACCTTCACCTTCAGCTATTACTTCGTCACCTTTAACTTCAGCTGTTGCTTCGTCTTCCTCACCTTCAGTTGTTGCTTTTACATCTTCACCTTCACCTTCAGCTTTTACTTCTTCATCTTCACCTTCAGCTGTTGCTTCTTCACCTTCAGCTGTTACTTCTTCATCGTCAGCTGTTGCTTCTTCACCTTCTGCAGCTTCTTCTTCACCTTCAGTTGTTACGTCTACACCTTCAAGTTCAGCTGTTGCTTCTCCACCTTTAGTTGCTTCTTCTTCATCTTCACCTTCAGCTGTTGCTTTATCGCCATCGCCTTCAGCCATTTCTTCTTTACCGTCACCTTCAGATGTTCCTTCTAAATCTTCACTTTCAGCTGTTGCTTCTTCATCTTCACCTTTAGCTGATGCTTCTTTATCTTCACCTTCAGCTGTTTCTTCTTGACCTTTACCTTCAGCTGTTACTTCTTTATCTTCACCCTCAGTTGTTGCTTTTTCATCTTCGCCATCAGCTGTTACTTCTTCATCTTCACCCTCAGCTGTTACTTCTTCACCTTTAACTTCAGCTGTTGGTTTTTCATCTTCACCCTCAGCTGTTGCTTCCTCGCATTCACCTTCAGCTCTTGCTTCTTTTTTTCCAGGTCGTTTGGGATACTGATGGATGGTGACTTTATCAAGAACAAAATTGAATTTTATGTTAAATATGGAAATGTTTCTCAAGGTTTAGTTATAGTACAGTGAGTTTGAATACCTTGAATTTTATCGATGACTTTCTTCGTTCATTTTCAAGTAGTTTTGAGTGATTGTGTTTGGTATATCATAAAATATACATTTTGGGTTATGCCATGGATATTTCTTGACTGATATTAACCCTATTCGGCCTGGGGGGGGGCACAAAGTGCCCACGCTAACTTTTAACATTCATAACTTCTTTAATATGCATTCAAACGCCATCAAACTTTGTGACTTTTCCTAAAATTTATCTGGCAACAATTTCATATGACAATTTTTTGATCACGTGACTTGATGCTTCCATGGCAACAAGATTTTGACAGCCATGTTTTTTGAAATTTGCATATTTCTACCTTTGAATGAAGAAAAACAATGTTTATTGGTATAACTTTTGTATTTTTACGCCATTTAGCGTTTATTTATTGGTTTTGATTAATTTTGCGTCAATTTGGACGGTTTTTAAGAGGTTTTAAAACATTTCAGAAATCCAAGATGGCGGATCCAAGATGGCGGCCGTATAACTAATTACCTAATAACTACGTCATATGACGTCATCATTCTATTGTGCAGACTGCAAAGGAGACAGGTATGTACCCTCTAGGTTTCATTGTCATAGCCTTAATGTTCTTGAAGTTACGAAGGGGGGGGGGGGGGCACAATGAGCCCCCCCCCAGGCTCAGGAACTCCAAAAAAGCCCAGGCTGAATAGGGTTAACTACCAGTATCACTAGTTATTTCATAACCAGACTATGTGCTGGTGGTCAACGGTCGCTAGATGGAGATACCCTCTTTGTTACTGATGAATTAATGTTAGTGTCCATCGAAGGTAAAATGAACTGGAAATTTCTTTACCTTCCACCATCACTGGGCCCTCCATTTCATAATCTGCATGAGAAAATAATAATGGTCACACGATTTTGAACTTCATATTTACCATCGATCTCAACGATGAACACAATGTGCACGCAGTGTAAAGCCATCGGCAGCTGTACAGAAGGCCGTTTTCTATATTTAGGCATTATTTGTATTCTTTTCTTTCTTATTTGTCTATCGTATCTCTTGTCACTGAAACAAATAAGAAACTAAACAAATTAATTCAAATGTAGGTAACCGGACATGTTTACCTGATTCTGATGATAAATCACTTCCCACTTGATCTACAAACATAAAAAAGGTATTGTTAAAGCAAGTCACGCAACAGCTTTTTTGTCTAAAAACAATTTTCCGTCTAGGATTGGATGAACCTCTACCTATAAAACAATCTGTCTTCTTATTCGAATGCACAGGGGTTTTCATTTGCTAAAAGATTTGCATTGAAATAGCAGACTTAAACTCAGACGCTGACAAAAAACATATTGCCTTGCAACGTTTCAAAGTGTTTGACTCAGCTGAATTTTTAATGAAAGCAAAATAAAACAAAACTTGATCCCCTTACCAGAAATGGTTAAAACTATATGGAGTACCATGATTTAACTCACTACAAAAATAACGTGTTTAAATTGACCACTCAAACCATTTCCTGCACATAAGGTAATCCTTCTTGTAACTATCCGTGTCTTAGAGTCAAACGTTTGCTATTTAATATTAAAATATATTACGGAAGAGACTACCAACAGACACAAATAAATAGACAGAACCTTGGTCGTCAGGTGGCAAACAGAGAACTTGCATTTGCATCATTTCATGATCGTCTTCCTGTTCTTCTTGTTCTTGCAAAAGAAATGGATAAAGACAATAAACGTCTCTCTCAAACTCATAAGAAGGTTATGGGTGATACAGGGGTGGTGGGGGGGGGGGGGGGGGGGGGGGGGGGGGGGAGGGAGGGAGAGGGGAGGGAGATTCGGTCCAAATCTCATGTCTGTTACTAAAATAAAACCCCCGGGAGAAACCAGTTTAAAATTAAAGTTAAGACAATTAATTAATACCAATGACCAAAATAATAACCTTCGTCACTGTCATATTCCTCATCGTCCTCG
Source organism: Dendrophyllia cribrosa (assembly GCA_024195265.1). Classification (NCBI taxonomy): domain Eukaryota; kingdom Metazoa; phylum Cnidaria; class Anthozoa; order Scleractinia; family Dendrophylliidae; genus Dendrophyllia; species Dendrophyllia cribrosa. The sequence goes on along the minus strand of JAJLRJ010000011.1, from coordinate 20,681,202 downwards.
AATTCCTCTTGGTCCTGGTTTTCTTCCCCTCCTTGCTCTGTTGCAATTAATTTAGCAAAGTTATTTGTTTACAAGTTGCATAAAAATATGAATAATATATATAAATGTAAGAGTTAAGGAAAATAACATACGCCTTAAGCTTAAGCTCAAAACGTTGGGAAAAAACGCGAAGAAAACCTCTCAATATTGATACTTGAACAAACATATTTATTGAAATCCGCGTCAAAAATGTTATACTTGGAGAGTGAAGGATGCATAACAAGGCAGCTGCGAAAAATATGACATGACAAGGTGCATACTCACTCACTGTATTGTCATTATTTAAATCAGTCTTTATATCTGATTGAATAATTATCGCTAATAAGAAACTAAAGGTAAACGTTAACTAAGGTCATAATAATAATTATTAATAATTATCAGCTGCTTTTATACCTCATTAAATAAAAAGGAATAAATAAGGAATATGCAAACTTTACCTTCCTGTTTTTGACCATGGAAAAAAATTCCTCGGAAACGGTTCCAGTATTTTCGCAACTTGTTCTTTATTATACCTCGTACCTGGGTGAAAAACCAACCGTGTCACTTCAATAGCGGACCTAGGAAAGTTGCTGGGATTTGGTGAATATGGAGGACGCTCTCCCTTATTTTACAAGGGCCAAAAGCCACCCTCTCCTAATATGGCCAAGTCTGGATTAACCAATCCATCATGTAAAGGTTTCACTTTCTCTTCATTCATGTCAGTGAACACAAAATGATTTTCCACCTCTGCTTCATGACTTTTAAAGTACGCGTTATGTTCAAATACCTCGAATATTGTGTTAGACACAATTCTTATTTCTAAGGCTAAAACTGTGTAAAGAAAACGCTTTTGGAAAATAATACCTTTGCACTATTTTCTACCTAAAAGCACCAAGAACTCGTATTGTAAAATAAAATATCCAATAAAAACTTATTAAACAAATGCACAAATGATGGAAAAAGTATTGTTGCTTCGATGGCCATTTTAAACGTCGCGCTAATTTTGTGCTATAGTTGGTGCTCTATTTTGTAATGAACGAAACATACAGTAGCGTACCTTGTCACATTTAAATAATTGACGCTTTTTAGAAGAATGAGAAATTGCTATTTCATTATACCTGTGGCGTCGAGAAAGTGTAAAGCAGTGGGTTTATCGCTGAGTTGATGGGCAGAACGAATACAGCGATCCATGCGTCAATGTCCCCTGGTACAATGAAGCCCTTCTCCAACACCGACTTTAGTCCAATCACTATAATCGGTATCCAGCACACACAGTCGGTTATGATGATGCAAAGCAGCCGTCTGGCGAGAGATGTTTCTCTTTTGGAACTGACAGCTCTATTGGCCCTGACTTTTTTCTCTCTTTTCGTACCTTGATGGGCGAGGCGCCATTTTGACAGACAGGTCTTACCCAATATCATGGCGTATGCAGCAAGGATAACAACAATCAAAACCAGATTTAGACCAGCAAAGAAGCCTATAGAGTATTCCCAGCCGGAAATAAATTCTGGGGAGAGCTGCATTGGCAAGCACATTACGGACTTTCCATAATAGAGAATGCCATTTATAGGGTCGTGAAAATAGCGGATGCCGAAGGTGGGAAGGAAAGCAATCAAAAACCCAATCAGCCATATGGCAAAGCAAAAACCGTGTGCCTTCTTTCGAGAGAGTAATCTGAACCGACGTGGGAAGACAATGTGTTTAAATCTATCGGCCGATAGGAGGGTCAGAATCATTAAAGATACTTCACTCGACAACACCGACACGCCCCCTGTCAGTTGGCACCCCAACCCAGTTCTCCACTGGTAGTCATGGAGATAATAGACTCCCCTCCAAGTAACATCCAATATGCCGATGATAAGCAGATAAACGCCCATCAACCCATCTGCTACTGCCACGTGCATCAGCATAATGTTCTGCGCGATGTTCTTATCCTTAAAGAAAAACCGCCAGAGCAGCACGAACAAAGCTCCAAACAGAGAGAAGATTCCAATCAACCAGATGCATTTCTTGGGGCCGTTTCTTCGGAACATAGTATCGCAATTAGCGAAGTTGTCGTTCCAAATAAAAATACATCCGGCATCTTGTTTGAATTCTATGTGGCAGCACATAACATTGTTGTCAAGGGTTCTGCAAGACAAGGCACAAGTAATAATAAAAAAATGAGAATACATGTAAGATAATAAGCTGATATATGGCAACTGGCAAATGTAACTTTACTTCAGGTATTGTATATTCTTTGAGTGCGTTTTTGGGTAAGTCTTAACAACCGTAAATGACATAATGAAAAGTGTATTTGAAATATTCATCCTGTAGTTCTATTCATTGAACAAAGGAACAGAAGTGTGTACAATTATCCTTGGGCTGTTTAATTGCAAACTGGGCTCATTCGGTAATTTTACGGTCAACAACAACAACAACACGTTTTCCAGCTGCCAAGAGTGAATTAATGAAAAAAGTATTTCAAATTTAAATTAATTTTAAATTCATTTCTCAGTTCCATAATGCGCTCTTAAACTGGAAAATGCAAAAGTTAAAGGAGCTAAAACTAAGTGCCTTTGTCGTGCACAAAATGCTTATAGAACACTAAGAGGAATATATCAAGTGAATTTAGAAGAGAAAATAAACCATAATCAGAGTTTTAGCGAGTTTTCCAAGACACAAGCGATAAACTTGAAAAAATAAGCCCAATTTTTTTCAAGATGCAATCCATTTTCATCCTGGCCATGTGCAGCCCAAGACACTTATTTTTACTCTTAGAGCACCAATAGAATAATTTGAAACAAAACTGGATCATTATTTTTGGGTTTTCACTGATATTAAACTAACACTAAAAAATGGCGACAGAGCCCCTTTAAAAAAAGCCTTTATCAAAAACTCGAATTTTGATTGGATTCGTTTGCAATTTCACTTGCTCGTTTCGCGTGAGAATTTCACATTTTTTGCAGATATTTGCATACTTCAACCTACGGTTATCACATATTTCTTCTCATTTGTTTTGCCAATCACATTTAAATACTTTTAGAACACCAACGCCTTTCCTGTGTTTCCATATTCTGAATGAAACTGTAAAAAAACTAGTATCGAAGAGAAAAGATAACATTTAAAAAAAAAAAATGACCTGCATTTCACCTTGGATTATATATTTAATGCATTTAATGACGATCCAATTAAAATTCAAATTATGAAGTTATAATTTGCAATAAGACTCATTTTAATGTGTTGTATTTAGGGTACATTTTCGGTGACGTGTCACTGGTTGGCTTAAGTTGTTGAAATAGTATCAAAGAATCTTACATCCGTGTTATGTTTTTCATGTCGTCGAAAAAACCTTTAGGGAGATCATACATTAAGTTGTAATGCATGTATCTGAAATTTGAATGAGAAATGGGTTAACTATATATGTGGCATTCGATACAACATTAACAAAAAGTTGATTAACATATTATCGTGATGATAACCATGATTCTTACTATTAAGTTAAACAAAAAGGTTATAGTACTTAAATAACTGTCACTCCTCTTAAATTAAAATCTGGCGAGCCCTAGCGAGACAACACACTACTATTTTGGGATTCATGTGCTTGTGTTTTTTCGAAGGTCAGAATCAACGCATGTAGTCTACGATTGTGTACAATTATGCAATCTCAGGTTTATTCGGTTACGATTGTATAAAGTCACGTTCATTCAACCCATGCGTCTACAGCTCCGATGGATTATGTAATGTCACGTTTATCCAGCGGCCTTAGCTCGTGATTTTAAAACTCTTACGTTGATTTTATTGGAGATAAGGAAACTACATCTGGTACTTTGCATAATTGCACGTTTTAAACATTTGAACGTTGAATACGCTGTTGAACGCTGTTATGTTGTTGGACGAATGTCCGACCGAAATTTCCGGACATGTTTCCTTGGTTGTAAGCGAGCCTGGAGAAAGTAAGCTTACATTGTACGTGGCGGCATTGTACTTTAGCTCACAGCGCATGCAGTTAAGCGTGTGATCTGGCACCACATTGTAAAAATATCACATAATGACAGTAATCTATCTACACTATTAGTATTGTAATCGTGAATTTCACATCGCGAGCAATCACTTTCATTATAAAATTCCTAGTTTATACAAATAACTCTCCCATTCCAATTTTGAAATAACTCCTGTCGTTTTCGATTGTAAATCAAAGTAAAGAACTGTTGTAAATAAAAATGATAAATTGATCAAGAAATGATGTAAAACCGATTTTATTTTACTGTAGGTATTGAATTTTGAAAGGCAGAACAACGTGCTGCACTTACAACATATGCAATCCTGTAACGTCTTTGAAAGTTTCTTTGGAGACGTTTCGGATTTTGTTGTCAAAAACGTTACTGCAAGAAAGAAAGGTAAATGTCAGAATTATTGCGCGCAAACTGGTTTAAAATTTAAGCAAGACAAAAAAAAAGACTTGCTACGAGGGGGAGGTTATCTACGAGCAGGATGCCTGTAGATTTTAACAGCTCTTTGAAACCGCAAAGGTCTTTTTAAGATGATTTGTGCAGATTGGCATAAATTGTAAATGAGTTTGCACGCTTCGGATCTGGATTCCGTCTTCAGTGCCTGATCGCTTATCCTTGAAACACATTTTGGTGAAGTTTTGAGAGAATCAGTTGCTATGGTAACGAGATATGACGTAATAAGTAACACGAGGTCAAGCCATTTTTTGAATAAAATTCGTCCTTTTCAATTTCTTTTTCAGCGAAAAATACATAAAAATATATAAAACGCTGCCAAAAGCAGCAAAATGTGTAATTATATCATATTTTACAACTCTAGCAACAAAGTATTTATATTTAAGCATTTTCTCAACAAATTTGAATCGTTAATAAAGTCCAAGATGGTGGCCATCTTGGCTGTCATTTAGGATAACGTCACAGATACCCAGAAGCGTCAAAACCCATAATATTTACCTTATCTTGTACAGCACATTACAGACTATATCAATAAGAGGTATTAACTTCCTTTGCCTTTGTTATCACTGACTTATTAACCAATTGTTGATTGAAAAGTTATGTTGATGTACTCACATTGACAAAAGTTTCTTTAACCCTTTAAAAATCCCTTCGGGTAGTTCTTGAATTTCGTTTTCCGAAAGATACCTTCAACAACACACAAATTAGAAATGCAAATAAACAACTTACAAAAACGTTTGCAAATATTAATAATAGACGGGACACAGAACCGTGCTTTTTCATTTGTCGATGTTGATTTCAGCCTCATGCAAACCTTAGTGGTAAAAATACATTCCAAGGCGTTTTTCAGTAAAAATATTTTAAGAAACCTGTTATGTTTAACATGTTACGTGCATGGGACTAAAAACGAAATACGACTCTCCGACGGGAATCGTACGAATGACCATCTGGTAACCCAGACGGGGGCTCTGACCAACTGTGCTACTGGGAGACTCGTGGGGAGCTTGATCATATATAAATGGGAGAAGGTTTACTCAAGGACACATCCCTGTGAAGTCTTCATGTAATAAATTACAGACTATGGAGTAGTTAGGCAAAGTAAAAAACAACTCCAACACTAGGAAAAGCACACCATTGTTATCCAGACGCCCATATTCTTACTCATTTTAGCAGACACTTTTTGTAAACGGAAATGGAAAACAATAACGAGATCTTTTTGGTACACGTCAGACCCTCTTCAGCTACGATATGGGTATTCAAAAGAGCTATGATGATGATGCAAATCACAAGCGCAGAAGCCATGGACATGTAATAGATATCAGTTTTCAATCAACGCATTTTTTATATGCGAATTAAAAGAACATCCACTATGTTGGTATTGCAAGACAGTCAAAGCTCTCATAAGCGACCACCTTACCCTAGGGCTGACGCCTACGAAAGCGTTCAGTTGAGGAGTTTTATTCAGAGTGGTTTAGTAAACCGGGTTTCATGGAGTTGTTGCTAAAGGGTAGCCAGGCGCCTAAGGTCTGTTCTTTATAAATCCAGAGTGAAATAGATCGCATCGACTGCTCATAAAAGCCTCTGATGTTATTTTGTCTACATTCTTTACACCTCCCTATCACGGCGTTTTCGCTCCCATGCAGCTATTCACTAAAAGGAACAACCTTTGGCACACAGGGTATTAACTAGAGTGCTCACTAGTAGAGCTTCGACAGTATTAATTAATGTTTGAGGCCTTACAGATCGTACAAATCCACCAAGCCTTGGAACTGTTTAGGGTGAAGCTTCTTTATTTTGTTGTTGTCCAATTTCCTGATGTATTAAAAAAAAAATTTTGATGCTATAAATTAAAGACCGTCTTTGTCAGTTTTTTTTCGGCACTCAGTCTTAACTAAATTTCAATATTATCATTAACCGTGAGTGCCACGCAGCAAAAAACATTTTAATTTGAATCCTTATACAACGTTTCTTTCCATTAAAGTAACAGTTCATGTCATTTAAAAGGCTCCTGCAGTATATACTTCTAAACGACCCGAACTTAATTTCATGAACAATGGTATTGCTTAACGCAAACCATATCGCCTACAATCATTGGAGTCTTTTAAAAGGTTTTCAAAAATGAAGAAATATGTCAAACTTTGTAATAATATGTTAATGTATGATGTAAATAAAATACAAACTGTACCCTAAAACCGGAGTATTTGCGAAAATGATAAAATTTTCCTTCGTAAATAAAATACAACGAAAAACAAAACATTTTCCGATGTTTTATTGATTATTCCTTTTTCAAAAGGCGAATTTGTGGCTCTTCGGCTGTTCTCGCATGCTCGAAATTCAATTCTGTTGACAAGATGGTAAATTCGCCTTCTCGAAAATTCGTAGTTTACGGCTCTTCAAATTATATGGTTTTACTTATAAAATTAGTAAGCAGATAATATGCAATAGTAAAAGCTAATTTTTGGTAGAAGTAATGTCGAAAGAATACTCTTTCTACCGGTGTTAATGAATTTGCTATTTTGTTTGTATTTCGTGTTAGAGCGATGTCTTAAAATATTCAGCAATTTTCGCATGGTGAACTGAACACTTCAAAGTGACGTTTCAGTTGAGTTGAATAAAAAAGGTCTATAAACTTGAATAACATTGCATACAAATAAAACTATTAACCAAAACTAAATATTTTGTTCAAGATGAACATGGAAAAATTTAGTGAGATATATTTCTAACAGCGGGAAAAGGTTGGACAAAAGTGGCGAGCGAAAACTAATGGTCGAACTTTGTTACCGTCAACACTGAATTTGCATGCGTAACACACAACGTTGAAGTTGTGCAACACATGTCTTGGTCTCACAATGCTATCACTATCGCAACCGACTTGTATTTGTCAGAAACGAAAATTAAAGAATAGGAAGATTAGCAAATTCGTTGTAATTTCAGGATTATTATTAGTCTGATTCTCCTCTATTTTCAATGTATCACCCGTTCATGTTTGATTTAAAAAATGGGAGAGATGACTTCGTGTTCAAATTCAGACGTGGGAGAGGGCTACAATGTTCCCGCGCTGATAATTCGGTACTGATGGCTCCTATTTGTTTACTATTGATGGAACATTTACTTGTTGTGGGGGTAATTTAAAACAAAATGTGAACATCACTTACAGTATCTTTAGCTTCGTCAAGTTATGGAAGATTTCAACAGGGAATTTATCAAGTCGGTTATTTGGCATGAGGCTATAAAATACAATTAAAGTGAAGATATAAGCATGCTAACTATATATACATTATATAGATATAAATACATAGACCTTATTGAATGAACATTGCCAGTAAAAAAGCATAAACTATAAAGGATATAAACGACAAAACAGAATCCAAGAAACAAGGCAAAGAAACTTAATGTTAACATTCCATTCATGATTGATAGTGAGAATTTATTTCATCCCAAGAAGTGTTAAATTAACTTGAAGGAATATGTTGGGAACCAAGGCCGAGTTGTTCAAAGCCTGATTAGCACTAATCCTGGATTAACTGTCAACAGAACATATGAGTTGTCATGGTAATTAATCCTGGATTAGCGCTAATCGTCCTTCGAACAACTCGGCCCAGAGGGATTGTCGTTACCTTTAAAGAAGAAAAATATATCCTACTGTTTTTAGTTTATACCTTAACCCCGACAGGGTTGTAAGAGTTTCGTTTAATTATAGGATTTATTGGGTGTCACTTACAGCCTTGTGAGTTGAATGAGGTTGCCAAAAACGCCTGGTGGTAAACGTGTCAGATTATTCATAGACAAATCCCTGTAGACCCAGAAAACGCAACGAAATTAGGAAACCGTTGACAATAATTGACACAAACACATGCTTCTAAGTATCTTTTATTTAATGGATTTTCAAAGTCCTCCCTATCTCTGTTATTTTTCTTGAATTTAGGAATCCACACTTTAGGAATAAAGGTACCTTTTTTCCAAAAAGGGGGCCATTTCCGTTTTCAAAATATATATATAAATAAATAAATAAATAAATAAAGTTGATGTCACCTAAACAGACAAGGACGTCACATGGTTGAGAACATGTCAGCGTATTTTGGGAACGATCATTTTACTTCTGAGGGAAGGGAAGGGGAGAGTTTCGGGAAAAAAAATATCCTGCAACTGAGAAAGTCCAACTTGAAGCTTTGTTTTATTTAGCAAAACAAATTCCTGCAGCAACACAGCTGAAGGCAAAAATATGAAGAATAGACAAAATAACCCTCCCCCCCCCTCCCCCACAAATCTAAAGCTTTGCTCCTTAGTAAATAAGGCCTCACACTTGAATTCTCAAACAGGAATTATGGTTCTTCCCTTCTTGTGTTACCGATAAAATTTGCCGTGAGTTTAAATGTATGTCTGAGAACGTTCATGAATTATTATAATTCAACACATTGATACACTGCCCAAATATGGTAAAAAAGTTATCAATATACGCTATGTCTACATGACGTCTATCCAACGATGGCGGTAAATTTCGCATTTTGCCAAGAGAATGCAAAAATGACGGACCGGCCTCGATATATTTTCTTCAAACTGTACTTTGTTATCAATGTGTTGAATTATAAAACTATTATAGCGCTCAAGCTTGCGTGATATCGCGTAATTTTAGCCGACTCGGCCTACGGCCTCGTCGGCTAAGAATTACGCGATATCACGCGCGCTTTCGCGCTATAATAGTTAATTAGCAATTATTGTTATTAGATATCCGCCTGTAGTGTTCTTGTCCATATGCCAATGCATCTCGCTTCTCGTGCAGTTTATGTACTCGGCTATCACAACTAACTTAAGTACGGAATTCCTTACTATATATAGGATAAAAATAATGAACAGGATGAAGAGTAAATGGTACAGTTTGAGGCCAATTAAGATCATCGACGTACAAATTATACGCATGTTTGCCTAATAAATATACAGGTATATTCCAAAAGAGTTAATTTAATTTGTGATGCTCACAGTTCGTCCAGTTTCTTGAGGTCCACAAACTGTTTAGGGTATAACACCCTGATTCTGTTCTCGAATAACCACCTACGTTAAGAAAAAACAGGATAATTATAATGCTTTGAACTTAACCTTTTTCCTCTTTGCTTCTACTTAATGGTATTAGCAAGAAATGTGTAGTCATCAGATGCACGAACACAGATCAAGACAAATCGGTATTCACATAGCCTGCAGTATCATGTTCAGTAAGAAAAGAAATCTGTATGACATAATCTGTTCTACTGCGAATTATCTGCATGACATAGGCAGAAAGGTCAAGGCAAAAGCTGTCATTCCCTAATTAAGATTCAATAGTCACACGCCAATTGATCTGAGCTAATAAAAGTTCTAATGGCTTGTGTTCCTTCTTTTCTGTAATGAGAGATGGACAAAAGCAATTCATAAGACCATATGTTGCATCTCATCCATGGACATGTGGTCCAGTATTGGCCTTACACTTCATTAGTTCGTAGTTGCTATGGCAACTACGAAGTTTAGAGGGCACTCGAGAGAGCGGTCGGCTATTCATGTAAGCGAAATAGTATATCTTGAGCCCAACGTGTCTTTGTATTGTTGTCTGTTGGACACAATATTTTAGCTTACTTGAACAAGCTATCATCGTCACTTCCGCCGTATGCGTAAAGTTCCGGTGTATGCGTAAACGTTTTTTTTGAGCGTAAAGTGGTGTACGCTCGAGGCAGGTTTTTGAGAAGTTTTCTCACAGTTTGGCGCTGTTTCTTCGGTAAAGAACTTTCAAACTGTCACGACAGAATATTATTTCTCAGCGTTGTTGGAAAGCAAACATGATTATTGCCTCGCTATTTCTTCGAGGACTGCTTTGGTAAACGAGCAGTTTGCTCCCGATTTCTCAACTCAACAACAGTAACAGCGAAGACAAAATAGCACCACTTTCTGGGAAACGACTGCGAACTATCCGTACGGATCCGCTCGTTTTATCGGGAAAGCACACAACTGTACCACGCGAAACCTAATCACCAATCTAGGATACAGCACTCACTAAGACAAGAAGGGCACTAAGCACCTCTACACACTACAATTATCATTCTAGAGAAAGGCCTGATTGATCGTGCATGCCAATAGGGTATCATATCGATGTCTTACTGGTATATATCATAATAAAGAAATAAAAAACGCGCCGAGTGCATTATTGAGTTATATAAGCACGCGGGAATTTTTAAGAACACAAGAGAAGTGCAGAGAAGCACTCGCCTTCTCGCACTTCTCGAGTGCTCTTAAAAATTCCCAAGTGCTTATATAACTCAACAATGCACGAGGAACAAATTTTTTTATTTCTTTTATAAAATAAAAACGGTTAAAATGAACCTTACGTCACGCGCGTGTTTTATCGAGTTATAATGAACTCGGTCTAACCAATCATAGCGCGCGCATTTCCTTGAGTATTTTATAAATAAGACATCAATGGGAGTCCAGACAGATTCATCGTATGGCTCTTAGTGATTGAACTTTAAAAGAGGTCAGAATAAGTGAACAACTCCCATTGCCTTATTTTTCATATAAACAAATATCGTCGTAGTTTAAACCCTTATTGAAATGTTCAGTTACATGCAACTGTGTTATATTTATATACAAGTTTGAGAAATGGTTATTCTAAGATGATGATATTCTCCACTCACAGTTGTTCTAATGTATTCAAGCCATGAAACAGACTTTCATTTAACAGCGTGAGATTGTTGTCGTTCAAGCGCCTAGGACATTAACAAAGATATTTAACATAACAATAACAGTATGAAGTACCGTGATTTTAGCCTGATTTTTTGTTTTAATCTTATTTAGCCTGCCATTTTTTTTAGTTTCTGAGCTTGGTGGGGAGAGGGTGGGGGGGGGGGGGGGGGGGGGGGGTGGGGGAAAGGGTCTACATTCATAACTTCAAGAGCATTAAAGTTATGACAATGAAACATGTAGGGTATATGGTAAGTCCAAAACTGTTTCCTTTCCAGTTCACAAAGTGGTACGACGACGCACAATACGTGGAAATTACGTCATTCGGTCTGTACAGCCGCGATCTTGAATCCGCCATCTTGAATTTCTGGAAGAACTCAGAAAACGATCTAAATTGACTCAAAAGTACTCAAAACCAAAATAGAAATGCTAGAAAAATGGCTGTCAAAATATTGTTGCCATTGAAACATCAAGTCACGTGAACACTTAAATGTCATACCGAATTGTTGCCAGATATCGCACAGTCTGTGTCCCCCCCCCCAGGTTAAATAGGATAAACAGTATATAGATATAAACCACTTAGCATTATTAAAATGCCCAATCTGTCATTTCTTGTTGTCTTCTGCAATTTATACACTATGTCCGTTTTCAATAAATTAAACGCGCTTGAAAAGTGATGGAAGTATGCACTTCGATTTAAAGTTGGTAACTGACTGACTCACTGACTTCAGTGGTTACTACTCGGTCGGTCTCTTTACACTATCACTTTTGTTCGAAAGAATTGTTGTATTAACAAGTACATTTAGTATCATGTTAGAGTTCAAAACGTCTTTTCCAGTGGCAAGCTACTGACTGGTTGAACTACTGCTCCTATAAAAGCAAAGATATATATTCCTACTTACAACCGTCTTAGCCGTGTATTTCTGCTGAAGATGTTTGGTGGCAAGTGCTGCAAGTTGTTGTGTTGCATATACCTATAAATATAACAAGTGAAAGGTCGATTTAGGTACTAAATAATACCACTACAACGACAACAAAATCTGCACTCTTAGATATTCTACAACTTCGATTTGGTTGTTCAAACTTCAACGATAAAGATAAACTTTCATGGTAAGACAACAAGGTAAGCTGCCAAGGGTGAAGCCAAATGTTTGAACGAATTCAATTTTATGCAATAATGTATTTGGCAATTTTTACTTTATAATAGTAATTTTAAAAGCTTAGTCTACCAATGGTGTCAACCTTGCAGCGCTTTTGTATCGTAATGCATATACTACATTCACTTTATTACGAGTACCCACTCTTATGCTGTGTTACGTCATGTTCCCTTTTTTGTGTCAATAAGCACTTGAATATGGATTTCGTAAGCAATGTAGCCAAAATTAGTTTCAAAAAGTATTTTATTTATTCGTAAATAAAAGTAAAGTAGAAGTCCTTTACTCACAAATATTCTAACTTCGTCAACTTTTGAAACACACTTTCATTCAACTGCGTCAGATCGTTGCCGTTCAAAAGACTGTGCCATACAAGAAAGGTCATGTATACGTATACATTTATAGTAAAATTATAATAAATTAGATTATTTCCTTATTGTAATGGTCAAGTTTCCAAATAAAAGTAACTCGTTACTCAATATAAAATCATAGAAAATTAGCAAGGGCAACATAATACAAACTTTTGAATTAATTTATTTGAAATTCATAAAATAACATTGAATAAACAAGAGGAGCGGGACAGGAGGCGGTAACCTGAGAGAAAATAAGCGGCACAAGAAGAGTTTCAATACACCTAGCTATAGGTGCAAACAATTACTTTACATGTATATAAATTTAGGTGAACCACGTTTCTGAAGTGAAGAGGTGTTATTAATTTTAGGTTCGCTTTTATTTGATTTGGGAAGAAACTGCAATGACTAAAAAGAATTTGCAGGCCATTAACTTCTTCCAAACGTCTCAAGCTTTGTTCACACTGCGGCGAAACATGATTAGTCTGATCACGAATCAAACAATAACGTTCCGCCCAGGTGACGTCATATTTGGCAGCATTGCATTGTGGGATCGAAATGCGGACAAATATTTCAAAATGGCTGCCTCGGAAACACCAGTTTTTGCGATTCCTGTACATGTTGAGGATAATGTCGAGTTGTACCCAAGAACAGTGCTTCGTAGCACCTGTTTTTTTTTTGTAGCTTCCTGTATAGTTCGTGAATGTTTGTACGCATTTCAATCCCATGATGCTGCGCGAGTTTTCTATTTTTAGAATCTGGGCGGAACGCTATTGTTTCACTGTTAAAAGTGTTCACATAAGGCGGCGCATTCCGTGATTCATGATAGAAATATGTTTATTCTGAGCATGATTGAAACTAACTCGATCTAAACCACTAAATCATGCAACGGCAAGTTCGAGCTATTTTTTTTTCCGGTTGATATGTAATGATAAAGATTTCATGCGAACTTACGCCTGGTTGTAAAATTTATGCTGTTTTAATTACGAAACAGGCAACTAATGGAGCAATGAAATTACAAACTTGTTTACTGGAAACGTGTTTCGTTGAAACATGTTTACTTTAAACATCATTTCGTTGCTGATATGAACACATGAACACAGCATGAGAGTTACAAGTTAAACCTGATTAAGATTTGGTTACCGCTGTTATTTAAAAAGAAAAAACGCTTTCACTTACAGAGTATTCATGTTAGGATTGTTGTCAAATACGCCTGCAGGTAATTCTCGCAACATATTGCTTTCCAGCCACCTGCGAAGAGTTATCACAGCCATGAGATGACGTATGTAGAGTTAACACAGCACTAAGTTAGCGTAGGAACCAACTTTTGAGACTATTAAATAAATGCTTCATATGTATCTTTTGTGCTTTAGTTAATGTTACAGATCATTTGTTTATGAAAACGCAAATATTTCTTATTAGAGCCGCCCTATTTATGGCTGCTGGATATTTTTTATTTTGTTTTGTTTAAGATATACAGTTTGTCAAACAGACATGTTATCAAAGCGTTAATTGCTTAAAGCTGGAATAACTGTAATTTTTGTTAAAAGAGGCCTGATTATAAAACAGCCTTTGAACATTTAGAACAAAAGCGCTTAATAGCGTTCCGCCCAGGTGACGTCATATTTGGCAGCATTGCATTGTGGGATCGAAATGCGGACAAATATTTCAAAATGGCTGCCTCGGAAACACCAGTTTTTGCGATTCCTGTACATGTTGAGGATAATTGTCGAGTTGTACCCAAGAACAGTGCTTCGTAGCACCTGTTTTTTTTTGTAGCTTCCTGCATAGTTCTTGAATGTTTGTACGCATTTCAATCCCATGAAGCTGCGCGAGTTTTCTATTTTTAGAATCTGGGCGGAACGCTATTGCGCAACTAACAAAGACTTGACCAATCGTACCTGGGCGAACTGGAACTAAAGCGAATGATACATAATTCACATATCATTCAACATTTGTTGAGTAAAGGCCTGTTTACACATGTGATTTTTTATGCGATTTTTGTCGCGCTGTCCAATGCAACGTTTGTCGCAAGTGTAAACTAACGGCGATTTCCTGTGCAATTCGGGTGCGACATTTGCTTTGATTTGCTGTGATTTCCCAAAAATCGTCGCCAAGTTGCATCAGGTTTCGAACATGTTCGAAACCTCCGTGACATCGCGCGACAAATCGCGCACAAATCGCAGTGAAATCGCCGCCCGTTTACACATGCGATTTGAAGTTACAACTTGCGCGCGACAAAAATTGCATCGTCATTAGTGCGACAAAAGTTGTATCAAATATCGCATGTGTAAACTGGCCTTAACAAATGTTGATTGATGCTACAACTTTTTGAATGAGTGGAAAACGAGGAATGGCGAATGGGGGATGGAAAAATGAGGATGGAAAAGGAGGATACAAAACATTCAAATAAAAAAGCATTAACATTAAATAAAGTTGCATTTAGAAGAAAATATTACAAGTTTATTATTTCGGGTTTGCAATAATATAGAAAAATGGTTTTTTTTTATGCGTGGACAGAATTACTAGTCTGTCACGCGTAGTTTATTTATGTAAGAATCACTTTATTTCTTAATGCCTAGAAGAAAGAATTTATGTTTTTACATTTTTTGCAAAACTTACAATATTCTCCATTTAATTTTTATTGTCTTTTAATTTTTTAATCATCCGCATTTTTCCATTCTTATTTTCCCATCTGTCATCCGCGGGCATCTGGTCCATGTTATACGGATAGCCGATTGGCTGTCGTCGATCAACAATTGCAAGTTGCAACTTGTTAAATAAACGGAAAATAGCCTCTCTTTATTTTCGTTCAACAACGCTCGTCATGTTGAATAACTTATATTTTAACATTAATTCAACATGACATGAGTTCAACATCATGGCAGTGGTTACATCTTTTTATCAACAAATGTTAAAGCGTGTATCATAGACTTCAGTTTTAATATACTAAATAATAAAGTTACCCGGGGAATACTAGTAATGATTCGTCAGTGCAATAATATGCATCGTGTGGCCCAGTCACTGCCCAACACTGGGGCTACTCTATTGACGCAAGCCCACCCCCACCCCCCCCCCCCCCCACTACGCCCCCTCCCAACCAACACGAGGGGTACTCTTTTTATGTAAGCCCCTCCTTCACCCCATCCCCAAGCCATTTTCTTTGGCCGTAGGAATTTAAAGACGGATCGACTTCTTCAACAAAAAATTTAGCCCACATGAGTAGCAATATAGTGTGGTTCATACGGGCGTGGTCAGTGCTGGTTAATAGATTCAAGATGGCGCCAAAGCGCATTGCGGGGTGGACAATGATTTCAAGATGGCCCCTTCTGGTTAATAGATTGAAGATGGCGCCAAAGTGCATTGAGGGTTGGATAATGAATTCAAGATGGCTGCTTACGAGCTGTAAAATAGAAACGTGCCATTGCGCAATATCGCGCGCATGGCAACGAGGTCAATAACGTCACACATACGATTAAAAATTCACTAATTTTTTTTTTTGAAAAAATAAAACCTGATTTACACGCGGGTGTGTGTGATGGTCCTAGTGACCACTCGTCCCAGACTCTTTTTACAAATCCAACAAATTGTTGATGTTCAATTCATCTTCTTCTTTGTATCCATATGGGTATGTGGTAAAGGTCAGCGGATCCAATACTCTTTTTGTGTAAACCAACTGGTACCTTTTGTACTCTGGAAAGGTGAAGAGATGATAATGGTTTGCATCCCGGTGTAACTGGAAGCTCTTGATGACTTGAATCTGGCGCGTGTTCTTCAGTGGTTTCTGAACCACGTCGAGGACGTTTTGCCTCATCACTTGGTAATTTAATCGGGCCGCTCCTTCACTGTTGAGGCTGAAACCTCGAACTTTGCAACAAGTTTTGCCTCGCAAGGTCTGGTACCCGTAGTTCTTCGATGATGTGGTCTCCCGCGTCGAGCTCATCTTTAAATTCTCCGAGAAAATCGCCGAGGTGTGGGTCGGTTTCACAGGGACGACTGATGAAAATGACAGAGTCCGTGTCATAATACAGACAGCGTTCTCCTAAGAGCTCCAGGGTTTCGTGTAAGTGTAATCGGGCCCAACAAGTGGCGAAGCAAGCAATGAATATGTTCAGGTTCGGTGATACGCTGACGTCCCCCTCTTTCTGTTTGTAATGCACCTCTACCCTCTCTTCAGTGAGTGGACTCGCGTATCTCATGTCATGCTTGCCCGAGTCCAGGAACTTGTGAAAAGCCACATGGTAGACAAATTCTTTGACCTGGGTCATGTTTACTTGTTGGCCAAACTTGCCCCACATTGAGTTAAGCATGATCTTAGCCACTTGTCTCAGACCTGGATTGTACTCCATGTTTTGGGCATCAAGGCGAATACCTTCCATTTCGTAGTATCGTTGAATGTACTCGGCCTTTTCCTCTTCGGTCCCCCTCCAGCTGGCCTCTTCCTTTGTTTTCAACCACGTGTCAACGTAATCTTTGAAGAGACCCACTTGCGAATGGGAGAAGTGCCAGAGTTCATCGAAGTTCCGGGGTGCACCACGTGCCTTGCAGGGCTGGCTCGTACTCCATATCATTACACGCATACCATTTGCTCACCAGGGGTTGGGTCAATTGATCTTGAACGTAGGCGGCACACAATGGAAAGGTCAGTTTGTCCCCCTCTCGGTATGGAAGCACGGGATGGTATGGATCTCGCGGTGGAAGGACTTTGCACTGTACTATGCCAAAGTACTGGTCCAGGTCGGCGGGGTCCACGTCGTTGTGAGATTCTGCCGTTTTTTTAGGTAGAATCTCATTAATGTGAGGTGGAAGACATTAACGTGAAGTGGAATCTCATTAATATGTGGTGGAATAAATTAGCGCCGATGACGTCATAGCCTGTTGTCTTAATCTCATGGATAAAATGCTGTGGTATCTCATTAACGTGCTGTGGTAAACATTAAGTTTAACCGGTTTGACAGGTTTGTTAACTTGTTTGACATAGGTATGTATACGTTATGAGTGGTGATGGTACCTTATGTGGAAATGATGTAATCTCGATGATGAACACTTGTATCACCTTGTGGTAATGACAGACACATTTTCAATAACGTCACACATACGATTAAAAATTCAAAGAAAAAAGTTTTATGAAAAAAAAAACCTGAGTAACACAGAGCAACTCGGAGCAGTTAAGTGCCTGGCCAACTTAGAGCAACTCAGAGAAACACAGAGCAACTCAGAGCAACACAGAGTAACTCAGAGCAACTCAGAGTAACACAGAGCAACTCAGAGTAACACAGAGCAACTCAGAGCAACTCAGAGTAACACAGAGCAACTCAGAGCAACACAGAGTAACTCAAAGCAACTCAGAGTAACACAGAGTAACACAGAGCAACTCAGAGTAACACAGAGCAACTCAGAGCAACACAGAGTAACTCAGAGCAACTCAGAGTAACACAGAGCAACTCAGAGTAACACAGAGCAACTCAGAGTAACAGAGCAACTCGGAGCAGTTGAGTGTCTGGCCAACGTAGAGCAACTCAGAGTAACTCAGAGCAACTCAGAGTAACACAGAGCAACTCAGAGTAACTCAGAGCAACTCAGAGTAACACAGAGCAACTCAGAGTAACACAGAGCAACTCAAAGTAACTCAGAGCAACTCACGCGATCATGTTATAGGGTCGATAACAGATGCTCCTTGTCGATCAGTGTCTAATCAGTTTGACGTAAGACCAATCACAACAGAGGTCAAAAACTACAATACTTAATATTTCAAGAATGACATTTATTATTGACAATTGCAAAATAATACATTACAGAAAATCCACTCACATTCTAATTCATTTCCCAAGGAATTGATCACGTTGTATAAAAACTATCGTAATATTTTCCTGGGAAGAGCAGGTGAAAGAAAACACGATGCAGGGTTTGCCACAAGACGTTGCGGAGGTTCAAGCATCCAATCTTTTACTCCCTGTTTACAGAAAGAGGCTACGAAGGTTGTATCTGCACTATCTAAAGTGCTATCGTGATCTTAGAACTGACCCACTGCATAAAAAGGTCATAAAAACATTACAAAGCTTTATGCAAGACGATGACATGGATTTTGCGGAGGCTGCGGAAGCAGCAGTCAATACACGAAAATATTTATTGAACAGACTGTTTGAACAAGAAGACCTGCCTAAAGAAAAGTCGAATGAAGATGAAGACTTGACTTACACAGCAAGAAAGGGAAAATATTACGATAGTTTTTATACAACGTGATCAATTCCTTGGGAAATGAATTAGAATGTGAGTGGATTTTCTGTAATGTATTATTTTGCAATTGTCAATAATAAATGTCATTCTTGAAATATTAAGTATTGTAGTTTTTGACCTCTGTTGTGATTGGTCTTACGTCAAACTGATTAGACACTGATCGACAAGGAGCATCTGTTATCGACCCTATAACATGATCGCGTGAGTTGCTCTGAGTTACTCTGAGTTGCTCTGTGTTACTCTGAGTTGCTCTGTGTTACTCTGAGTTGCTCTGAGTTACTCTGAGTTGCTCTGTTTTACTCTGAGTTGCTCTGAGTTACTCTGAGTTGCTCTACGTTGGCCAGACACTCAACTGCTCCGAGTTGCTCTGTCACTCTGAGTTCCTCTGAGTTGCTCTGTGTTACTCTGAGTTGCTCTGTGTTACTCTGAGTTGCTCTGTGTTACTCTGAGTTGCTCTGTGTTACTCTGAGTTGCTCTGAGTTACTCTGTGTTGCTCTGAGTTGCTCTGTGTTACTCTGAGTTGCTCTGTGTTACTCTGAGTTACTCTGAGTTGCTCTAAGTTGGCCAGGCACTTAACTGCTCCGAGTTGCTCTGTATTACTCAGGTTTTTTTTTTCATAAAACTTTTTTCTTTGAATTTTTAATCGTATGTGTGACGTTATTGAAAATGTGTCTGTCATTACCACAAGGTGATACAAGTGTTCATCATCGAGATTACATCATTTTCACATAAGGTACCATCACCACTCATAACGTATACATACCTATGTCAAACAAGTTAACAAACCTGTCAAACCGGTTAAACTTAATGTATACCACAGCACGTTAATGAGATACCACAGCATTTTATTCATGAGATTAAGACAACAGGCTATGACGTCATCGGCGCTAATTTATCCCCCCACATATTAATGAGATTCCACTTCACGTTAATGTCTTCCACCTCACATTAATGAGATTCTACCTAAAAAAACGGCAGAATCTCACAACGACGTGGACCCCGCCGACCTGGACCAGTACTTTGGCATAGTACAGTGCAAAGTCCTTCCACCGCGAGATCCATACCATCCCGTGCTTCCATACCGAGAGGGGGACAAACTGACCTTTCCATTGTGTGCCGCCTACGTCCAAGATCAATTGACCCAACCCCTGGTGAGCAAATGGTATGCGTGTAATGATATGGAGTACGAGCCAGCCCTGCAAGGCACGTGGTGCACCCCGGAACTTCGATGAACTCTGGCACTTCTCCCATTCGCAAGTGGGCCTCTTCAAAGATTACGTTGACACGTGGTTGAAAATAAAGGAAGAGGCCAGCTGGAGGGGGACCGAAGAGGAAAAGGCCGAGTACATTCAACGATACTACAAAAAGGAAGGTATTCGCCTTGATGCCCAAAACATGGAGTACAATCCAGGTCTGAGACAAGTGGCTAAGATCATGCTCAACTCAATGTGGGGCATGTTTGGCCAACAAGTAAACAAGACCCAGGTCGAAGAATTTGTCTACCATGTGGCTTTGCACAAATTTCTGGACTCGGACAAGCACGACATGAGATACGCGAGTCCACTCACTGAAGAGAGGGTAGAGGTGCATTACAAACAGAAAGAGGGGGACGTCAGCGTATCACCGAACCTGAACATATTCATTGCTTGCTTCACCACTTGTTGGGCCCGATTACACTTACACGAAACCCTGGAGCTCTTAGGAGAACGCTGTCTGTATTATGACACGGACTCTGTCATTTTCATCAGTCGTCCCTGTGAAACCGACCCACACCTCGGCGATTTTCTCGAAGAATTTAAAGATGAGCTCGACGCGGGAGACCACATCATCGAAGAACTACGGGTACCAGACCTTGCGAGGCAAAACTTGTTGCAAAGTTCGAGGTTTCAGCCTCAACAGTGAAGGAGCGGCCCGATTAAATTACCAAGTGATGAGGCAAAACGTCCTCGACGTGGTTCAGAAACCACTGAAGAACACGCGCCAGATTCAAGTCATCAAGAGCTTCCAGATACACCGGGATGCAAACCATTATCATCTCTTCACCTTTCCAGAGTACAAAAGGTACCAGTTGGTTTACACAAAAAGAGTATTGGATCCGCTGACCTTTACCACATACCCATATGGATACAAAGAAGAAGATGAATTGAACATCAACAATTTGTTGGATTTGTAAAAAGAGTCTGGGACGAGTGGTCACTAGGACCATCACACACACCCGCGTGTAAATCAGGTTTTATTTTTTCAAAAAAAAAATTTTGTGAATTTTTAATCGTATGTGTGACGTTATTGACCTCGTTGCCATGCGCGCGATATTGCGCAATGGCACGTTTCTATTTTACAGCTCGTAAGCAGCCATCTTGAATTCATTATCCAACCCTCAATGCACTTTGGCGCCATCTTCAATCTATTAATCAGAAGGGGCCATGTTGAATTCATTGTCCACCCCTCAATGCGCTTTGACGCCATCTTCAATCCATTAACCAGCACTAACCACGCCCGTATGAACCACACTATATTACTACTCACATGTTTTTTTTTCTCAAATTATCTCAATCTGAAATTGTCCTTCATTTAGCTCTTCTATTGTGACACATTTGTAGCTTTGGCTTTTGTATTCACCCTGTTTAGTCCACACATGATTAAAGTGTTGTTTCGTGGGCGTTGGAACGTTTTACTTACAGTGTCTTCAGCTTCTTATTTGTGTCAAAAATTCCCTCGGGCAACTTCTTCAGCTGGTTGTTAGACAAGAACCTACCAACAAATAAACCAAACCTAGCGTTACAGCGTTTACTAATATTACGCTACCCACCACCTTAGTAGATATATAAGGCTAGTTCTGGGACACCCATTTTAAGGCTCCACAGACCCCTATGGAGCCTTAATTTAATGATTGGCACCCCCTGCCCCAGGACCTCCTGCCAGTCGGCCCTGGGGCAGGGGGTGCCAATCATTAAATTAAGGCTCCATAGGGGTCTGTGGAGCCTTAAAATGGGTGTCCCAGAAACTAGCCTTATATATCTACTCAGGCTTCGTCCTTCTTCACACAGAGCGCAAAACTCATAAGGGCAAGCCCTATGGTGTAAAAAAAAATATTTTTTTTTGCTTTCTGAAAAACCTGAAATCGGGGTCACTCTGGAACGCGGGGTCACTCAAGAATTTCATACGTCATTTGTGTGATTACGTCATATCAATACCCGCGGGGTATAAAGACGTTCGTTCTGAAGTTCGTGTTGTTTATGATTTTTCCCTCAAGATTTGTAGATTAAAACCTGAGTTTAATCTTTCAAATCTGATTTGGACACAGCTGTGAGACGATTGAACTTTTTTTGAAACTCTTCCTTGACTTCTTTGCGAAGTTCGGTTTTGATCTTGTCTATATCTAGCGCTGGAGTTTGCCTGTCTCCTTGTGTAGCCTTTTTTTCACCAGAGCGAATCAAGGCTTTCAGTTCGTAATATTTTTCAACCCCACGTAGAATGATTGAAAATTCTGAATCGCTGATTCGCTTGTCCGTCAGTGCTTTTGAAATCAAGTCATTGACAGAGTTTCGTTTAGCAAGGGCGAGTGTGTAGATTTTTTCATGTTTGGTGACTTTTCTTTCGAGCCTTTTACCGAACGCAGTAAGGCCAGCTGATGAAAACCCTGAAACGGCGGCAATCCCTGCACTGCAAGTGCGGGACTTACGATGACTCCAATTCCTGACAAAGCTGTTGCCAAGGTTGCAGAAGACAACCCGGAGAAATGAAACCAAGACCAACAGCTGAGCCGTGAACAACAGAGTGGGTTCGGTTGTATTTCTTAGCGACCTGCCTATAATGACCGGCTTCTGACTCAAGCTCTTTCTGGAGGTCTGAGATTTTTTTTAGACGGAAGTCATCACCATTTGGTAACACTGGGTAGAGCTGTTGTGTCTCGCTGTATTCGGGGGCCGATGGAAGCACATTGGCAGAACTCATGGCGTGGGTATATATATATTCTTTAATTTATCTCGATTTCAAATTCTAAGGGCATGCCATTGAAGTTGAAGAGGTCACCATTTGCATCCTTCACTGACAGTGTTATGCTGTTTACATAATCACCAGACGAGACGTCACGCAAGACGTTCTGTTGTGTTGTCTCGTAGAGAATTTTCTCAAAAGCTTTTCCACGAATATCAAATCGAGCCAAAACTGTCGAAGGCTTACCATTGAGTAAGTTCTGTTTTTTATCAACCAAGTCACAGTGGATAAAGTAAGTGCTTGGTGATGTGAAATTTTTAGTGGTTATGTGAGGGGGTGTTTGTGTGTCATTGCCAAATAATAATCTAAGATTATTCGAAAGCCCTATTAGATATTTACCCCCTGGGTTCAAAATCACCATAGCGCTAAGATATGTATATGGTTTTACATTTATCTCCATATTCTCTTCTGCGTATTTATCAACTATCGTTCTTGCCAAAGTACTAGGAGTGTAAAAACCAGGCTCAATGTCAATTATAACGGATTGGGCTCCCGAGCTTAATGGTTTTACAGATATTTGTCCTCTTTGCTTCAAATTATGCCACGAGTTGAAAATTGAGCAAGAGATGAGCCCGATGTATCTCGGTTTCGGCAGTGGGTGGTCAAAGTAGATCGTGTGAGGGTTCGAAGGTGTGACGATTGTTAACACAACCATGATTGTTGTATAAAATTACTTTTCAAAATATAAATATATACAATCATGTTTGGCAGACGGCCCGGTGGAATGTTTCCTAATTCAAATCTTGGTATAAAAATTGGTGGCCGCAATTACGAGCCCCCACCCCCTTTTTATTCGCCTCCAAACGTTTATAGCCCTGTAAAGCCAAAGCCATCCGCAGATCCTGAAATGGCTTGGTTGAGTTCGCCGGAGCCTGCCAGGCTCTCTGCCGCGGCAAAGGCCAAAGCGATATCAGACTTCAAAAAACGTTTCCCGCGCGCCGATATGTCACACTTTGAAGTGCAAGTAGAGTTTGGCGACGACCACAAAACAGCCACAGGAGAAGTGCTTTACAAAGAGGGTCAAGGCTCATTTGCACTCGTTACAGAAATAGCCCACAAAGATTGGACTCAAGCCATGAGAGACGCTCTTGGCCTTCATTATGACGGTGGTTTCCCTTATCAGTTATCGTTGGGGCAACCAGAAAAGTCAATCCCAGCTGTTGATTTCTCCACCACAATAGACAAGGATATGATGATTGGCGCAATCTTGAACGACGAAGCCCAAAAGATTTACGTCACGCCAACTGATTATTTCACATCGAAATACAGAAATATCTTCACAACAACTCTCCTTCGCACTGTGGTGTGCAACAACCGGCTGCGGAATCTCGCGTGACATTCTCTTCGATAAGAACTCCAGTCTATCCCTAACCCCCCAGCTCCGGTCGTTTTACCGGTTTCACGTTTATTTCACAACAAGGCGAATTCTTTACAAGATGGGTGGGGAACAAAGCGTGAGTGCTTTGCCAGATGACCCTCCATTCAACCAGAAAGACAACAAGTACAACATCGACGCGTACAAGAAGATTTGCAAAGAGTTCGGTATCGACCCCAGTTCTGACTTCCGTTTCACATACGGTAAGAACCACGGTCTTGGGAATGTCTACATTTGGACTTATGGAGAGGGCAACATTTCTACCGATTACACCTATCCAGACCCCGATCTAGCTCTGTTCAATGATGAGCGCGTGACTGACAGAAAAGACCCCAACTTTCGCGCCAATGGAATATCTTTCGTCCGCAACGACCAAGGGGCTGACACCCAGTTCGAGCACTTTGTGCCAAATTACGCACAGGGGCTAACACAGCCAGGGCTCGCCCGTATGAACCAATCAATCAAGGCCTTTGTGTACTGCATTCTTGGTTCGCAAGCCAAAACCCGCAGCAGCATCATTGGAAGAGGAGGCCGGGCGTTCGAAACGCAGAGAGTATTCCTCACCCATCTAGAGGAGGCCATAATACTGAACGACATCGCAACAAGCGTACAGCGATACCAGCTTGCCATCCAAGCAACGAAAGTGCGCTTAGACTTTGCGACAGCACCCGGAAGCTGGCTCATGCCATCACGCATGATTATCAACACAGAGAGCGTTATCGGGTATAACAACAATCTACAGGAGGCAACGCAAGGGATGAAGCTGGGCGTAAACAATGATGTTAATCTGGGCACAAAAAAAGCCTCCCTTCGCCTCATGGACGGTGTACCGACAAAGATTAATCCACCAAACAGCCACCCATCAAACCCGATACATAAACAGGCCACACAGGCACAGGGCATCGCACCCAAACCAATGACCACACCCACACCACAACCAACCCCCACACCACAGCCCACACCACAACCCACACCACAACCAACCCCCACGCCACAGCCCGACTCACATCACGTAAACAAGGCACTCATTGCTGTGGGTGCGCTTGCTTTGGCAGGCCTTTTCGTTTGGTCCAGATAAGAAGTTGGTGATCCTTTCAACAAGGAAGGCCGCCACGGAAAGGATGAGCAGCCAGGCGTGTTCACCCAGAAAGGAGATGACCGACCCAGCCGCTTTGAAGATGAAGCTCACAATTGAGCCAACGAGGCCAGGCAGGGCGTTGGCTGTTTTTTTGCCAAGCTCTTTAAGCTCATTTCTAATAGCCTTGGTAGCCTTTGCCAGGCCATTCAAGGTGGCGAATACCACAGCGCTGATGGTGATGCCAGCTGCCAGAACAACAGCTTGCAGGGTCCACCAGTATTTCTTGAAGATTTCTCTAACCCTCTCTCTCAAAGACAGGGCTTGTTCCTGCACCTCAACCTGTGGTCTGAGCCTTGCCAGCTCTTCTTCTCGCTCAGCAACCCGGGCTTCCGCGGCTTCTCTTTCAGAGGGAGAAGTGTTCTCATCCTCAATAACGCGCTTGTCTTTAGCGTTCTGCCGTTCAAGCTCGACTTCTCTTTCGTTTAACTCATCAAGGGGTTTAGTTGAGTTTAGCCCTGCTTCAACTTCATTTCTTTCCTTCGCCATAGCAGAAAGGCGTGTTCTGATTTTGTCCGCCTTTGCCTGTTCTTGGTCTCGTTGTTTTTGTATTTTTTGCAGGGCCCCTAATTATTTTTTCTGGTTTTCAAGATCTCGTTGAAGATTTTTTTTCAGCAGTTTTAGGCGGTCTATCTCGGCTTGATTTTCAACGCTTGAACCGTGTTCCTGCTCCAGAGCCTCCACTCTCGCTTGAGTTTGCTCAATTCTGTTTCTGATGTTTTGCACCTCATTTGCTGCTTGTTGTTGTTCCACAGCAACCCTTTCATTCTCCTTCAGTTGTTTTTCTGCCTCCTTCAATCTTTGTCTTTCTTCCCTTATTGATGCATTGTCTTCAGAGAGAAGCTTTCCAGCGCTTGGACCAAGAGAATCTTTGAACTTGTCTGTGAATGATTTCATAAAGTCCCCCTTCCCATCTTTCTTAAAAATGAGAGTTTCACCGCCTTTTGGGCCCAAGGAGACAATTCTGTCTGTATTTCCTTTTTGTTTACCGATAGAAATTGGGGGTAATTTCGCGAGGTTTACTTTTGGAAAGCGCCTTTTGATCCAGGCCTTAGCTTTATCGACCCGCTTTGCTTTATCAGGTGCGTCTAAGAAGTCTCCAAGCAGAGGGGCTTCTAAAGGGTCACCTGGCAGCCCACTTTGTTCGTGAGGCATTGTATGCATTTCAATATGCTCGCCAACAGGACGAGGGGTGGATGTGCCGCCTGGTTGAAAGGGTTGCGTTGTGTTGGGGTCGGTGTCTTGGTCCTGGGCCCATTGTTGGGCTTGTTGTTTTTGTTCTTCTGTCATTTGATTCCACATGACTTCAACCTCGTCATCATCATCCCCTGTGTCTGGGGTGCGACTGGTTTCATCAGTTGTCTCATCTTGATCATCATCGCCTCTGCCTTCGCCGAATGTTGCCATGATGATATATAAATATAAATTTTTAAAACACAAATATATACCATGGCTGTGCAACCGAATGTACTTCCATCTCACAGTGAAAAGACACTGGGCGCCATGAAGGCAGAGCGAACCGTTAAGCGCATCACATTCAACCCTTCTGAGGCCAATCCCGGCGAAACACTGTACGTCTCGGTGCCCAAGCTGGGCGAGCACGATGTTATTGTGTCCGGCTCACTTGCACTGGTGTTCAACATCAACCTAGCCGGGGGGCACGTTAACAATTATCTCGTACAAAATGCTTCTCGGGCCCTGGTGGACAGGTTTGTTGTAAAGTTTGCCGCCACCACTGTCCAGGACACGGTTGGGTACGACATCTACAAGATCTTCGAAGACCTATTCAAATCAACCGATGAGCGGGAAAATATGCTTATGGAGGGCATCCAGAGTGTGGGTTTGTGCAAGATCCGCTCTGGTGCTGGCGACAAGCCGACCTCAGGAGTGGATGCGGAAACCAAGCTGGAGACAATATACAAGAATAAGTATCGCATCAAACTGGATCACCAAATCTTAACTGATCACGGAATCATATATCCTCAAGCGTTACATAACGATCT
Source organism: Dendrophyllia cribrosa (assembly GCA_024195265.1). NCBI lineage: Eukaryota > Metazoa > Cnidaria > Anthozoa > Scleractinia > Dendrophylliidae > Dendrophyllia > Dendrophyllia cribrosa. The sequence continues at coordinate 20,653,787 of JAJLRJ010000011.1, read as the reverse complement.
GGTCTTCGAACTAACCCTTGCCCCCGCAAACCAAGTTGTCCGTGGCTCAGACACAAGCAAGCTCGTGTACAAGCTGGAAAACATCCAGCTGGAGTATGAGACGATCCGAAGTAAGGAGCTGGCCGACGAAGCAACAAGCTCTTACACTAGCGGCAAGGAGTTCGCTTATGACCTCTAAATGCGAGATCGGGTGCATCCCTTCTCAAAAGGTGGTGACACTCGGCTGAATCTTCGGGTTAACCCACAGCGCAAGTCTCTCAAGGGAATCCTCTTGCTGTTCATCAACCTCTACACGGCTGGCGGCAGGGACTCTGAGAACTATTTCAATCCCGACATCACCAAAGTGAAGGTCACAGTCAACGGTGTTCCAAACAGGCTTTACAACGAGGGCATCAGCGGTACTGACATGTGGATTGAAATCTTCCGATACTTCAAGCCACACGCGCGAGGCAGGCCTAACATGAACTTGACCAAATATCTCACAGGCAACAAGTTTGGTCTCTGGATTGACCTGCGGTCCATGGCTGACACATCCCTGCACGGCAACGGCCAACGGCGCGTCAACACTCAGGATGGCGTGCAACTCGAGGTCGAACGAAACGGCACAGGCTCGGGAAACGCAAACTGCCACATCTTCACCATCTCAGACTCACAGATGAACATCATGGACAGGCAGCTGCATTCTGTACAGTACTAGGAAACACACGCATACGCACAACACGCATACGCACAACACACGCATACGCACACATTATATACCCACCAGCCCCATGGCCACAAAACAACAATCAACAGGCAAGATCAACTTCTATACCAAGCCGGCTCCCCTGCCATCCACCGGACCATTATCACACAATAAAATACAAAGACTTCTGGCAATTGCCCCTCCCCACCAGTTTGCAAACCAACTAATATAGGAGTTGGTTATGGACCCAAGAAAGCTGCCATTCAATGCACTAATCGTGGGCCCCACTAACTCTGGCAAGACACAGTATCTTCTAAACCAACTACAAGGCCGCTTTAGGGGTTCTTTTGACTACATCGTTTTATTCTGCTCCACATTTGTCAAGAACAAGACATACGATGGCTTCGTGGACCGCGATCCGTGCATCTTCGTGATTATCTGCCAACAGCATGAAATCGAAGACTGGTTGAAGTTGGTGAGCTTCTTTTTCACATGCACCAACACTTTATTCATCCTCGATGACTGCGCCGCCTCCAAAGATGTCAAAGGCCGCACGAGTCAGCTGGTCAATCTGGGGTTCAGCGCAAGGCATGACGGCATATCCGTGTGGGTCTTGACCCAGCAGATCACCAGCATTGCCAAGCCATATCGTGATAACATTGCAGCGATCGTGCTCTTTTACACGTCCTCCAGCAAGACCACCAAGGCCATATTCGAAGACTATGCCGACGAGATCTCCCACGAGGAGTACAACGAGCTTATTGCAAGGCTCAAATCCCGCAAGTTCTCCCACCTGTTTTTCTCTCTGAGGCACCCGTATGGAATTGAGTACAAGATGTAAAACACATATATATACATGCCATGAATGCGCCAACCAGCCTACACAAGCTCACTGTGCTTTCACAGCTTCTGGATGAATTGCACAAACACACACTTGATGCGCAAAACAAAATTATCAAAGCCGCTGGTGAGGAAGATCTGCGCCTCATGCTTCTCAACAGATATTCATTGCGGTTGAATTCTATGCCAGACACCATGGCGGGGCTTATACGAGAGCTTGAAACCCTTTTGCCCGACATCAAGAGAATTATTGAAAAATAAAAAACATATATATATATACCCCTGATGATGGCAGATGAAGACCACGTCGACTTGAACGAAGTAATGCAGATGCTGGAGGCCACCCCTGATACCACACCTCCCACAGGTCTAGTTGGTGACAATGGCATTCCTGCCAAACGTGAGAAGCTGGCAATCCTTGTTTCAACTGGCAAGGCAAAAGAAGCTATCGGCGTGCAGCTCACACACGATCATGTCAAGCGGTTGTCAGACAAGGACGTTCAGAAGTACTGCAAAAGGTACGAGGCCTACATAGGCAACAAGACAACCGAATCCCTAGTTGATTACGCCATCAGGCTCGTGTCCAAAGGCGTTGGTTTGGTGATCCCGGTTGATGATCTCAATGAGTTGCAGCAAGAACTCAAGAACGACTACATCATCAACCAGGAGCTGTCAAATCTTGCTGTGGCTCTTGCCATGCGATGTGGGCGATTGCTGGTGCTTGCCAATGCTGCTCTCATCACAACAAAACACATCAAGTTTGAACGAGAGCCTGAGCCCCAACCCACACATCCAACCAGAGACAGTGAAGGCTATCCACTTGAGGGCTTTGATGAAGTTGGGCTGGAACCTGGGTCGACCTCGCAGGAACCTTGAAGGAACCTGGCTGGAACCTGACAGCAACCTGTCAGCACACTTGTCATCACACTTATCACATCTTGTAAAAAATAAAATCATATATATATATACCCACTATGGCCACACCACTCGAGACGATCTCTGAAGAAACTCCAACTCTAACTCCAACTCCAACACCTGCACGGGTTACCTCTGAGGCCCCGAAAACAAAGCCTGCAACAGAAAAGAACCCCGGCCGTGTTGCTTCTGGTAAAAGGCTAGCGGAACGCAACCGCCTGGCCCGTGAAGCAAAGAAAAAGGCCGAAGCACAAAAGCCTGCATCCCCAACAAGCGGCACAACAAGTGACACAACAAGAGGTGCAACAAGTGACACAATAAGTGACAGCAACAACAACTCAATCTTTTATATTCTGGGGTTTGGAGGGTTGGTTGTCTTTCTTGCTGGTGTTTATTACCAGCGCGAAGCCATAATGCAAAGGCTTGGACGCAAATCAAACACACCAGCAACACCAGCAAACACACCAACAAACACTCAAGCAGCCACACCCGCTGCACCACCCGCTGCAACACCCCCATCTCGAATTCCTGTAAGGCGGCAAGGAATTAAAAAAATGGAATAAAAAAACAAAAACATATATAAACTGCACCATGAATCTTTTCCAGGCTTTGGTGAATGCTGCTGCAATCGGAGGTGCGCTTTTTTTATTGACTGAATTAAACGTGGCCGCCTTTGAAACAATTACCAGATTTGCAACGAACTTCGTAACGAACCTGAGACCGAACCCGAGACCGAGACCGAGACCGAGACCGAGTGAGCTCGAGTCCGAGCCCGAGTCCGAGCCCGAGTCTGAGCCCGAGTCTGAGTCAGAAAAATAAAAAATCATATGTATACTGCACACAAACAATGTCTGACAACAAGCTTGTGAAGACTATCCTCGAAGCCGCAACAATCACTGGCCTTGTCGCTGGTATTGGTTGGATTGGGAAAAAGACCATCAAAGAAAACTTCACTGCCGACCCCAGTTCAAGCTTTATGAACTACGTCAAGTTCACAGGCGTCATGGCTGGCTGCATTGCGCTGAAGAAATATCTCGAGGACCAGAAAATCCTCCCAGACAACATGTAAAAAACATATGTATACACACGACCACAATGGCCTCGATTGCAATAATGGCCCTTGGCGCTGTTCTCAATGCGGCTGCTTTCACAGGTGGCAATTATCTCGCGAAATATCTGTCTGGTGATAACGGAAAGGCAGCAATGGATGAGAAAATCCGTCACGACAAAGCCCTGGAACAATACCAAGCGGCTTACGCCAAATACCAGAAGGACCGCACCAAGCTCCTCGACTGGATTTCAGCCAACGATCAGATTAAACACCAAGCTAGCAAAAACTTCCAAACTACCGACCAAGCCCTGGTCTTGTATAATCAGATGCACCAAACACAACCAGATAAACAAATCAAAGACTACAAAGAGCCTCAGTTCTCGGACCTCTACAAGCCTAGCCCACAACAGCAGAATGGTGAACTTGTGTTCATTGGAGGCACCCTGCTTGCGGGTGGGTATGCGGCTTATCGCTATCTTTGAATTGAAAAAATTTAAAACCCATATATATACCATGGCTACACCCACTTCTAAAGAAGATCGTGACGCGAAGATTGCAAAGTTGCTCCTTTTACCAACATGCCCCTTGGATAAACAAACTGAGGAACTAGCGCAAATGTTTCAGAAACTTGCTGAAGAAATGCCCGCATCCGTGCCGGAAGAATATCATGAATTAATCCACACATTCATAACATTCCTCACGGCTCAAGAAACTGAGGAAATGGACCGAGCATTTCAGAAAGCGGATGAACTATCTCGAAACCTTTTTCCCGACTTTTTAAAACAACTTTATGAGGACGAAGAAACTTTAAACATAGCTCTTGAAGAGGCGCGCATTTTCCTTGCACAGGATAGCCATGGACCGGTCACCGATTCATAAACTCTATATATACCCCCTATGGATGCCAAACTCTCAAAGATCTATTACAGTCCGAAAGGCTACTGGAAAGGTCTTGCCGCTGTGAAAAAGCTAGCTGCAGCAGCCAAGGTCTCTGATGATGTCGCAAAGAAATGGCTGGTCAAACAAGCCCTTTGGCAAGTTTACCTCCCAGCGCCACGCCATATCCCCCGGCCCAAGTTTGATGTCTCATCACCCAATGCAGTGCATCAAGCAGATCTTCTCTTCCTGCCCCACGACAAACTTCCTCATGGGAGAAAGGTTTACAAATACGCATTAACCATTGTTGATGTGGCTAGCCGTTACAAAGCAGCAGAGCCCCTGACTTCTAAAGAGTCTGAAGAAGTCTCAAGGGCATTTCAGAAGATTTACAGACGCGGGCCTTTGAAATGGCCTCAACTCTTGCAAGTTGACCCTGGGAAAGAGTTTATGGGGGCTGTGACAAAAACCATGGAGGATAACAAAACGACCATTCGTCGCGGGCGGGTTGATATCCACAGAGACCAAGCAATTGTGGAGAGATTCAACCGAACCCTGGCTGAAAGGCTGTTTGGTTATCAGTATGCTGTTGAAATAAATATGCCTTCTGGCCGTTCGACTGCTTGGGTCAAAAGACTGCCAGATGTTGACTCGGCCTTGAACAATGAAGTAACAAGACTCACTGGCAAGAAGCCTGCGAAAGCGATCAAAGAGAAAGCCGTTTCTGCCAAGCCCGCGACTCCATATGCTAGGCCTATGGGGGTGAATGAGAAGAAGCTCCCACCCCGGGTGGGTGTAAGATATCTTTATTATCCCGGCGAGCTAGAAGGGGGTGGGAGGCGGGCGACCGATCCGATCTGGTCAATGAAGGTCCACAACATTGAGAAGGTTGTTACCAAACCAAACGAGCCTGTAGTCTATTACCTTTTCGATGGGCCCAAGCGGGGCTTCGTCCGTGAGGAGCTGATGGTTGTGCCGCCAGATACTCAGTTGCCACCGATATCTTTGTGACCATATGCCAGCGTGTGGACGCCATCCTCCTTAATCCAGCGCTTTGAGTCAAAGGGGGAAAGTGTTGTCTTGTTTAGATGCATGCCGTAGATCTGGTGATCCACGCTCCTGAGCATATCCATCCCGTGTTTGAAGGCCTCCTTTTTGAAGAGGACGTCCTTGTAATTCTGGTGTGTAATCTCCTTCTTTGTGACAACCTTGGTGGTGCCCTTTGCTTTCTTGATGTTTTTGTCACCCTCGAGAAGGATTGAGTACATCTTTCATCGCAGCGCGACAACCTCAGAGATCGGCTTGCCTGCACATTGGTCCTTTATCTTGCCGATAACCTTCTTGTTCGTTTGGCTGTGAAGAGGGTGGTTTTTCGGGAAATCACTCGTGTCAAACTCATTGATGTTGACTTCCATGTCTTTGTACACGTCCTCTGTCTTGATTTCCAGGAGCAGGCTGTCTGTGTCAGTGTAGATTAGCTGGCAGTTCGGACCGTATTTCCGATCTAGATAGAAGTAATAGAACTCGTACATCAACGTCTTAGAGAGATCAAGCACGCACATGCCCGTGTAGACAGGTCTGTCCATTTTGATCTTCTCTTTACGCATCAGGATGCCAGCGAGGGTTTCGCAGAATATTGCGCTCCTTTCATAGAGAGGGTTGGCGAGCAGCTTCCGAAGCTTGTCTTCCTCATCTGATCGCACCAGGCGCACATCGACTCTGGTTCTGAGGTTTTCCATCGTCTTGCCAAAGACTGAGTTGTTCATGAGCTTGTAGAAGTTCTTCTCGAAGTCTGATGTGGCCTTCTTTCTGAGCTCTGTGTTAAGTCTGATGTATGGCTCCATCCAGTCCTTCTGTTCGAAGGTCAGTACCTTGTGCACTTTTTTGAGCTTCATTCCGAGAGTGAGATATAGCTGAAGATTTCGGTAATGAAGGACATATCTTTCCTTGTCCTTCAATGTGAGGAGCAGCTTGCTTGTCTTGTCATCCCCCAGGTTCAACTCTCTTGCAATGGATCTTTGATATGGCGACATCCACTCGTTTGCAACTTTAGATGCCTCTGTGGCTAGCGGGTAAGAGTTGTGCTTGTCATGGAGATATTGGGGATACTCTAAGTCAACCTCGAGTATGCAGCCTGTTTTCCTCCTAGGGCCCATCTTGGCGATCTGCTCTGCTGTTGGTGCTGTTCGGGCCCACCTCAACTTGCCAACTGGAAGCGGCCGACTCATGGCCCAACCGTAGAGATTGTTTGCATCGAGATAAAGGAGATATGACTAGATATGACTTCTCCTTCTCATGGTCAAAGTCGCTGAGATATGGGTTATTCGCCTTGGCGTAGCGCTTCACCTCTGTTGAGATGCCGCCTCTCGTTCCCTTCTCGACGAAGAGTTGCATTGTATAGTCGGTCAGAAGCTCCAACTCTATGTCCGTGTGTTTCAGCAACGCATCCCAACTCAAACCAGGGCTGGTGTAATAATGTGCAGGGTCTAAACGGTAATTCTTGAGGCATGTCTTCCTAAAGTTTTCAAACACATCTGCGAGGAGGATGACGTCCGTTAGGAGATAGATGTCGTGGTAATCTCCGAGATTCTCACATTCAAAGGCATCCCACACTCGTTGCGCGTGCACGTAGTCATCGTCTGTGATATGCTCCTTTTTAAGCTTGCTGTAAAAGGCCTCCTTCGGCGGAACGGAGGTTTCATTGAAACGTTCGAAGGAATCCATGTACTCGTAGGGATAAACACCCTTTCGGAGTAAAAGGTCTCTTTTCGCTGGATCCGTTTCGTGTTGTTTCAAGATCTCGAAAGCTTCTGGTTTGATTGATGTGACAAGGCTATTGAGGCTTTGTTGCATAAACTGGCAGCTGTCTATGAATCTAAGCTGCCCCATAGAGAAAGAGATATATTTCTCCATTGTTGTGGGGATGCATTTCAGTTCAGAACCGACCTCTGCGATTTTCTGCATCAAATGGTGAGCATCATAGCCTTTCAAGTTGTGGAAGACAACCGGGATTGTTATCTTCTTTGGGTAGATTCTGAAGTAACTTCTGTTGCATGTGTTGTGGGCCGCCCCGCGATACCTGCCAGTGATGTGGCAGTGGTCTATTACTGCATCTCTGTAACATTCTCGCAGAAGAGGCCTGGCACAATATCTACAGGCGTCCTCTGGGAACTCTATCTCTGGCTTTTTCTGCCTCTTTGCCCACTTGCCGATTTTATATCTTCCATGGTCATCTCGTGTTGTGAGTTTTAGACACTCTCCGTAACAACTACTCTTACTGCCAGGAGCCCTCGTGTGCCTGTGTACCTTGCCGCAGTACTCTCCTGTTTCTGGGTGGAAGAACTCATGCTCATCCCTTGCATTGCACACAATCAGAGTCTTACCGCAGATATGGCAATCCGTGGCTTTGTTGAAGTCATCCCAATCAACGCCTGTCATTTGTAATGGTTCATTGTGCTCGAGAGCCTCACGTATCTCTACTTCAGCCCTCTGAAGAGATGCAAGAAACTCACGAACAGGTTCTCTCCTCGGTAAATGTAGGGATGGCCAATCGCGCCATCTGATCTGCCAGTAATGAAGGAAAACCCGCAGGGTTTGTGGACCTCAGTCTTTGTGGTGCTGCTTTGTTCCTTGGGTGGGATTCGCGCGCCTAGCTTTTCGATGAAGCTCTCGCAGTCAGCATATATCACATACGGAACCTTCATCTGTTTTTGATAATTCTTAAAGCGAAGGATGTTTTCACCTTCCTTAGGCATCTCGACTCTTGTTGGGCGGTTTGAGGCTCCTTTGCAATAGATTAGATGGTCTTCGAGAATTCTCACGCAGAAGTGTACATGATGGTTTCTAGAGTGTTGTTCGTGAAGAAGTCTGCTTAGACTCTTTACAAGGCAGTAATGGCTGATGGTTTCAAAGGTGTGAGGGTCTATCTTTGTAATTAGCATGACATTGATTCGTGGAATCTCCTCGCCTTCCATCTCACTGACGTGATAGGTAACAACTTTGTTGTTCTGCCAGCCTAAAACGTTGATTGCAATGTTATTGAGCTTCTCAACCTTCGATATTTCATGCAGTGGTGTTGGGAAGGAAATGCCTGTTAAGTCAAACCCATCGTCTATTGAGTATTTACTTGTCCTTTCCGGGTGCTCAGCGGCTGGGAAGCGTGCGGCCCTCATTACCCAACTAAGACAAGCATGATCTCTGTTTTTGATATTTATTAAGGCGTGTTTTACCTTTAGAGCCTGAGGAAGAGGGAAATAAGATCCGCCTCTTATTGGCTCATATCGGGCAAAGTCAAGGAATACTTTGTCCATCCCTGCAACTGTCAACCCGACCCATTTACAACGATTTCAGTGACTTCTTCTCTTTTTCTATTTATATCAATGTCGAGTCTTCTCTTAACATCGTCCTCGTCAAAGATGTTGATGATCGCCGGCACCTTCTGTCTTAGATAAAACGTCGCACGCTCAACACCTCTGTTCCGTTCTTTTATAAGTTTTATAATGATGCCGTAATTAAACTTAAAAGGGCCGAGTTGGTTTGACTCTGATCTGATCACTCTGAGAATTTCAGGTTCGATCATGTTATGAAATGTAAGAAGATCTCTCACATGAAAATCTTCTGGAACATGCATTTTATAACTGTGAAGCCAGTTACGAAACCCGCGGTTCTGAAGTTCGAATGCAAGATTCACCATCGTGGTATATACAAGGGGTATACATTTCTTCAATTTGTAATACACGGACAGACCTAACGTGCACCAAAGGGCTTGCCCTTATGAGTTTTGCGCTCTGTGTGAAGAAGGACGAAGCCTGAGTAGATATATAAGGCTAGTTTCTGGGACACCCATTTTAAGGCTCCACAGACCCCTATGGAGCCTTAATTTAATGATTGGCACCCCCTGCCCCAGGGCCGACTGGCAGGAGGTCCTGGGGCAGGGGGTGCCAATCATTAAATTAAGGCTCCATAGGGGTCTGTGGAGCCTTAAAATGGGTGTCCCAGAACTAGCCTTATATATCTACTACCTTAAAAAAAAAGCGGATGAAGTTTAGGTTTAGTGGAAGTCATTCAAAGAAGAGCTGTTAAAATTAGTTTGGATTCTGACAGGGTTTCAAGTTAACAGAGCTGAAAGTTTTTCTCCTATTGAATGACATTTTCTTTTCAAACTGTAATTGACTTGGAATTAGTTGTTTAAACCATTTAATTTTTTTTATTTCTGGTAAAATTATTCGAAATTCATTCGGAATTAAGAAAAAAAACTTTTCTTTAATTGACGTCCATAAAACTTTTTATCTGAAACTCGTGTTTGACGGTCTGGAGTGAAATGTGATGGTTCGCGTGTTAATGGAAACCGCTGTTACATTTGGTTTTGTCTCCTGTCGTTCAAGCAGCATATAATTACTGTCTGTAGCCAGAAACAATTTTTCATACCACCACAGTTGTATTTTATATAGTTGTTGTTCAAATTTAATCTAACGAATGAGGTCATATGGAGTATATCTAATAAAACATAAATAAGACGAAAATACATCATGAATTCGACTTTAAGGAATTTTAGCGGTTCAAACATACAAAAGAACCATTAAATTAAATTTCTTAAGAAACCAATTGTGGACGTCATCTGACACTTGCTTTTCTGAGAGCAATTCCTATAATTTTAATGTTTATACTTCTCAAACACCAAACTCGTTTAATTATATTATCAGTAAGTAATTTGTGACTCATGCTTCACCCTCTACACTTCAACTTTGTACTGTAGTGTTGTTGCGAAATAAGATTATTACTCACAGTCCCCAAAGATTCTTGTTTTTATCGAAAATTTCCGGAGGCACATTCAGCTGATATTCGTCTCTGACAACAAATAGTAAAAAATGCGGTGTTTACTTCCAGTTTAGTTGTTGTTGTTGTTGTTGTTGTGCAGCTAATAGTTTTACTTACGGCTTTCCCAGGTTAGCATTGTAACGGAAAACTCCTGGAAGCAAGAATTTCAGCTGGTTGCCATTCAGGTTCCTATCAACAAACGATAACATTTTGACGGTTACGATCCGTTTATATTTCATTTTATGAAATCACATGCAGGCCTTATTAAGAGAATATTATATAAACAATGGCGACAAAAAGAAATTAAAAAACGGTTGGAAAAACCCCAAAGGACAAAATAATACACTAGAGTTGCGTTTAATAGAGTCGCTTCATTAATTTATGTCTAAATTTCGCCTTATTTCATGTTATTTAGCATTAATTCGAAATCTTCGATCAGTAATTTTTTCGCCATACAACGTCTTATAAAGCGCTCGAATTTTCAACGACCGCCGTGTAACTCAATACCGCTAACTTCTATTGCAAAACACACCGCTTTCCTTTCTTCAGAAACCGAAGACAAGTTCTACTTACAGCAGTGCCAGTCGAGCGTTATGATCAAAAACACCTTCAGGCAAGTCTTCCAACTCATTGTCATTCAACTTCCTAGGAAATAAAATATATACCTTGCGGTAACGACCAGTTCACTTAAACTTTTAAAAGTATTGAAGGCTAATCTAACTTACAGGATAAGCAGCAAGATGTTATTATGAAAGACCCCTTTACGCAAGACCTTCAGCTGGTTGTTATTCAAGGTCCTAGTAACAAATAATCATAACATGATGGTAAAAATCAATTTATTAGTTAAGGTATCAGCCACCCTCCAGGACCGTCCGCGCGCAGATCGCTCTAGCGCGAGTTGTATTAATAGAGACCCCTATAAACCGTATATTTTCTGAAAGCTTAATAGTTCCAGATTATGGTTTTTTCCTCTAAAAAGGGCACAAGTTTAATAAATTCCGAAAAAGTATATGTGTTCTTAAAGTAAGGTTCACGCCCGCCAAAAATAAACGGAAGAAATCGATTAACACGTCATTCGCTTCTTGACACGTACGACTAAAAAACCGTGTCTCAGTTTTTTGATAAGTGCGTTAGTTTTTCTGTTATGAGCAGACGAAGTTCGGGTGGACGAATAATAAGCAATCTCCGTGGGGAAAATGCTGTAACTTGAAAATGAAAAGGGCAATTACAATTCGCAGAAACAATTTTGTAGGAAAACTATCTGACAATAATTTTGCCAAATTTCAGCGAAATTGGTCCAGGGGCTGCCGACTTGTAGTTTAAAACGAAATTTTCATTGCGAGAAAAAGAGGAAAATATATTTTTTGCGGCCTCTTACCGGTAATGAGATTATGACGCCCGAATGACAAGCAAGTTATGTTTTGATCGATGCCAGAGAGCGATCAGCTTTCACTAACAATAGGAATCTAACAGGTAACATGTAACAGGAACAAAATAGCGCGCCACGACGGGAAATACTTTTGTCTGCTACAAAAACACCGCTCTCAGACGCGATTCACCGAGGTTAGTAAGCATGTATTTATCGTTTTATTTACAAAAAATCCGTATTTTACGTAACAATTACAATATGTTTTTCCGTTTCTTGGAATTCTGACCAGTTCGATAAAGATGCCGAAAACCAGGACAAAATCCAGGGCAAAAAGCCGCCACGTCAAATCCGCCTGCTGCAAAGCGAAAGGAAACAAAAGGCTCCGGCAGAAATTGAACATTCTGAGCCGGAGCCTTCGTTAAATGCGAAGGAGGACATGCTGTCCGAAATGAGACTCGCTTAAAGACATAAAATAATGTTCATTACTTGCTTAAGGCAAGGACTCAAGAACTTACTAGCATCCGTAAGATTTACAAAACAGCAACTATGTTGCAGATTATCTGCTGGATGCCAACTCAAACGCTATTACAAAGCAACGGAGGTACATGCTAGCTCCACTGAGACACACTACTTAACTACAGAACTAACTTAGGAGCTAAAAATGATTGCAAGAATTCATGATTTCACTGCAGTGGAATTATAAACTACGGCTTTTTGATAGTCGGATCTTAGACGCCTATATCCGTGATGCCGTAAACACTTTCTCTCAAGTCTTGCACGCCGGCCTGAGAAATTAAACGATCCTAGCACTTTCAAAGCGATAACAAACTTTAGCCGATAAGTATATCTTGCAACCAAAATTGAGCCAAAGAAACCACAATGTATGTGTTGTAGTTAATTTTATTATTTCAGGTAATTTTTATTTTTCCATTGTTTTTAGGTATGGTAATATATGCCAATGAATTTGAAACAAAGGAAAAACAAAAATTACCTGAAATAAAAAAAAATTAACTACAAGATATGCCAATAGAGCTAGCACCGAATAACGGCATAAAGAAATAAAATAATTCTAACGGCTCTGGACAGCATGAATCCTCCCGCTATCAATCTGAAAGATAATCCGCCGAGATCAAAAGGTTTATATCATCGAAGAGAAAAATTCTTAACTGTGATCTAAAAGCGCGATCCTCTCTGAAGTCTTACTGGGAAAGCTTTATATTTTAGGATTTTAAAATACTTTTTTGCGACGAGTGGGAGTCGTGTTTAGCCTGAGTAGTATGGGGCGTTGGGGGTTCGGGACCACCCAAAATAAGCCCCCAAAGGCCCGAATTACCGCCCCACGGATTCATTGCATTCATCCGTGGGGGCGGTAATTCGGGCCTTTGGGGGCTTATTTTGGGTGATCCCGAACGCCCCAACGCCTCATACTACTCTGTTTATATATGCTGCTCCGGTACGAGACCAACCCAACCCAGGGGGTATTACCAATTGCAGAAATCACACCCACTGTATATACCCACTCACATGGCAATGGCACAGCAGATCGATATGAACATGGCGGCTCAAGGTCGTGACTTTAACCCAAGGAACCAAGACTACTTTGGTGATTGGTTGCATGGCTACAAGATGAACGTCCCCGATGACTACCAAATCAAGGACCTCAATTCATTCTTCATAGCTAATAGGGCGTCTATTATCCAGACAATAGCACGCGAAGTTACAGAGCTTGGTGGAGTGAAGGTCACTTTGTCATTCGATGTTCACTTTTCAATGGAAGGCAATGGCAATCGAGAAATTGATCACTTCTTTTGGAACGTTAAACCACTGATTGTAACACATCTCTATAAGCTGCGAGAGGAGGGCATCTTTGAAGGCATTGTCAATGGTTTTAAGGAAGAGATTGCCAGATGGCAGCAGATGGGTTCTGGCTGGGTGATTGATAAAATCAAAACTGTTTACCTTGAGTTCGGGATGTATCAACCACTACGAGGTGGTACATTTATACCAACCCCATCAAAACTCAGGCCAAAGCAGGCTATCATCAATGTGAAGAACAATGACAACCGGTGTCTCCGCTGGGCACCGCTGTCGGCATTGTTCCCTGTAAATGCTCACTCAGACCGGCCAGGTAGTTATCCCACTGATGATGGCCTAGACTTCACTGGAATCGATTTTCCAACACCACTGAGTCAGATATCCAAGGTTGAGCGTCAAAACAACCTTCCAATCAACATTTATGGATATCAGAACAACAAGGTGGTTGTAATCAGAGTCAGTGAGCTTGAGGGCCCCAATCTGCGAAGGATCAATCTGATGATGCTCACAAACAGGCACACCTCACATTACTGCTATATCAAGAGCATGAGCAGGCTCCTACACAGTGAGTACAACGCAAGGTGCCGTATGCATCACTGTGACAGGTGCCTCCAAGCCTTTTCTTCAGAACGGGTTCTCACCGATCATCTCTTCTATTGCAGAGGAGTCAACGGTAGGCCGGTACGAGCTGAAATGCCAAAAGAAGGTGAAAACTTCCTTTACTTCCAGAACTTCCAGAACCAGCTGAAGAAGCCTTGGGTCATCTATGCTGACTTCGAAAGCATTGTCGAAAAAGTCCACGGTTGCATACCAGATCCCCAACAGAGCAGCACCACTGCAACATCCGTACATAAACCCGGCGGGTTCTGCATGTTCGCATGTTCTGCTGTTCGCTCTGATGGAGAGACAAAGGGACCTTATCTATACAGAGGAGAGGACGCTGTGCCAGTCTTTCTTGACAGTCTTCAGCAACTGGAAGGAGAGATCAGAGACGAGCTGCAACGCAAGGAACCACTCTCCATGACAAGAGCAGACTGGGAAGATCTCAACCGTGCAACAGATTGCCACATCTGTGACAAGTCTCTCGTCAAGGAGAACCACAGGGATGCCATTGCGGCCTATGACCCAGACACAGGAGAATATTTGGGCTTCGTTCATCGGCACACCAACAAATGCTAACAAAAGACATTCAAAACTTACATCCAGCACTATGATGGTGAAATGGAAGCGTTCCCATTTATCGGACCAAGAAACCAAAGGCAGGCCCCTCCTGAGAATTCATTAGAGCAGACAGATTGTCTGTTCTGTGGAGAGTCCCTTACCCAAGACTCTGTTCGAGACGCAGTCAAAGATCATTGTCACATCATAGGCAAATATCGGGGTGCGGCTCACAGTAATTGCAACATAAACTATTTCCGCACCAACCCGAAAACGGAAATAATCCCGGTAATCTTTCACAACTTGAAGGGTTATGATGCACACCACATCATGAGTGGTATTGCAGACGTGCATTCTGATTTGAAATGCATCCCAAACAACATGGAGAAATACATCTCTTTCTCTCTTGGCAAGCTGAGGTTCATTGACAGCTTGCAGTTCATGCAATCAAGCCTAAGCGCCCTGGTTGAAGCAAACAAGCCAGAGTCCTTCACAATCACGGCAAGCCACGAGAAGAACCAAGCCAAGCGCAGCCTTCTCCTGCAAAAAGGGACTTACCCCTACGAATATATGGACTCTTGGGCTCAATTCGATGAGGCCTCTCTCCCGCCGAAGGATGCCTTCTACAGCGAGCTCAAGAAGGAAGGCATCTCAGATAAAGAATACGCCCACGCGCAAAAAGTGTGGGAGGTATTTGGATGCAAGACGCTTGGAGATTACCACGACCCCTACCTTGAGACAGATGTGCTTCTTCTGGCCGATGTTTTCGAAAACTTCCGAAAAACATGTCTGAACCACTACAAGCTTGACCCGGCACACTACTATACAAGCCCGGGCCTTTCCTGGGATGCCCTTCTCAAGTATACGGGCGTCAACCTGGAGCTGCTCACAGACGTCAACATGCACCTCTTTGTTGAAAGAGGCTTGCGAGGTGGTATATCCATGGAGAGCAGGCGCCACTGCAAGGCCAACAATAAATATCTTCGCGACTACAAAACCAACGAAGAGTCAAGTTACATCATGTATCTCGACGTGAACAATCTCTATGGATGGGCCATGAGTCAGCTTCTCCCAGTTGGCAACTTCGCATGGTGCCCTGTCTTTCCAACAGTTCACCAGATCAGGAAGTGGAGGTCAAACAGAAAGATCGGTTACATCCTCGAGGTTGACCTTGAGTACCCAGAGGAGCTGCACGATGAGCACAACGCTTATCCTCTAGCCCCAGAAAAGCAAGTCGTCCCAAAGGAATGGATGTCACCTTATCAAAGGGCCTTGGTAGAGGGGCAGCCAGAGGACAAGACACAGAAGCTGCTCCTTACACTACGCGATAAATCCAGGTACGTGTTGCATTACAGGACACTCCAGCAGTACCTGGATCTTGGAATGAAGTTGACGAAAATCCACAAAATCCTCAAGTTCGAGCAAAGGGCATGGATGGCGCCATACATCTCCCTGAACACCGAGCTCAGAAAGAAGGCCACTTCCGACTTCGAGAAGAACTTCTTCAAGCTCATGAACAACTCCGTCTTCGGTAAGACAATGGAGAACCTCAGAAATCGAATCGACATGAAGTTTGTCCGGCCGCACGAGCAAGACAAGATTAGAAAGCTTATCGCAAGCCCACTGTTTACTAGAGCAGCGATCTTTGGAAGCAATCTGGCGGGGATCCAGATGCAGAGGGAGAAAATCCTCTTCAACCGCCCAGACTACACAGGCATGTGCATCCTTGATCTCTTCAAAACACTGATGTACGACTTCTATTACAACCATCTCAAGCTGAAATATGGTCCGCGAGTAGACCTACTCTACACAGACACAGACTCCCTACTCCTCGAGATCAAGACGAAGGATGTCTACAAAGACATGGAGAACCTTCGGGACGAACTCTATGACACAAGCGACTACCCAAAGGACCATCCACTCCACAGCCAGATTAACAAGAAGGTCATCGGCAAGATGAAGGACGAGTGCGCTGGTAAGCCGATCTCGGAGACTGTGTGTCTTCGCTCGAAGATGTACTCCATCCTTCTGGATGACGACAAAAACATCAAGAAAGCAAAGGGCACCACCAAGGTTGTCACAAAGAAAGAGATCACCCACCAGAATTACAAGGACGCCCTCTTCGACAGGAGAACCTTCAAGCACGGGATGGACAGGCTCAGAAGCAAAGGCCACCAAATCTTCGGTGAGCACATCACCAAGACAACGCTCTCTCCCTTTGACTCTAAGCGCTGGATCAAGGATGATGGTGTTCACACTCTGGCATACGGACACAAAGACATACCTAACCCGCGCTAGAGCCCAGCTGGGGACAACTGAGTGCCCGGGGGCACCACCATCAACTCCTCACGAACAAACCCTCTCTTGGGTCCATCGTAGAGATAATAAACTACTGGTTCATTCGGCTTGGTAACAACTCTCTCAACGCTAAAGACCTTCAAAGACCAGATCGGATCAGTTGCCCGCCTCCCACCCCCTTCTAGCTCACCAGGCTGGTACAAATATCTCACACTCACCCGGGGAGGGAGCTTCTTCTCATAAACCTCCACAGGCCTAGCATATGGAGTCGCGGGCTTGGAGGATATTGCTTTCTCTTTGATCGCATCCTTTGGCTTCTTGCCAGTGAGTCTTGTTACTTCATTGTTCAAAGCCGAGACAACCTCTGGCAATCTTTTAACCCAAGCAGTCGAACGGTCAGAGGGCATATTCATTTCAACGGCATACCGATAACCAAACAGTCTTTCAGCCAGGGTGCGATTGAATCACTCCACAATTGCTTGGTCTCTGTGGATATCAACCCTCCCGCGACGAATGGTCGTTTTGTTGTTTTCCATGGCCTTTGTCACAGCCCCCATAAACTCTTTCCCAGGGTCAACTTGTAAGAGTTGAGGCCATTTCAAAGGTCCACGTCTATATATATCCGTGCAAACGCTTTAGCCACCTCTTCAGACTCTTTCGAAGTTAAGGGCTCTGCTGCTTTGAAACGGCTAGCCACATCCACAAGGGTTAATGCGTATTTGTACAACTTTCTCCCGTGGGGAAGTTTGTCGTGGGGAAGGAAGAGAAGATCTGCTTGATGCACTGCATTGGGCAATGAGACATCAAACTTGGGCCGAGGGATACGGCGTGGCGCCGGGAGGTAAACTTGCCAAAGGGCTTGTTTGACCAGCCATTTCTTTGCGACATCATCACAGACCTTAGCTGCTGCAGCTAGCTTTTTCACAGCGGCAAGACCTTTCCAATACCCTTTCGGACTGTAATATATCTTTGAGAGTTTGGCCTCCATTGTGCGTATATATAGAGTTTATGAATCGGTAAAATATGCCCATGTCTTATGCGGCCGGAGATGTGTTCGACCCACAGCCATGCTGTGCAAAGAAAATGCGCAGCTCTTCAATATCTCTGTCCACATCAATTTCTTCAAAACGGTCGGGAAAAATGTTTCTCGCTAGTTCACGCCCTTTATGAGCCGTTTGTTTTATTTCCTCAGTTTCTTGAGCCGTTAGGAATGTTATGAGTGTGCGAAGCAATTCATGATATTTTTCCAGCACGGATGTGGGCATTTCTTCAGCAAGTTTCTGAAGCACTTTCGCTACTTCCTTAGTTTGTTTATCCAAGGGGCATGCCGGTAAAAGGCGCAACTGTTCCATAAGATCGTCACGCTCTTCTTTAGAGAAAAAGGGTGTAGCCATGGCGGTATATATATGGTTTTTCATTTTTTTAAATTTTAAAGAAAGCGATAAGCCGCATACCCACCCGCAAGCAGGGTGCCTCCATTGAACACAAGTTCACCAGTCTGTTGTTGTGGGCTGGGCTTGTAGAAGTCCGAGAACTGAGGCTCTTTGTAGTCTTTGATTTGTTTATCTGGTTGTGTTTGGTGCATCTGGTTATACAAGACAAGGGCTTGGTCGGTGGTTTGGAAGTTTTTGCTAGCTTGGTGTTTAATCCGATCGTTGGCTGCAATCCAGTCGAGGAGCTTGGTGCGGTCCTTCTGGTATTTGGCGTAAGCCGCTTGGTATTGTTCCAGGGCGTGGTCACGTCGGATTTTCTCATCCATTGCTGCCTTTCCGTTATCACCAGACAGATATTTCGCGAGATAGTTGCCGCCAGTGAAAGCGGCCGCATTAAGAACAGCGCCAAGGGCCATTATTGCAATCGAGGCCATTGTGGTCGTGTGTATACATATGTTTTTCATATGTTGTCTGGGAGGATTTTCTGGTCCTCGAGATATTTCTTCAGCGCAATGGTGCCAGCCATGACGGCTGTGAACTTGACGTAGTTCATTAAGCTTGCACTGGGGTCGGCAGTGAAGTTTTCTTTGATGGTCTTTTTCCCAATCCAACCAATACCAGCGACAAGGCCAGTGATTGTTGCGGCGTCGAGGATAGACTTCACAAGCTTGTTGTCAGACATGGTTTGTGTCCAGTATACATATGATTTTTTATTTTTCTGACTCAGACTCGGCCTCGACCTCGGACTCGGTCTCGGGCTCGGGTACGAACACTAGCCTCGGGTTCGGTCTAGGTATTAGATTATTCACTAAGTTCGTTGCCATATCTGTTAATTGATTCATAGGCGGCCATGTTTAATTCAACCAATAAAAAAACCGCACCTCCGATTGCAGTAGCCTCAATCACAACCAAGGAAAGATTCATGGTCAGTATATATATGATTTTTATTTTTTTATTCCATTTTTTTAATTCCTTGTCTTACCGGAATTCGAGATGGGGGTGGTGCAGCGGGTGTGGCTGCTGGTGTGTTTGCTGGTGTTGCTGGTGTGTTTGATTTGCGTTCGAACCTTTGCATTATGGCTTCGCGTTGGTAATAAACACCAGCAAGAGAGACAGCCAACCCTGCAAACCCCAGAATATAAAAGATTGAGTTGCTGTTGCTGTCACTTGTTGTGTCACTTGTTGCCCCACTTGTTGCAGAATTGTTTTCACTTGTTGAGGGTGCAGGTTTTTGTGCTTCGGCCTTTTTCTTTGCTTCACGGGCCAGGCGGTTGCGTTCTGCTAGCCTTTTGCCAGAAGCAACGCGGCCGGGGTTCTTTTCTGTTGCGGGCTTTGTTTTCGGGGTCTCAGAGGTAACACGTGCAGGTGTTGGAGTTGGAGTTGGAGTTTGAGTTTCTTCAGGGATCGTCTCGAGTAGTGTGGCCATCGTGGGTATATATATGATTTTTTTAATTTATCTTGTGATAAGTGTGCTGCCAGGTTCCAGCCAGGTTACCCCAGGCCCAAGCCCGCTCTGTAGAGATCGGCGAGGCGGCGCTTGTTGATCTTGTAAATGGTTTTGAGGTCGGCATTGGCACGTTTCAGTAAATCGATCTCATCCTCTGGACTGAGGCAAGGACTAATGGTCATCATCGTCATAGTGAACCTGGCTTGCAGATACCGGATCCAGGGCTCAGAGTCAACACGGGCAGATGTTGGAGTTGGAGTTTGAGTTTCTTCAGGGATCGTCTCGAGTGGTATGGCCATCGTGGGTATATATATGATTTTTTATTTTATCTTGTGATAAGTGTGCTGCCAGGTTCCAGCCAGGTTCCAGCCAGGTTCCAGTCAGGTTCCTTCAAGGTTCCTCCGAGGTCAACACAGGTCCCAGCCCAACTTCATCAAAGCCCTCAAGTGGATAACCTTCACTGTCTCTGGTTGGATGTGTTGGTTGGGGGTCCAATTCTATCAGATAAGCCTTGTCAGTCTCTCGGTCAAACTTGATGCGGTTTGTTGTGATGAGAGCAGCATTGGCAAGTGCCAGCCATCGTCCGCATCGCAGGGCAAGACCCCCAGCAAGCTTTGCCAGCTCCCGGTTGATGATGTAGTTGTTCTTGAGTTCTTGCTGCAACTCCTTAACATCATCAATCGGGACCACCATACCAACGCCTTTGGTCACGAGCATGATGGCGGAATCAATTAGGGATTCGGTTGTCTTGTTGCCGACGTAGGCCTCGTACCTTTTGCAGTACTTCTCAACGTCCTTATCTGACAACCGATTGACATGATCGTGTGTGAGCTGCACGCCGATAGCTTCTTTTGCCTTGCCAGTTGAAACAGGGATTGCAAGACTCTCACGTTTGGCAGGAATGCCATTGTCACACACTAGCCCTGTGGGAGGTGCAGTACCAGGGGTGGCCTCCAGCATCTGCATTACTTCGTTCAAGGCGGCCTGGTCTTCAGCGGCTTCTGCCATCATCAGGGTAGATATGTGTTTTTATTTTTCAATAATTCTCTTGATGTCGGGCAAAAGGGTTTCAAGCTCACGTATAAGTCCCGCCGTGGTGTCTGGCATAGAATTCAACCGCAATGGATATCTGTTTAGAAGCATGAGGCGCAGATCTTCCTCGCCAGCGGCTTTGATAATTTTGTTTTGCGCATCAAGTGTGTGTTTGTGCAATTCATCCAAAAGCTGTGAAAGCACAGTGAGCTTGTGTAGGCTGGTTGGTGCATGTGCATTCATAGCCATGTATATATTTGTGTATTTGTATATATTTGTGTATTTGTATATATTTGTGTGGCTGTATGTTTGTGTACTGTGTTTAAACCTTGTACTCAATTCCATACGGGTGCCTAAGAGAGAAAACCAGGTGGGAGAACTTGCGGGATTTGAGCCTTGCAATAAGCTCTTTGTACTCCTCATGGAAGAGCTCGCCGGCATAGTCTTCGAAGATGGCTTTGGTGGTCTTGCTGGAGGGCGTGTAAAAGAGCACGATCGCTGCAATGTTATCACGATATGGCTTGGCAATGCTGGTGATCTGCTGGGTCAAGACCCACACGGATATGCCCTCATGCCATGCGCTGAACCCCAGATTGACCAGTTGACGCGTGCGGCCTTTGACATCTTTGGAGGCGGCGCAGTCATCGAGAATGAATAAAGTGTTGGTGCATGTGAAAAAGAAGCTCGCCAGCTTCAACCAGGCTTCGATCTCATGCTGTTGGCAGACAATCACGAAGATGTGCGGATCGCGGTCTACGAAGCCATCGTATGTCTTGTTCTTGACAAATGTGGGGCAGAATAAACAGTTGGTTTAGAAGATACTGTGTCTTGCCAGAGTTAGTGGGGCCCACGATTAGTGCGTTGAATGGCAGCTTTCTTGGGTCCATAACCAACCGCTATATTAGTTGGTTTGCAAACTGGTGGGGAGGGGGCCTTTGCCAGAAGTCTTTGTATTTCATTGTGTGATAATGGCCCGGTGGATGGCAGGGGAGCCGGCTTGGCATAGAAGTTGATCTTGTTTGTGGTTTGTTGATTTGTGGCCATGGTATATATGTAAATTTATACCTAGTACTGTACAGAATGCAGCTGCCTGTCCATTATGTCCATCTGTGAGTCTGAGATGGTGAAGATGTGGCAGTTTGCGGTTCCCGAGCCTTTGCCGTCTCGTTCGATCTCGAGTTGCACGCCATCCTGTTTGTTGACGAGCCGTTGGCCGTTGCCGTGCAGGGCTGTGTCAGTCATGGACCGCAGGTCAATCCAGAGACCAAACTTGTTGCCTGTGAGATATTTGGCCAAGTTCATGTTGGGCCTGCCGTCCGTGTGTGGGGTAAAATGCCGGGTTATTTCATTCCACATGTCAGTACCACTGATGCCCTCGTTGTAGATCCTGTTTGGGACCCCGTTGACTGTGACCTTCACTTTGGTGATGTCGGGATTGAAATAGCTCTCAGTCCCTGGCGCCCGCTACATAGGGATTGATGAACAGCAAGAGGATGCCCTTGAGAGACCGGCGCTGTGGATTAACCCGAAGATTCAGCCGAGTGTCAACGCCTTTTGTGAAGGGATGCACCCGATCTCGCATTACGAGGTCATAAGCGAACTCCTTACCGCTAGTGTAAGCGCTTGTTGCTTCGTCGGCCAGACTCTTACTTCTGATCGTCTCATACTCCAGCTGGAGGTTTTCCAACTTGTACACGAGCTTGTTTACGTCTGAGCCACGGACAACTTGGCTTGCGGGGGCAAGGGTTAGTTCGAAGACCAGATCGTTATATAACGCTTGAGGATATATGATTCCGTGATCAGTTAAGATTTGGTGATCCAGCTTGATGCGATACTTATTCTTGTATATTGTCTCCAGCTTGGTTTCCGCATCCACTCCTGAGGTCGGCTTGTCGCCAGCACCAGAGCGGATCTTGCACAAACCCACACTCTGGATGCCCTCCATAAGCATATTTTCCCGCTCATCGATTGATTTGAATAGGTCTTCGAAGATCTTGTTGATGTCGTACCCAACCGTGTCCTGGACAGTGGTGGCGGCAAACTTTACAACGAACCTGTCCACCAGGGCCCGAGAAACATTTTGCACGAGATAGTTGTTAGAGTGCCCCCCGGAGAGATTGATGTTAAACACCAGTGCAAGTGAGCCGGACACAATAACATCGTGCTCGCCCAGCTTGGGCACCGATCCAACTGAGACAACTGACAGAGACCCTCTCATCCCAGACACAGGGGATGCCGATGATGACGATGAGAGCCTTGAAGTAATGGGGGATCAAATTCCAGAAAAAGATTGGCAAGAAGCCCAACGACAATGGACCCAAGACACCGACCCCAACACCACGCAACCATTTAAACCAAACACTGCTTCCACCCCGGCTGGTGAACGAGTGCCTTTAGCCACAAGAACAAGGTTGCCCCTAGAACAACATGGCTCCAGCACTGAGGAAACCTCATTCATTGATGGAGCTACTCAAGGCAGGCGATTGTTAACAACGGAGGATATGGCCTTTGATGAGGTTAAGAAAGAGTTTACCAGCGCAGACAGAAATCAACTTAATTTTCGGTACGGGAAGAAACCAAGATCAGGTGGGGCCATCATCGAGGTAAAATATCATATCATACTAGAGACAAATGGTATCCTCTTTACACAAAAAGCCGTGGGAGTTTTGAAAAGACTTTCAACACTTCTCTTCCCAAAGAGATCAAAGCGGATCTCGGAAAGTCTTTGACTGAAGAGTTTAATGAAACAAATGCTGCATTTGAAGCAAATCAACAAGAACTGGAAGCAAGACAAAAACAACTACAACAAAAAGAACAAATGACTGCTGATGCGGAAAAACTTCGCCGCGAGATGGATGCCATCAGAAATATAACCAACGAGCTTGATGCCCAGATTCGGGAACTGGATGACGCACGTGGGCCACTGAATAAGGAGGCAATACAAAGCCTGAAAAATGAAAAGAGAGCTCTTGAAGCTGAGCATCAAGCTAAACGAAAAGAACTGGACAAGATACAAAAAGCTGCTCAACAAGCAGACAAACTACAAAAAGAAATCGACAAACTCAAGCTTGACAATAGGGGATTAGCAGGCCACTTAGAGGAACTTAGAGCAAAAAAGGACGCCGTAAAACCACTAGACGAACTGAAACAGAACAAAGAAAGGCTTGAACGACAGAACGCTGAAGACAGACAAGTGATAGCCGCTGAGGACACGTCTCCCTCTGACAGAGCAGCCGCAGAAGCCCGGGTTGCTGAACGTGAAGAAGTACTGGCAGGGCTCAATACAGAAATTGAGGTGCGGGAAAGGGGCATGTCTTTGAGAGAGAGGGTCAGAGAAATCTTCAAGAAATACGGATGGACCCTGCAAGCGATTGTTCTGGCAGCCAGCATCACCATCAGCGCTGTGGTACTCGCCACCTTGAACGGCCTGGCAAAGGCCACCAAGGCTATTGGCAATGGGCTTAAAGAGCTTGGCAAAAAGGCAGTCAACGCCCTGCCTGGCCTCATTGGCTCAATTGTGAGCTTCATCTTCAAAGCGGCTGGGTCGGTCATCTCCTTTCTGGGTGAACACGCCTGGCTGCTCATCCTTGCCGTGGTGGCCTTCCTTGTTGAAAGAATCACCAAGCGTGCGAAGTCTTAACTCTCTTGGGAGCGGAAAAATCATCAGGGCTACATCTATTTTCAGCTACCTTTTTTAGGCGCTAAGTCTTGAACACTTAACGAGAGCGGAAAAATCATCAGGGTTACCGCCATTTTCGGCTACCTTTTTTAGGCGCTCAAAGGAGGGATTTATCTAGACCAAACGAAAAGCCCTGCCAAAGCAAGCGCACCCACAGCAATGAGTGCCTTGTTTACGTGATGTGAGTCGGGCTGTGGTGCGGGTGAGGGTGTGGGTTGTGGTGCGGGTGTGGGTTGTGGTGTGGGTGTTGGGGCTGGTTGTGGTGTGGGTATGGTCTTTGGTTTGGGCGCGATGCCCTGTGCCTGTGTGGCCTGTTTATGTATCGGGTTTGATGGGTGGCTGTTTGGTGGATTAATCTTTGTTGGGCCACCGTCCATGAGATGAAGGGAGGCTTTTTTTGTGCCCAGATTAACATCATTGTTTACGCCCAGCTTCATCCCTTGCGTTGCCACCTGTAGATTGTTGTTATACCCGATTACGCTCTCTGTGTTGATAATCATGCGTGATGGCATGAGCCAACTTCCGGGTGCTGTCGCAAAGTCTAAGCGCACTTTCGTTGCTTGGATGGCAAGCTGGTAACGCTGTACGCTTGTTGCGATGTCGTTCAGTATTATGGCCTCCTCTAGATGGGTGAGGAATACTCTCTGCGTTTCGAAGGCCCGGCCTCCTCTTCCAATTATGCTGCTGCGGGTTTTGGCTTGTGAACCAAGAATGCAGTACACAAAGGCCTCGATTGATTGGTTCATACGCGCGAGCCCTGGCTGTGTTAGCCCCTGTGCGTAATTTGGCACAAAGTGCTCGAACTGGGTGTCAGCCCCTTGGTCGTTGCGAACGAAAGATATTCCATTGGCGCGAAAGTTGGGGTCTTTTCTGTCAGTCACGCGCTCATCATTGAACAGAGCTAGATCGGGGTCTGGATAAGTGTAGTCGGTAGAGATGTTGTCACCACCGTATTCCCAAATGTAGACATTCCCAAGCCTGTGGTTCTTGCCGTATGTGTAACGGAAGTCAGAACTGGGTTCGATGTCAAACTCTATGCAAATCTTCTTGTACGCGTCGATGTTGTACTTGTTGTCTTTCTGGTTGAATGGAGGGTCGTCTGGCAAAGCACTCACGCTTTGTTCCCCACCCATCTGGTAAAGAATTCGCCTTGTTGTGAAATAAACGTGAAACCGGTAAAACGACCTTAACTGTGGTGTTAGGGATAGACTGGAGTTCTTATCGAAGAGAATGTCACGCGAGTTTCCACAGCCGGTTGTTGCACACCACAGGGCGAAGGAGAGTTGTTGCGGCCAAAAACTCATATGAGGCCCACCGAGCCATTCTCTTCCGTATTTCGCGGTTGTGAATGAAATCTGCGTGTCCCTGAAGATATTTCTGTATTTTGAAATGATCAGTTGGCGTGACATAAATCTTTTGCGACTCATCATTTAATATTGCGCCAATCATCATGTCTTTGTCTATTGTGGTGGAGAAAGCAACAGCTGGGATTGACAACATTTGTTGCCCCAACGATAACTGATAAGGGAAACCCCCGTCATAATGAAGGCCAAGAGCGTCTCTTTCGGCTTGAGTCCAATCTTTGTGGGGCATTCTTGTAAGGAGCGCCCATGAGCTAGGACCCTCTTTGTAAAGCACTTCCCCCGTGGCTGTTTTGTGGTCGTCGCCAAACTCTACTTGAACTTCAAAGTGAGACATATCGGCGCGCGGGAAACGCTTTTTGAAGTCTGAGATCGCCTTGGCCTTGGCCGCGGCAGAGAGCCTGGCAGCCTCCGGCGAACTCAACCAAGCAATTTCAGGATCTGGGGGTGGTGGCTTTGGCTTTACATGGTTATAGGCGTTTGGAGGAGAATAAAAAGGAGGCGGGGGTCCGTAATTGCGACCGCCGATGTTTATACCAAGATTTGAATTAGGATTAAATCCACCGGGCCGTCCGCCAAACATGATTGTATATAATTATAAACATTTTGTTTATTTTATAAAATGTTAATTATATACAACAATCATGGTTGTGTTAACAATCGTCACGTCTTCGAACCCTCACACGATCTACTTCGAGCACCCACTGCCAAAACCGAAATACATCCGGCTTGTCTCTTGCTCAATTTTCACCTCGTGGTATAATTTGAAAGAGGATGCATCTATTTCAGCTGCATCTGAGCCAACATATAAGGCGACCTTACTTAAAGGTTATTACACTATTGATAATTTAGCGAAAATCTTTGAAGACCTAAAAAAAAGTTTAGAACATCTTAATCTAACAATTGTAAGAAACTTGCCATACGGGGCCATGGTCATATATAATAACAGAGCCAGTGTGATCTTTAGTAATAATCTAGCAGAATTGCTTGGCATAAGCAACCCTAGAGTGATTCTACCGACTTTCGTCAATCGTTTAATGGCACCAAGCACTTACTTCATCCACTGTGATCTGATTGATAAAGAACAAAACCTACTCAATGGTAACCCTTCGACAGTTTTGGCCCGGTTTGATATTCGTGGGGGGCCGTTTGAGAAGGTGTTTTACGAAACCACACAACAGAACGTCTTGCGTGACGTCTCGTCCGGTGATTATGTAAACAGTATAACACTGTCAGTGAGGGATGAGAACAATGACCTCTTTGACTTTAATAACATGCCCTTAGAATTTGAAGTTGAGATAAATTAAAAAATATATATATATACCCCACGCCATGAGTTCTGCGAACGTGCTTCCATCGGCCCCCGAATACAGCGAGACACAACCGCTATACCCTATGCGTGAGATCACTCAAATCATTGCAGAAGACTTCCGGCTCAAAAAGATTTCTGACTTGCTGAAGGAGTTGTCTGACGAAGCCGAGCACTACAGGCAAGTCGCAAAGAAATACAAACGAACCCAATCATTAGTTCATTACTCAGCGGTTGGACTGGGGTCACTTTCTGTCGGGCTATCATCAGGAGCCCTTGCCACTGCATTGACTGGGTTCGGAATTGTTGTAAGTCCAGCACTTGCCGGCGTTGCGACGCTTTGTGGGCTGTCATCAGTTGGCTTTACAGCTGTCAACAAGCGGCTAGAGAGGAAAGTGACTAAACATGAGAATATCTATACACTGGCACTGGCTAAACGCATCTCTGTCAATGAACTAGTCTCAAAGGCTCTGTAAGACAAGAGGATCAGTGATACAGAATTCACCATAATTACTCGTGAGGTGGAAAAATATCACGAACTCAAGGCTGTAATCAGGGATGGTGTAAAGGCATCAAAAAACGTTGCCACTCAAACACAATCACCAGACGTCGAGAAACTCAAAAACGAACTTCGCAAGGAAGTCAAACAAGAGTTTCAAAAAAGATAAGTCTTCTCACCGCAGCATCCAAGTCCGATTTGAGAAACTAAATTCAGGTTTTAACCTACAAATCTTGAGATATAAATCATTTGCGCCCAATTGAATACACAACACAGTGTATATCCATGGAGAAGTTCGCTAAACAACTGGCTGAAAACTACACCAAGGAAATACGGCGTTCAAACCTACCAGAACGCCTTTATCACATCAAGGAGTGTCTTTCACCCGAGGCACAATATACCCCACACTCACCTTTCACCCTTTAGAATGAAAGGATAAAAGCTTGCCAAAACTGCAAAGGCAAATTAAACCCCAGGATGTTTTCATCAGAACTTTGCTGTGAGGACTGCGGGCTATTAGAGCCCTCTGGATGGTGTGACCTTCGATTATAACGAACTCTATGTTGGTGATTACAAAATTACCAAAAAAAGAATGACCACCAAACACTACAACTTCAAAAGCTATCTCAAGAAACATCTGAAAATTTGTGAACCCAACGTCTGCTTGTCCTCCGAAGAAATACAACATGCAAATGATTCCTTCAATTTCATCGAAGAACATCTACCGGAAAGAATCTCTATGCCATTTGTAGCCTATAAAATCTTTGACGAGATACAATTAAAATGGCCACAACGGGTTATTGTCAATTACTTCCGGCTAGAAGTCCCAGAAAAATCAATGAGTAAACATGAACAAAACTGGAAGATCATGCTTGAAAAGATGGGTCACGTTGTGTGACATTGCGTTACTTGTCACGCGTGACACATTGCGTGACAGGTCAACAAGAAGGGCAAAAACCCTTGCAGGGGGGTGCCGGTGGCAGTTCTTTGCCTAGCCTAGGCTAGGACTTTAACCGCTGACAAGGCGGTTGTCATTTCCACATTTTACCTCTGGGAGCGAGGGCGAGAACTCCTAGGAGAACTCTGTTTGGCACCCCCCTGGAACCAGTAGGGCCAGAGCGGGCTCACCCGGGGGTACCGTCCACTGGAAGACATCCCCCTCTACTCTGTAATTCAATCATTCGCACAAGCCTTTAAACGGGATTCAGAAAGTTGGCCAGCTTTCACCTCCCTAGACTTCACCAAAATCTATTGAACTAAGAAATATATGTGTTGTTTCTTCTATTTATAGTGGTTAGTTCAACAATCCGCTTACTTGTGGTTTCGCTTTTGGTTAACACTGAGAAATTGAAGCAATACGCATGCGTATTATTTCAATAAAAACCAAAATACTTTATCAATAATCCAAAATACTTTACTCTACATGAGCCGAGATACTTTATTCTACATGAGCCAAGATACTTTATTCTACATGCGGTTTTGAGGCAATAAAGTCAAAATACTCTATTCTGGTACGAGCTAAAAATACTATATTCTACATGAGCCAAAACACTATATTCTACGTGCGGTTTTGAGGCAATAAAAACCAAAATACTTTATTCTTACCTTGTAAGATTGAGAAAAACGTCAGACAAATAACATATGAAGCTGTAGAATCCATCCTGGAAGTATTAGAGACTGAATCATCAGTTAAACAAGCCCAAAGAAGCACTTTCCTCTCGATCGTAGATCGATCTATAAAACTGCAAATCCGGAGATTTTTTCACTTTCTTCTGATTCTCTCACTCTGAAGGTTTAGGAGGCATTTCTCGAAGCTACTACGTCCACATCTGCAGTGTATTTTAACAAGATTGAAGCTCTGGTGTTATTTTATCGACCAAAGTTTGATAGCAAATGGCCGCCGAAGTAAAATCGAAGGCTCTGACCGCGTGGGGACTGAGACGGGCAAAGTGAGATATTGTATATATATGCAGCACGAAATGTCCAAATTACGAAAAGAGGGTTCTCTGGGGCAGTTTGCTAAGTAAAAACTCTTCCATCAGGGCACTGTCATCACCGATGTTGTTTTCAAAAGTTTCAATAGGCCTGGTTTTGTCAAGGTGTTTTTGTTTTGACAAATTTTCATGAAAACTTTTGACTGATTCGTGAATATTTTATAAGAAATTTGGTTGTTTTGCTTCCCAAATTCCTGTTATGTCCAGCAGCTTCCATGCGAAGAAGGCTACTGTCTTATAAAGGTTTGGGGGCCAATCTTCACTGAATGTCCTTCTGCCTATGTCATTCAAAAAACCTAAATCGCTTAGTTTCTGACCCTCATCATATGTCATATAAAACCAATCACCGCTACACAAGATATCCCCCGATGAAATTCCTCTCATAATTTTTTCAAACATTGCTTTTGATTTTGTTGCGCCGAGGTTAAATAATTTTGTTTGATCTGGAAATAATTTTTGCTTGCAAGATAGAAGGTAAATATCACAAGCGAGTGCTGATGGTTTTTTTGTTTTGTGTACAACCCCTTTGTTTGGCAAGGAATTGTGCTCAGGGCTAAGGCTAAGCTGCTTCAAAGAACACATTCTGAAATAGGCATCGACAAACAAGCCTTTGTTAACTCTCTCACCGCTGAGAGCAAGACCGGTTTGTATTTGATCACGGTATTGTTTAGGAATTTTATTGACTGTGATCTTTCTGGTGTAAGGGCACTTGAACTCTAACAAGACAATCGTCTTGTCTTTGTGTGAGAAGTATCCGTCTGGACTGCAAGTGACCTTCCCAAAAAGAGGGTGATCCTTTGCAAGATTTAGAGAGCCCGTATATACGAAAACTTTGACAGAATGTTTCTTCTCAAAGTATTCACGGACTAGAGGCTCAAATAATGTGCCCCAAGCGCAGGCCACATTGTTGCTCATATCAATAGGCTTTACTTTTTTGCGAATTAGGCTTGACCGGCTCTCAAATGGCGAAGATCCTGTCAAAGCAGAGATCTCCGATGCGCCGAGTGTGTTTTGTCTGGCTTTGACCCATTCTTCGCTCTTTTGGATCAGACCTGTTTCACGCGATTTCAGGAATCTCTTGAAAGCTTTCACGTTCGCCATGTGAGTGGGCATATACAGTGGGTGTGATTTCTCCAATTGGTAATACCCCCTGGGTTGGGGTGGTCTCGTACCGGAGCAGCATATATAAACAGAGTAGTATGGGGCGTTGGGGCGTTCGGGATCACCCAAAATAAGCCCCCTCAAGCAGTTTAAGGCCTGGGTTTAAAGTGTGTTCGGTAAATATGGTTCACACTTAATATCTTCACCGAGAAAACCTAGATCAAAATGAAATTTTCCCTGAATGTTAATCTTGATGTTTTCTTTTGCCTTAACGCAAAAGTTTGGTCACGTGACATGTCACGTGATCAAAATTTCAAAATTACGTAAATCGGCGATTTGGTAGCGAATTTTCTTTGTATAGTTAAATAAATAAGCTTTTCCGATGGAGGCTTAACATATTTAACCTTCTACGTTTGGAATGATTGTCCTCAGGTCTTTAAATTACAGTTATAAATAATTATAGGTTGAATTTTGGACTGAAAAATGACCTTTGTCCTCATAATATTTTTTTAGAGATTAATGGACACTCATTCCAAACGTGAAGGGCTGGAGATATTTTATCTGCATCAGAAAAGCATTTTTATTTGATGTTTTCTCTTAAACCCGTCACCAATTCGTTAAATATTTGCTATTTTAAGAAAAATGGCCACGTGACATGTCACGTGACCTATGCCAAAGCTTATTATACTTAAAAATGTTAAGGACGATAATATCTTTCTGTGTGCCAAATTTCGATTCAGTTCCATTCCGTTTGTAAAAGTTATTACGAATAAACCGTTTTTTCCTTGTCAAAGCCCCTGACCCAGGCCTTAAACTACTTGAGCCCAAAGGCCCGAATTACCGCCCCACGGATGAATGCAATGAATCCGTGGGGCGGTAATTCGGGCCTTTGGGGGCTTATTTTGGGTGGTCCCGAACCCCCAACGCCCCATACTACTAGCCTGTCCTTTTTTATAACACTAACAGTAAACAGTGAATCGTGTGAATCCCGTGTTGAACAGCATGTCTTCGACATCACGTGACTTGATGACATACAAGTTAATCAAGTATGACAGGACTTGTCAGCGGTCAATTAAACTATTAACATGGAAAAATCTTTTGCGCTCAATAACTTTATAACTTATAACTTTAAACAATGGCGACAAAAGGAAATTAAAAAACGGTTGGAAAAACCCCAAAGGACAAAATAATACACTAGAGTTGCGTTTAATAGAGTCGCTTCATTAATTTATGTCTAAATTTCGCCTTATTTCATGTTATTTAGCATTAATTCGAAATCTTCGATCAGTAATTTTTTCGCCATACAACGTCTTGTAAAGCGCTCGAAATTTCAACGACCGCCGTGTAACTCAATACCGCTAACTTCTATTGCAACACACACCGCTTTCCTTTCTTCAGAAACCAAAGACAAGTTCTACTTACAGCAGTGTCAGTCGAGCGTTATGATCAAAAACACCTTCAGGCAAGTCTTCCAACTCATTGTCATACAACCTCCTAGGAGAAAAACATAAACCTAGCGGTAACGACCAGTTTACCTAAACTTTTAAAAGTATTGAAGGCGAATCTTACTTACAGGAAAATGAGCAAGGTGTTATTATGAAAAACCCCTTTACGCAAGACCTTCAGCTGGTTGTTATTCAAGGTCCTGGTAACAAATAATCATAACATGATGGTAAAAATCAATTTATTAGTTAAGGTATCAGCCACCCTCCAGGACCGTCCGCGCGCAGATCGCTCTAGCGCGAGTTGTATTAATAGAGACCCCTATAAACCGTATATTTTCTGGAAGCTTAATAGTTCCAGATTATGGCTTTTTCCTCTAAAAAGGGCACAAGTTTAATAAATTCCGAAAAAGTATATGTGTTCTTAAAGTAA
Organism: Dendrophyllia cribrosa; assembly: GCA_024195265.1. Lineage (NCBI taxonomy): Eukaryota > Metazoa > Cnidaria > Anthozoa > Scleractinia > Dendrophylliidae > Dendrophyllia > Dendrophyllia cribrosa. The sequence goes on along the minus strand of JAJLRJ010000011.1, from coordinate 20,621,233 downwards.
GGTTCACGCCCGCCAAAAATGAACGGAAGAAATCGATTAACATGTCATTCGCTTCTTAACAGTTTTTCTGTTATGAGCAGACTAAGTTCGGGTGGACAGATAATAAGCAATCTATGTGGGGAAAATGCTGTAACTTGAAAATGAAAAGGGCAATTACAATTCGCAGAAACAATTTTGTAGGAAAACTATCTGACAATAATTTTGCCAAATTTCAGCGAAATTGGTCCAGGGGCTGCCGACTTGTAGTTTAAAACGTACGCTCAACTCGCCGAAATTTTCATTGCGAGAAAAAGAGGAAAATATATTTTTTGCGGCCTCTTACCGGTAATGAGATTATGACGCCCGAATGACAAGCAAGTTATGTTTTGATCGATGCCAGAGAGCGATCAGCTTTCACTAACAATAGGAATCTAGCAGGTAACATGTAACAGGAACAAAATAGCGCGCCACGGCGGGAAATACTTTTGTCTGCTACAAAAACACCGCTCTCAGACGCGATTCACCGAGGTTAGTAAGCATGTATTTATCGTTTTATTTACAAAAAATCCGTATTTTACGTAACAATTACAATATGTTTTTCCGTTTCTTGGAATTCTGACCAGTTCGATAAAGATGCCGAAAACCAGGACAAAATCCAGGGCAAAAAGCCGCCACGTCAAATCCGCCTGCTGCAAAGCGAAGGGAAACAAAAGGCTCCGGCAGAAATTGAACATTCTGAGCCGGAGCCTTCGTTAAATGCGAAGGAGGACATGCTGTCCGAAATGAGACTCGCTTAAAGACATAAAATAATGTTCATTACTTGCTTAAGGCAAGGACTCAAGAACTTACTAGCATCCGTAAGATTTACAAAACAGCAACTATGTTGCAGATTATCTGCTGGATGCCAACTCAAACGCTATTACAAAGCAACGGAGGTACATCCTAGCTCCACTGAGACACACTACTTAACTACAGAACTAACTTAGGAGCTAAAAATGATTGCAAGAATTCATGATTTCACTGCAGTGGAATTATAAACTACGGCTTTTTGATAGTTGGATCTTAGACGCCTATATCCGTGATGCCGTAAACACTTTCTCTCAAGTCTTGCACGCCGGCCTGAGAAATTAAACGATCCTAGCACTTTCAAAGCGATAACAAACTTTAGCCGATAAGTATTTATCTTGCAACCAAAATTGAGCCAAAGAAACCACAATGTATGTGTTGTAGTTAATTTTATTATTTCAGGTAATTTTTATTTTTCCATTGTTTTTAGGTATGGTAATATATGCCAATGAATTTGAAACAAAGGAAAAACAAAAAATACCTGAAATAAAAAAAATTAACTACAAGATATGCCAATAGAGCTAGCACCGAATAACGGCATAAAGAAATAAAATAATTCTAACGGCTCTGGACAGCATGAATCCTCCCGCTATCAATCTGGGAGATAATCCGCCGAGATCAAAAGGTTTATATCATCGAAGAGAACAAATTCTTAACTGTGATCTAAAAGCGCGATCCTCTCTGAAGTCTTACTGGGAAAGCTTTATATTTTAGGCTTTTAAAATACTTTTTTGCGACGAGTGGGAGTCGTGTTTAGCCTGTCCTTTTTTATAACACTAACAGTAAACAGTGAATCGTGTGAATCCCGTGTTGAACAGCATGTCTTCGACATCACGTGACTTGATGACATACAAGTTAATCAAGTATGACAGGACTTGTCAGCGGTCAATTAAACTATTAACATGGAAAAATCTTTTGCGCTCAATAACTTTATGCAGAAAAAAAACTTTTTTTCTGGATTTTTTTTAAAAGAAAGCTGTTGAAAAGATTTATACAAACATCTAAAAATCTCGATTTTTGAAAAATGGCAATTTTTTCCCTGGGTGATACCTTAATTTCATTGCTTTTAAAAATTGCTACAGAAAACAGGGCCTGTTGAAACTTACCAATGTGTTACCAGGATATAAAAGTGCCTACGTTATGATTCAGGTGTGAAATTTTGCACTTTTACTAGCGACAGTATCACGCCCTTACCAAAGCAAGTGTATTTTAAAAGTGATTAAAAAGTACTTTTTTTAATGTATTTGAACGATTTGAACTATATTTTGAGCTTATCATGGTGTATTTTTATTATATTTTAATAAAAATTCTAAAATAGTGGTAAGAGTTTGAAATGTATTTGAGGTATATTTAAATGCTATTTAATAAACCGGTTAGGGTTTTCCATGTATTTGTAAGCTATTTGTCGCCAAAACTACATTTCAAATAGAGTATTTAAACACTATTTTGACAACATGACTGCCGAAGTGTTACTCTAAATTGTTTCAAATAGACTATTTGAACACTGTTTGGAAAAGAATCATAAAATGTTGTCGATTTATGATGTAGTTGTAACAAGTAAAAAATAAAAATACGTTTAAATATGATTTTTAAATACTATTTGAAATGGACATTCATTACTACTTAAAGTTCACCTCCCCCTCCATTAGTCTGTAAAACTGTTTTAAACGTATTTGTGATAAACTCACATAAAAAAAATAAAAGCTATATCGGTTTTCTTTTTAATTGCAGCAATGAAAACGTTTATAGACTTGTATAGACATACACCCGCAAAAATATTGCAGTTACAGTGGAACCCCGCCTTACGACCACCCCGTTAATACGACCACCTCGTTATTACGACCACTTTTTGGAGGCAAGAAAAAGCGTTCATTCATTCATTTTCTTATCTGGAAAACCTCGTTAATCCGACCACCCCATTAATACGACCACATTTTTATGGCCCAACGGTGGTCGTATTAACGGGGTTCCACTGTAGTCTGTTTTAGCACGTTTAGTATTACCCCTGATAATTTCCCCTGCGAACAAAAAGGACCGCCCCCATTTTCCTCAGACACTTGGAATCAAAACTCCTAATCACGCTGCAATCGTTGATATAATGCAGAGAGAGAACAACAGGATTTGATGAGGATCAGTAATTATTATTCTGCGAAATGCAAATACTTGAGTGATCTCAGCATATGTTGTATTCTATTCTGCTTTATAAAGCTTGTGTTTAGAGTAGCGAGGCCTATTGCTCGTATATATATTCAGCTCAGATCTAAGCTTTATGGGAGAGCACACATTATTTTGTAAACAGACAATTATTATTTTATGGAGCGTTCCGCAAAGGAAACATTACATGTAAGTTATACACGAATGATGATTACAGTTAAGTCCCTTCTTAAGAATTAAAAGCCATACCTTATATCTGTTTTATGAGCGCCCTCTTATCATGAAATCCTGAACTTTTTCACTTCAAGCATGACGAATTCAGCATGATTCAGTCCTAAAAATTCCCGCTCAGTTTGTGTGCTATCGCGCGCTAATCTCGTTCCCAGTGTCCTCTCTATCTAGCGTCACATATCACGTGAGCACAAACAAGGGCCGTTTGAATTTTGTGCGCGGCTATTATAGCAACCGTTTGAAGATTTTAATTTTTATGGACGCTGTTTTATCCAAGAATGGGCTTATCGATCATTTATCAGCAGAAGAGATGAATATCCGATGACAGTCTACATCAGGACGTTTCAAATGTGAGTACAATCTTTTCTTCTATAGATGGTTTTCATGTTACGTCATCGCCGCCATGCTGGTGGACATAAACAATAGTTCTCTCATTAGCTCCTTTTGTTCGTCCACCAGCATTTGTTCGTTTCACTATTGTTTTCTATGTCTCTAGAGATTGGTTGCAAACCACCTATACTAAGGAAGCGTTGTAGTGTTTATTTTTATTCGGGAATGCGGTGACTGTGTGATTATTTCTACACAACAGTGAATGGTTTAATGTTATTATACAGTTTGTTGGGGTGAAACAGCATTCGTTCTCCTGCCAAAGTCAAAATATATTAACCTCGATCGGTCTTTGAAGTACACTGATGTACACTGTAGATGACATTACAAAACAAGACTGCATTCGATATTGGTCTTGGTACAATTACATGTTACACTGTATGCAGAGGAGGTTGGACACGGGCCGAAAGGCATCATGGGATGAATTTTCGTTTTGAGCGACTCTCGTTCAGTTTCAAATGAACCTTCGAGCTGTGAGGACCTCGAGGAACAACAAATTTTCAGACTTTTAGCCGCTATGGAAGCACAAATCGGCCTAAATTGAAGGTTATGCGATTACTCTTGTATAGATATCATTGATTTTTACAACTTAATAACTTGAGGTATCATTCTAGGCCGATCGAAAGACTTACTCGTGCACCGACTACAAATTGAGCCACAACAAACACAAATCGGCCTTCATTGAAGTTGATAAGATTCCTCTTGTTACTTAGCGGGGTTTTAAGCCCGTTGATCGATCGAAAGACTTATTAAAGCAAGGCTGCATGAGGATTTCCAACCGAGGATTATTTTGTAACGAAAACAATCACGGAATTACCAAGTTTGGTAACCACAACAATCGATCGTTGCATTTTATAGTCCTCTTGAGTTTTAGAATGTTATTATTTTGAAATACACGTAGGCAATTTTGTTTTACTGAATGCTGGTAGTGCTGGATTTGTGTTGTTACGAAGTATAAATACATAAATAAATAATAAAACTGTAAAATCGTGTGAAACAAATAATCAATGAAATCAATAATAAGTTTTAATACAAAAACAGATTTCGGTCCCATCGACCATTACAAATCTGACAACTGTTGACTTTTTTATATAATATCACAGATTATTCCTTGTTAAAACTTCAGGAGGAAAACATGATTTAAAAACCTAATGGAAATAAAGCAGTGATTAACATACATTTTTGCATCTGAACAAGAACCATCCTTCTAGAAAGAAATCCAATTCTGGCCATAAAGACCTGGTAGAAAATTGTGATTAGAAGAACCTCAGGCAAAAAGGAATTCAAACTCCTGGGCTTGAAAATGAAAATGCAGAGTGTTTTGGCACTCTACTCTGAGTTTGTGGCAAAACAATTCAAGGTACTAAGGAACCATTTTTTTTCTTTGGGCCCTCTTACTTGGAATGTGATTAGAGCAAAACAATCAGGACTGTGCACATGAGAACAACTAATGTTCTTTCACTTGAGCACGCGTCTTAGGTAATTTATAACAAATGTGCAATTACCTATGTCATAAGCAAACAGGAATTAGAAAGGTGGTTGTATAGGAAGGATGGTTGCTTATGAGAGTCAAACTACAACAATAGAGAATGGTTGCTGAAAGGGAGCAAACTGTAGTTCCAAACATTTTAACTAACAACTTTCCTAACAGACAGATAATTCTTAATGAGGTATTTTTTTCTTTGGGCCCCCTTACTTGGAATGTGATTAGAGCAAAATTAAATGCCAATTAGTGGTGGAGCAAGGAAAGAAGTGTTGAAATGTTTCTATTTTGAAGCAGAACTATTTTCACTACAAGATCCCCCATATACTTCATGCTTTTATTGGGTAATTAAAAAAGTAAATGAAGCCTTTTGAGAAGTCGGTACAGAAATGGGAAACAGAAATTTCACCTGCTGGCTTATAGCCCCCCTCCCCCCCTACACCCTTGCCATCCTTGATAATCAAGGAATACCCAGGGGCATAGCTAGGGGAGTCCTGGGGTACCCGTGACCCCCACTTTGTGAGATAATTTTAGTAAAACACAGCGTGGATGTCGACATGACAATCTGGTAAGTACCCTGGGTGTGACACAGTGTGAAACCCCCTTTGAAAAATCCTAGCTACGCCCTTGCACACCATAGTTTAATGGAGTTGATCAGGAGCCCATTGATATTATAATAGAAAACAATTAATAGTAATCAAAATAATTATAGCAATTCATAAGTGATACAAAAGCTCCAACAAATATCCAGTGAGCCAAAATTTCCCCCAACTATGAAGGTTATTTGAGATTTTCTTTGTGGGTGTGCCAGGATTTCTGAAGGCAACCAGACCAAATTCAAAGACAACCCGATCTATTCCGAAGATGTCCAAAGATGTTCAGAAAAATTCAGAAGTTTCCATGGACCTCAGTCCTGCGTTTAATAATATCCAGCTGTAATCATAATGTTCAGAATGACAAAAACCTACAAAAAGTGCTACATTTTCATTAACATAACTATATTTTTAATTGGATCATTGTGATCAGTTAAGGCTGATAGCTCAAATCTGTAAGTCAGGAGTTAGAAATTGCTCCATAGGAGTGAGTTGGTATGAGATTGGAGTTTTGGACTCGCAGGCATGAGACAATTATTATTTATCTTAGGAATCAACAAAGAAATATATTTAACAGACTGATGAAATCATTGATGCATTGTCTATACAAGTTTATAATTTTATTTATATAATAACACCTTATTGATAATTATCTGCTTAAATATGAAACAACTGACATAATGACAATAATGAATGACAATAATTCGCAGTTCTCAATCCAATATTTGTGGGTCTCAAGAGCTTTGGATTTTTGCTAAAAGCTGGGCTAATGACAGACCAAAACCCTCACTGCCATGCCTCAAGCCCCAATATTTTGGGCCAAGCATTAAAAATGTAATTCTTGTTTGGCTGCTATTTTCAGGAAAAAGAGCAGACTGAAGGGCTCCACATTTTCCAACGAGTTCTTCCCTTGACCACTCTGATGATTTGGGCGTTTCTGGTTCCTTCGGAAGAAGAAAATTAAAATTAAAAATGCCTCCTACATTCAAATACTCAAATATTCATTCCAATGTGGTACTTACTGGTGCATTACTGAATAATGTCTTCCGAGAAGAACCGCTTCTTGAAGTCTTATTCGATGGTTTTCCAGGGGTATTTCCTGTTGGGCCACCGTGCTTTCGTTTTTCTTTTCGATCAGACATACCTGCAAGAAAATGACTTGATGTTCAAGCTCAAAAAAGCAAAATCGTAGACAATAGCCGTCTAAATTTTCTTGACATTCTGCTTACGAACACTCGTGATAACCTACACAAATGACCGAACTTTAATCGCAAATAACAGAAAATCGGTGAGAGGTGCGACCGGGTGCGACGTCCTAAATTAAAAGAATAACTATTTCTACAAAAGATGGTGCGATTTTCATGGCTAGAACCCACGCGATATAGCGTCAAGAAACGAACGCGTTGGTTGACTACACAACGTGGACGAAAGCCGCCATATTGGACCGGCTTGCGAGGAAGCCGAATAATAACTAATTCTACTGAAAAAAAAATGCGATATAAACAAGTAAATAGAAAAAGTAGCAACATATCTTTCATGAAAACTCCTTTACGGGTAAAAACGGACTACATTTTCGAAGAAAACCACAATAAAAAACCATGGAATGTTTCGTGGAGAAATTCTCGCAGAAAAGACTGTGAATGAATACGATGATCTGATTGGTCGACCACTCCTACCAGGATACCTTTCGGCCCGTGTCAAACCTCCTCTGCACTGTATGTAAATACATGTGGCTTACATGTATATATTGTTCGCTGTTTACATGTAAGTTGAAACATTTTGGTTTTTGCTTTGAAATTAACTGGTCATGATACAGATTATGAGTTCCAGAATTTATTTTGATTATACTTTTTACATACAATCGTCATATACAAGGTATAAACGCTATGATGCTTTAATAGAAGCTTGTACATGAAAGATTATCTGCAGCCTTGCTTTGTTTTGCGAGTTGTGTTATACCTTTAAGCTTGTAGTGAACCCTTGCTTTTAATCTAGTATTTACTGCTATAAATAATGGTTTGTATGCATGTACATATTATGGATATTTTTGTTGGACCACTGATGTTTCAGATTTAAAAGCAAGTAAAAACATTTTGTCTTTGTGAACAATTTACTTGACAAAATGTTGTTTACACTTAAACGTTTGCCAAGGTTTCAATTTACTGATGTTAAGTTACTTTACCTTAGTGCATTTGTATTGTGGTTAAACTGGCTCGAATAACTTAAGTAAAACTGCCATCGTGCAACGCTAGTAAGTACTCGACTCACCAGTGCAACAAATTAATTGAATTGGCTGGAATTTCTAAAAAAACATGCCTGCTATTAGATTTTAGTAATACTGTAACTCAAATTGTATTATGAAATACAAGGCGTGCTAGACATGCATGGTCATGGCCAAGTTTACATGTACCTTTCAGATTGTCCGCCATAAGAGCAAATCCGTGCAAAAATCAAACACTACACGGCAAAGTTAAAAAACTAAAATTCGCTCTTCTTTTGCATACAGGTAGCCTTTAGTAAGTATACAATTGCTGTGTAGTTTTTTTCTTGAAAAACTTATTTGTTTCTGGGAAATCGAAAACATTAGTTTTCAGCCCGGGGTTCGATTTGGCGACACCAAACAGGCTTAAAATAAGTCATGATTCACTCGACTCGCGTATCAAAACTACCGCCCCAGAAAAAGCTGTCATAGCTCCGATTTGTTGTACAACTTGTCACAGTCTAAATACCATGATTTCATAAAAATTAGATTAATCTAAGTATTCAAATGAAGTCAAAAGCTTATGGCTCTCCCGTTCTCCGTAAAACGGTAGGCGAAAAACAGCGATGATTTTGAGCATGTGCCTTTGTTCAGAATTTCGTAATATTATGAATGACAATACTAGAGCTGACGATCTTTCAAAATATGTAAAGTTTAGTTTGGGGAAATGAAATTGGGATTTTTAAGAATTTGTTGAAAACCGTGAACGGAAGACGTAAAATCACGCCATCTTGTGTGTGCGTGACCAACAACAAAAACAAAAACGTTTTTCCTTGAGAAATCTTGGCAACTCTGACGCCAAACAAAAACAAAACAATGAAAATATACAAACCTTAACTTGGATATGACATTCTTGAATGTCCATAGTGTTTCGTTTTGACGTCTGTTCAATTTCATTCGTGAAGTTTATCATGAACAGTGAAGCCCGTAGCGACGATCTAAAACGCTTTTAAAAACTTTTCGCTGAATTCGTCGTAGCTCTTTTTGCACTTTCGTATTCTTTATACTGTTGATACAATTTTTTACCAGATTTCTGGCGGAAACTGTAAAAGGACTGACAATAAAGCGAACTAGTTCAAGCATGTGTTCCCAGTTTTCCATCCTTGCATAACCGTGAACCGTTTTGAGACTATATGCAAATTACGTCTCAATTGAGCAAGCGTTCGTGACAGTCACGGTTGGTACATCTGCGGATAAGGTATTCATTGAGTCTTTTTGCCATATGTTTCATGTATTTTTTTAGAAACGCTTAATGCTCGCGCTATGTACAGTGCGGTATGCTTCAAGGCTCTGAACAGTGTGCGACTGCAGTACCTGAACTAGAGAAAGCAGAACTTTCCCAAACGTTTTCTGCCCCATCTCTCCCAATGGGGTGCATGGGCCCTGAATACGACACCAGAGGGTGTATTGGACTATCATATATTGTACAAGCGACGTAGGATATGTATGTATGATAGATGGGAGGTACTTTTGTAATTGGAAGGTTTCAAATAAAACTGTTGTTGTTTGTTGTTGTTGTAAAAACTCCTAAGAATTCAGAACGCGGAAGATTCTTTGTTCCATGGTTTCCATGTGTTTTAGAGTTAAATGCCTTATAGCTCTCTTACAATATACACCAAAAAATATCACAGTTTATTTTCTTTTCATTATGTTGGCATTAATTAATTAATTAATTAATTAATTGATTAGTTGATCAATTATATTTGTTAATGCTGTGCATGAAACGTGCCTTGCATTGATTCTTTTCCGCTAGTTTTCAATGTGTTTTTAACTTCATTTTATTGTGTTTATTTTTTTTCGTCTGCAATTTTTCGCAGGAATTGATTTCTTATTGCCCGACCTCCCCCTTAAAAAACAGAGAAAGGTAATACCAGAGCAAGGAATGAGCGCCAAGCGGCTAAAGAGAAGGTTAACCGAAATATATTTATTATTAAAAGCGGGACAATAAAGGAGAAATGTTCCTCTCACAACTAAAGCATTGTCGATTGTCACACTCTAGAAATGAAACTAGGGCTGGCCTGTCTTTGTTGTTGTTTTACCATAGCAGTCCAATCAGATACCAGAAGCGGAAGTAGAAGACTTTATAAAACTCTAAAATTAAAAAACAATGACAAGTAAATGAATCAAAATTTCTCAATCTTTGTACTTGCGTTCTCGCTTGAAAGATTATTTGTGTAGCTTAACATGTGAAATCCAGGCCGACAAGATCCACCCCAACCCAGCCCCACCCATGTAATAAATATTGTTTTTTTTTTTGTCAATACTGTATTTTAAAACCCATGAGATCTCTTTCCTGTTTTAAACTGTATTAATTGAAGACTTCCGTACAACACTCATCAAACTTCAAGAAAAAATATGGAATTTTGGCCACTGAAAATACCTTAATATCCACCCTGTGTACCAACCGTGACTGTCACGAACGCTTGCTCAGCCTGATATGCAAATTTCAGACATAATTTGCATATGGTCTCAAAATGGTTCACGGCTATGGAAGGATGGAAAACTGGGAACACATGCTTGAACTTGAACATGCTTGTGAGCCCTTTTACAGTTTCCACCAGAAACAATTGTATCAACTGTATAAAGAGTACGAAAGTGCAAAGTGAGCTACGAAGAATTCAGCGAAAAGTAAAGCGGTTTTTATCGTGGCTACGGGCTTCACTGATCTTCACTGTTCGTGATAAACATCACGAATGAAATTGAACAGACGGCAAAACGAAACATTTTGGACATTCAAGAATGTCATATCTAAGTTAAGGTTTGTATATTTCCATTGTTTTTTGGCGTCAGAGTTTAATTGCTAAGATTTCTCAAGGAAAAACGTTCTAAGTGTTTTTGTTGTTGGTCACGCATACACAAGGTGGCGTGATTTTATGTCTTTCGTTCACGATTTTCAACAAAATCTCAAATTCATTTCCCCAGACTAAACTTTACATATTTTGAAAGATCGTCAATTCTAGTATTGTCATTCGTAATATTACGAAATTCTGAACAAAGGCACATGCTCAAAATCATTGTTGTTTTTCGCCTACCGTTTTACGGAGCACGGGAGAGCCATAAGCTTTTGGCTTCCCTTGAATACTTAGATTTATCTAATTTTTATGAAATCATGGTGTTTAGACTATGACAAGTTATACAACAAATTGGAACTATGACAGCTTTTTCTAGCGCAGTAGTTTTCATACGCGAGTCGAGTGAATCATGACTTATTTCAACTCTGTTTGCATGTGTTTGGGATTGACAAATTGTGCCCTGAGATGATAACGACTTCCTTCGTTTTTCCCAAAAACAAATAGATATTTCAAGGAAAAAACTACATGGCATTCATGTACTTACTATAGACTATCTATATGCAAAAGAGGAGCGAATTTGATTTTTTTCATCTTTGCCGAATATTTGCGATTTTGTTTGATTCTTGCATGGATCTGCTCATAAGAATCAAAGGCTTTACCGGGATTTTTTTTGTGAAGGATTATTTTTTGGCACAGCTAAAAAGCTGTTAAAATGCAGTCATATAGTGATCTGAACACTGTGGGAAGTGAAATGGTATGCCACCCCAAGTGGATGTATCTGTCATTTTGACCTCGGTTACCGACCTAAACCATGCCTGATCACAAGGGAATTACAACATTAACCTTGGTCAAATTTCTATTATCTTTGGGGGCATTTACTGAGGTATTAGTTGCCGTTTACACTCATGAAAAGTTTACCTTGGTAAGTAAGCCCTGCCACAGTGGAACCCTTAAATGTAAACAAGGCAAAAATATAACTTTACATGTATGTAATAGACACAGTTGAAATAATTTTATTATACAAATCAAACCCTGCAGATTATTTGTGACCTTGAGGCACAAGCAACTACCATGCTTTAGTGGAGGAGCAGTGGCGGTTTTTGTCATTTAAGTTATTTATTGCAGTGACACCGCTTTATGCAGTAAGGTCAACTTTCCTATTTTGTCAATGGATCTGTTCCTCAAGTGAAAATACAGTGTATATCCTTGCTACTGAACTGCATAAAACATATCACATAAATCATATTGTGATTTATGTCTGCCAGCCTTTGTCAAAAGGTGGCCTTAAAATGTTCATGTATGGTGAAATCGTTTTGTTTAGCTTGGATAGTAAGACTGCCCGCTAGCAGAGTTTCCTATTCAGTTGCATTTTCAGGTGGGAAGAAAATGATTGCATTGGACTATCAACCTGACTATTGATAGTGTAAACCATGCTCTTTGTTGTTTATATCTAAATATGGTGCATGTATACATGTATACATTTTTAATTTACTCAAAAAAGTCCTCAAATGCCTCAACTCATTTAAATTCCCCCTGGAGTCCCTCTCTTCCTGAAAAAAAAAACAACACTTCTTATAGAAATAGAATGATAAGAAAAAAAATGGATGCCACATGGATTAACAGATCAGTTATTGTCCTTGCTGGTATATTTATTAGCTTGCTTGTGTCGTTCCTAAAAATATGTGTGTGATATTTTGTTGTGGTTCAAATTTTTCTTTGGTTTGAAAATTTTCAAACCAGTTTGATTTTTGCTTTCCATTGTCTCAGAGTATGATAATGAATCTGTGACAAATGAAATTAAAAGCTAAACTGGTTTGAAAATTTTTAAACAAAAGAGAAATTTCAACCACAACATATACAGTTGTACTGTACATATTTTTGGCTTATTCTTGTTTTTCACTTACGTCATATCAAAATTCAGAAGCATTAAACAATAGATTTCGAATCCAAAATGTTTATGGAATTGTAGAGAGTTTAAAACTACACATCTTGGCCAAATTTTGAAGCGCCAATTAGCATTTGGTTCAAGAGTTATAGATGAACGAGTATTAGACATTTTTAGTAAGAAATGTATGGAGCAGCCATCTTTGTGCCCCACTCAGGGGCACAAAGATGGTGGCCAAAAATTCAAAGTCTTACATGTATTTACGCCAAAAATCAAGTAACATTTGCTATAAGCTCCATTAACTCGGCTTATACTGTAAGCACTTATAATGCAAACAATAACTTTCAGCTATTTCAATTTTGTTTATTTTCACGGCTTATCTGAAATAGCGTTACGAATTGCGAAACTTTTTGTGAAAGATTAATAATACTTGTATCCGCATACCATGTTAGAAACAGCTTTATGGGATGTATACTTTAGATTGTTTAATTTTTATGACGTCATGTGAAACCAAGAATATTTTAAGCTTAATTCAAGCCAGGCATAACTAATCAATGACATCAATGAGTAATCAATGGGTAATCAATTGATTAATCATTGAGTATTGCCAATACTGTACTCAATGATAAATCGAACCCATGGACATGTACATTGACTCATGGCAATACTCTAGCAGTACCCAGGTGGGCGATGTAGCAGCTCTCATAAGGTCTCACGCCATTGGTTCAATTCCCTTCGAGAGAACAATAGAACAAACAACAAGGCGAATGAAAATTCAGGTTTCTGAGAGCTGCTACACTATCTACCCAGGTGCCACAGTCAACTAACTTTTGTCTTTGGCGGACAAAAAAAACTTAGTTTATGCACATAACTATTGGCCATTCTTAATGTTATGATTGGGCTCTCTATGATACATGTATAGTACAATGTGACTCTTTAATAGGGCACAGCCTTGCCACATTGACTAAACCAATCACTGACAATAGTTTTTACATAAAAGTATGAAAATAGACAGGCTAAACACGACTCCCACTCGTCGCAAAAAGTATTTTAATTGCCTGTACATGTACATGTAAAGCATAAAGCTTTCCCAGTGAGATTTCATAGAGAATCGCGTCTTTAGATCACAGCTACATGTATGAATTTGTTCTCTTCAATGATGTTGACCTTTCGATCTTGGCGGATTATCTTTCAAATTGATAGGAAGTTTCATGGTGTCCAGAGTCATTAGAATTATTTTCTTCCTTTATGCCACTGTTCGGTGCTACATGTAGCTCTTAATTGGCATACAGTATATTGTGGTTTCTTTGCCTCACTTTTGTTGCACGATAAATACTTATTGGCTAAAGTTTGTTATTGCTTTGAAAGTGCTAGGGTGGTTATATTTATCAGGCTGTGTTTAATGTCTGAAGTCTGGGGTGTGCAATACTTGAGAAAGTGTTTCCCATCATGGATATAGGTGTCTTACAGTAGATCTGAGTCTGAAAATGCTGTAGTCTACAATTCCACTGCAATGAAATTATGAATTCTTGTAATATTTTTTTACAGCTGTAGCTCCTTTATTACATGAAGTTCTGTAGTTGAGTAGTGTGTCTCAGTGGAGCAATGATAAACCTCCGTTGTTTTGTAATAGTGTTTGATTAATGGCATCCGACAGATAATCTGCAGCATGGTTGCTGTTTTTTCAATCTCACAAGTGCTAGTAAATTCTTACATTCTTTCCTTAAGCAATGAATGAGACAATTTAATGTCCTTAAGCAAGATTTGGGTTTGGTTCTTTGACGAACCTCGTCAGTTGCTATCATATGTAAATGTCCTGTAAAATTATTTAATACCATTCAGTTGACAATGAAATATTTGTCGCTTTTGTTTTCCTGGGGAGGATCGAATGTTGTTTTTTTTCATTTTAGTAATTGAGCCAATAGGATTGTTGTTGTTTCGATTCGACGTTGTATTGTGTTTTTTTCAGAAGGCTTTTTTGTGATTTCTTGTGCATGTTCGGTACTTTTTGGACAAAAAGGATAGCTCTTGTAGAGTTGTACAGTGGTGTTCTCGCAAATGCCTCTATAAATAAGACATTATTCATGTATCTTGTACAACAAGCATGTGATCGTTGTGTAATATTTTTGTGCCACATGCATTCATATGTAATCTCGTCTAACGCAGTGGGATGAAGCACTGTCAAATAATCATAGATACATGTAGTAGTATAAAATAAGACAGGTTAAACACGACTCCCACTCGGTGCTAACTCTATTGCCAAACATTGCGGTTTCTTTGGCTCACTTTTGTTGCACAATAAATTCTTATCGGCTAAAATTTGTTATCACTTTGAAAGTGCAAGGGTCGTTAAATTTCTCAAGTCATGATTAAATGTCTAAACCCAGGGAAACCCACCTTCCTGGGGCACCCTGTCTACTTGCCCGAGGCACCCTTCCGGGAGGGCTATCTTTTTGCCATGTACAGTGTAAACGGTCCGTGCCGGATTAACCTGCTAGCCGACCGAGGTGAGAAGACCGCAAAAAATAGCGGTACGAAATTACCATCCCGGGGAATTGTTTCGTCGTTATCACTTACCAGTGATATCTGGTGAACAGAATGAATTAGTAGAGTGCAAAATAATAGCCCCAGACACTGAAAAGCGGCCACAAGCGGAATGCGTGATCTATCTACAGTGTATCTATCTACTTCGTGCACACCCGCACCGATTCAATGAGTTTTCTCCACTCTCCTTTGTCAGACATGATAACTGGGAGTGATAAAAAAATTAAACTTGCCGCCAAAACGTTTCTTTTGTCTGCCATCTTGTTTGTTGTGCTTAGCGACCGCTCAAAAGATAGCCCACTGACTGGCTATGTTTTAACCCTCCTAGCCGGTACGTAATCCGGTTAGCCGGGGCACCCTGCCTCCCATGTACATGTAAACAGGGCCTTATTCGATTCTTTTGGGTAACACAAAGCTAAGGGAGAATTGATGAGCTTTAGGAGAATTGTTACCCTTCAAAAGTAAGTAGCATATAAACTGATGGTGCAGTTTGAGGCAAAACTACAGTACATGTACTTCGAGTGACCTTGTGTCATTGTTGTGTACCAGGTTAAAAATAACCCACAATATTGTTTTATACAATGTAATTGTGCATTCTTTTTGTTTCAATTAACTTTGATTAGTTAGTACATTCTATTATTGTTTCTCTGCAGAAAAGTATGTGCAAGTGAAAGGAAAAAAAAGGCCCAACAGGCACAAGATGCATAACAGCTGATTCACAAGGATAAGGGTACGTCCCGTTGACTGATTCAGGTGTAAGAAGATGAAGAACGGTCACAAAATATCGCGTTCTTTGGGATTTGGGAACCACTAGAACGCTAAACTTCTGCTGTTGTCATACAATAACCATGTTTTAACAGATTTACAAAGCAAGTGTGCCTAAACAACCAATTCTCAGAGACTATTCTGTTTACACTTATTCTAGAGAATGGTGAATCGATCGTGCCCTAAATTATTGCATTTAAAATTCAAATATTTCGATTTGATTATGCAAATGTTCTTACATGTACTGTACTTCTTACCACACATAATATCTGAATGATACAGGTGGATTCGCGAGTGTATGTTGAAAGTGATGTTGAAGGATGGTTTCACTAATCGGCGCAACTAAACTTGAATGTGATGTTAAAGGATGGTTTCACTGTTCGGATTACACTGACAAAGTCAACACTGAATAAAATATTTGACCTGAAGGATTTATGCTACGTTCAGGTGGCTTTCACGGCACACATGCCTGGGTATGTAATCATCCATTCGATTAGCTGACTGACTGCGACATTTTCACGGGCAAACTTCCAGCCAACGTTATCTACTCGCTTTCAATTGGTCTAAACAATGAAATTAAATTGGTTACGTCATAGCTTGCACATGCATATGTGCCGAACCGTGAAACCCTCCCTTTAAGTATGTGGTCAGTTTGCCTTTAATATTAATTTGGATATCATCTGGGAGGTGCACAGTAACTTTCATTTCTACCAAAAAAAAAATACAAGATGTCAAGATGTGTTCGTTTTAATACTTGACTGCTTAAAATTTGGACACAAAGCATCTTTATCAAGGTGCCAAAAAACATCTTCAAGCATCTTAATTTTCGTATTGAACGAAAATCAAAATCTAGATTCGAGGATTCATGAATGACCATGATTGCGAATAATTGCATAATCAAGAATTTACACCAGTAATAAATAAGTTCACTGATTTAGTTTTCATGTTGATATAAAATTTTCAAGTGATTTTACTTGTGGCCAAAAGTTGATCAATCCTCAGTATATTAAATTTCAAAGGACCAAACTGATATTTTATCCTTAAATTTTGACTTTTAAATACTTGAATTTTGACCCTTTTAGGGGTCAGCAAATTACATGCATACAGTTGTCATCAGTTTTATTTAATTTTTTATATTAAGAAAGAATTAATAAATTCGAATTGCATATTTATCGCGTTCGAAGAACGCAATCCTAATTTCGTGTTGGTTGTCCTGTGGTTTACAGTCTACGTGCAGTAAAATTTGAGATTTTTTGGTAGACGGTCTTCCAAATGGCCGCCCCTATTGGTTTTTTCAGGGGCTCATTTCCGCCGGAAGTTCCTTCGAACGCGTCTCCATAATCTCCGATTACTGCTAGTATATTATTATAGGGCTTGAACTGTGTTTTAAAATTATTTGTAAGGAATTTAGAATTTATTTCAAATATATTTTTATTGTATTTTGACAAACATAATTATGAATAATCCATTTACTGCAAATGCGACTCCATGTTGTTTTTAAAATCTTTTAAAATATATTTTGAGTGTATTTTCAGGTGGTTTGGAAGGCTCTTGACCCGTTTTAAATACTACATGTATTTTGAAACATCTCCCATTTTCTCCATTTACGAAATATAGAGACGTTTCAAAATACGTTACAATAGTGTTTTAAACAGGTTTAAATATCGTTAAAATAAGTCAAAAACTACTTAAAAACTATATTTTAAGCACGTATTTTAAACGTATTTTGAATACAAATACATTCCAAATAGTTTTCCAAACAGTTTGTAAATAGTTTGAGAATTTGAAACGTGTTTTTTTTTTAAATTTGTAAACTGTTTTGATGCTAATTTTCCACTCTTTCAAAATACGTTACAATAGTGTTTTAAACAGGTTTAAACATCGTTAAAATAAGTCAAAAACTACTTAAAAACTATATTTCAAGCACGAATTTTAAACGTATTTTGAATACAAATACATTCCAAATAGCTTTTCAAACAGTTTGCAAATAGTTTGAGAATTTGAAACGTGTTTTTTCAAAAATTTGTAAACTGTTTTGATGCTAATTTTCCACTATTTTTGAAGGCGTTAAATCTTATTTGAAATGTATTTTAAAACGTTTCTGTGTAACTGAATTCATCAAAACTACACACAAAAATGGTTTTAAAAATATTTTTTTAATATCGTTTTAAACAGGTTTAAGCATCGAAAAAAATAGCCAAAAACTACTTAAAAAACATGATTCAAATACATATTTTTCATATAATTTTCAAAAATAGATTAAAAATAGCTTTTCAAAATACATTAAAAACAGTTTTAAAATAGTGTTTGGTTCTCGGATACTTTTACCAGCTTATGATACGCCAATATATTAATGTTATTGAAAAAAAAAAGAACGAGACTAATATTCCAATACGGATCGAACAAGCTAGTCCAACACAGTTTTTATTATAATGACTTTTGCAAACTCGAAAAACTAGAAAACTCACCCGTTAATTTAGCTCCCAGGCTCAAAATTCTATTAACTATTCAAATTATCAGTACTTAGTTAATAAAATGTGTGTAGGCATTTTTAAACTAGTAGTAATTGGAAATTAGGGGAGTGCGTTCGACAGGGTGGGGTGATGGTACGAGGGAGTGAGGAAGTGGGAGGTGGAGGTGAGGGCCAATAGGCGGTGGTGGTGGGAGGGGGGGGGGGGGGCTGGTCAAGGAGTGGCAGTTATTATATAGTTGTCATATTCTCTGGATATTTTCAGTTTAGAACTATAAAATCCAAGCCTTGTTTTGTTTACATAAAATCGCTTTTCAACCTATTAAATTAAT
Organism: Dendrophyllia cribrosa; assembly: GCA_024195265.1. Classification (NCBI taxonomy): domain Eukaryota; kingdom Metazoa; phylum Cnidaria; class Anthozoa; order Scleractinia; family Dendrophylliidae; genus Dendrophyllia; species Dendrophyllia cribrosa. The sequence goes on along the minus strand of JAJLRJ010000011.1, from coordinate 20,602,512 downwards.
GGACAAATATGGAAAGCCGTTACTGCCAAAAGCCTATCAACTTGAAAATCTTAGTTGAAACAGATTTTAGTATCATTGAGTTACAAAATGATATGTTCAGTTTGGAAACGATATGGTTGACTTTTGGAAAGCTATGGTCGAGTTGTCTTAGGAACGCTTCAGTTCTCGTTAGCGAGTTTTTAGATTCTCGCTAGCGAGTTTTTAGATTCTCGCTAGCGAGTTTTCAGATTCTCGCTAGCGAGTTTTCCAATTCTCGCTAGCGAGTTTTCAGATTCTCGCTAGCGAGTTTTCAGATTCTCGCTAGCGAGTTTTCCAATTCTCGCTAGCGAGTTTTCCAATTCTCGCTAGCGAGATTTCAGATTCTCGCTAGCGAGTTTTCAGATTCTCGCTAGCGAGTTTTTAACCACGTTCCCAGGATCTCTCTGTTTTCAATATGGCGACAGAAGGCCACATCGATTACATGCAATTTGGCTGGCGTCGAGAGCTCTGCGTATTGATGACGAACTCGAGAGTTATTTTATTGGTTTTAATGATCTCTTACAACAATTAGAGTCTTGTGCTAAAAGCCTTGTGACTGACTTGGAAAGAAAACTAGAAGATTATGTTTCCATTTTGTTTGGGATGATTTGCCAGTTGGAAATCGGTGAAAGTACTGAGCATCGAAATGACGTTCTCGAACCCCTGAAAGTGCTATATGAATCATGGTATGAGAAGTTGGAGGAGATTTCCCAGAAAATAATTATGGAACAGGCATCTATTGATCAAGGATCTGGTTATTATGTTCCTCTTGAGAAAACAGGCGGTCGACCGAAGTTTGTAGTCACTAAAGAGCAGCTTTTAAATTTTCGTGAGACTGGCATGACTTGGGCGAAAATTTGCTAAGTGTCTGAATATAATTGAAAGAACTCTGTACAGACAAGTTCAGGAATTTGATATTGATGTCAAATTTTCTGACGTATGATTCAAACACTGAACTGGATGAGCTGCTAAAAAGTATCATGGCACTATAACACCCCGTGCAGGAGAGAGCTACATACGTGGGAGTTTGAGGGGCAAAGGTGTACGTATTCAGCGTTGGAGGGTGAGGGAAAGACTACAAACCATAGATCCTGTGGGAAGAGCAACTCGGAGGAACAAGGCGATCCGAAGGCGAGTGTATAATGTGCGTGTACCAAATTTTCTGTGGCACATTGACGGTAATCATAAACTTATAGCATGGTGGTTTGTGATTCATAGGTGCATCGATGGCTACAGTAGGACAATTACCCATCTGAACTGTGCCACCAATAACTTTGCAGCCACTGCCCTACAATTTTTTCAGCAAGGTGTAAGCCAATACGGCCTTCCAAGTCAAGTGAGAGGTGATTGTGGAGTGGAAAATTATGATGTATAGCAAGGTTTATGATTTCAAATCGTGGTACCAATAGGGGAAGTTTTCTGACAGGAAGAAGTGTTCACAATACTCGGATTGAAAGGCTGTGGAGAGAGGTCAATTGAGTTGTTACCAGTCACTATTCAGCTATATTCAAGCACATGGAGCATCATGGGATCTTGGAATCTACCAGTGAACTGGATATGTGTGTCTTGCATTATGTTTTCCTGCCTCGAATAGCCCTGTCCTTAGCAGAATTTACAGCACAGTGGAACTACCATGGAATCAGGACAGTTGGACATAGCTCTCCACTAGCCCTGTGGAGCTATGGCATGGTTTCGATGCATGCCAATGATGACATTGTAAGAGGCCTTCACAGCTATGGAATTAATTATGAGGTCCCCAGTGAAGATAGGTCAGATGGTGTCATTAATTGTTGTTCCCCAAAATCAGTTTCAACTCACAGATTAGGAGACACAAGTGTTCTTTACAGACATCGATCCATTAACAGATGATGGTGATTCTGGTATAAAACATTTCTGCAATGCTCGTTCCAGAGTTATTGACAGCCTTGCACAATAGATCATATTCGATGTATCATTATTGCCTTAATTTAAGCAAAAGTTTTGAGAGGGCTGTCCTGATGGATATGGACTCCAGGTCGAAATTGACAGAGTGTCCAAATCCACTAGCAGATTTTTTTTTAATGCACTCCTTGTAAAGGATATTTTTATTATTTTTGTTTTGGCCCAAGTTTTATTGATCAGTTTTTCGCAACCAAAATGCTTATTTTTGAAGTGTATCTGCAAGGTTAAGTTGTAAATTAAAATGCCCCTGGCATTTAATGAGAAATAATTATGGTGCTCCAAAAAATTATAAGTGACAGCCCTGTTTAATAACTGGAAAGGTGCCAACTTCAAATGGCTTACACTGCGTAAACTCATGTGTCCTTTTTCATTTCATATTGCACCTATTACACTTGTTATCATTGGTTAACGTTTTCATGCATAATCTACATTGCTGGTCAAAAGTGTTGGGACACTTTTCAACTTTTCTCACCGTTCCCCTCCCCTCCTCTAATTCAATGTTGTGTTTTGTCCAGAAAACTAAGCCTGTAGGACAAGGTGGGGATTTGCCTTGTGGTATTTCCTAATGTAAGGAAACCCCCATCCCCTTGGGTAATTGTTGATGCCTGAGGCCAGTCTAACCTTGTTTCAGTATTTTCTGTTTCTGTTTTTGTTTACAAGACTAAAAGTATAATTTATATTTTACAGTATGGACTTCTGGTTTCACCTTCCCTTTGCAATAGAGTTGCAATAGAGCTGCAATGGGCAAAAAAGTGAATTGTATTATGCTATACATAACTCCCACGTTTCTAACTCAGGCTGACTACGCTGTATATCAATTTGGGTGGGGGATTAAATATCTGGGAAGCCAAACATTGGCCTGTGACCGGAAACATAGCTTATATAAGAAAAAATCTAAGTAATCACTAGCATCCGTGAGATTTTCAAAACAGATCACCATATCTGTAAAAGGCATGTTGGATGCGATAACGCCATTATGAAACAACGGAGGTCCTTCTAGCTCCATGAAACACAACTCTAAAACAGAATAAAACAAGGAGCTAAAACATATAAACGGATATATTATTCATATATGTAAGGGTTATCGGCCTGAAACGAGGGGATATCAGATTTATTCACCTCTGGTTCCGCCCGAGGGCGTAGCCCGAGGGCGGAACCAGAGGTGAATAAATCTGATATCCCCGAGTGAAAGGCCGATAAAATGCTTATTTTTCACACTGGTGAGGTTTTCTAAAAAACGCACTTTTGTTTAAGATGTCGGCAAAAGAGCTTGATGAAGTTTTGTAAAGAAACAAAGATATCATGGTAGTCTCTAGGGACTTGCATACATGTGCGTAAAAAATTGCGAAAACAACATTGTCATGGTATGAGTTGAATAGGTATTTAAAGTGTAGTTTGCCTCGTGTTGTAATTTGCATTATTTTTCACATTGGTGAGGTTTTTGTAGATAATGCACTTTTGTTTAAGATGTCGGCAAAACAGCTTGATGGAGTTTTGTAAAGAAACAAATATATGTAGTCTCTAGGGTCTTACATTACATACATGTGCGTGAAAAATTGCGAAAACAACATTGTCAGGTCTGAGTTCAATATGTAAGTAGTTTGCCTCGTGTTGTAATTTGCATTGTGGATTACGCTTGATCTAGTTGAGCTGATGTCGAAGTATGAGCGAATCGGACTCCGATGATGATATTTTCATCACCCAAAGCAGTTTTTCTGGTTCTATTCAGTCGTCTTGCAAAGATGAAAGTTTGTTGGATTTGCCAGCGGATAATTTGGATGGTTTAGATGTCGAGGAAACAGTGACAGAATTATTCGAAGAACTAAAGCGGAGTGAGTACACTAATGAAGTGGGTGAGACTAGCAAGAAGGTTGAAGTATCGCGACGTGGTATTGAAATAGTGACACAGGGAGAGGTTGAGGAAAGGAATTCAATAAAATGTTAGTGTTATTTGGTGCAATAATATTGTAGTGTATTTGATGTTTCGAGGGGAATAACTGGAGGGGAATAACTACAGGGGAATAACTGCAGGGGAATAACTACAGGGGAATAACTCAGCCCCGCACTCCCCTGTTACAATCAAAGCCGCCACCTGCTTTTCAGACAGTTGATAATTGTTAGGGGATATTAAATTTATTCACCTGAATAAAACAAAGAAAACCGAGCCATGTGAAAAATAAATATATTTATTATTCATTATTTACATTATTATTCATATATTATTCCGCGAGACATTCACCTGTGGGAGCAACTGATGAGGTTCACCTTAGAAACGAAACTCGAGTCTTGCTTAAGAAAGAACGTAAAAGCTAAGCTATGAAGGTTTTAAAATTCATTTGCGAACTGCAGGAGTCGTGCAGGCCCGTCAGCACTTTTTAACTCTTCTAGTTTTCTTTCTTAGCATTCAGTCACAAGGCTGTCAGCACAAGACTGTAATTGTTGTAAGAGATCATTAAAACCAATAAAATAACTCTCGAGTTCGTCATCAATAGCAGAGCTCTCGACGCCAGCCAAATTGCATGTAATCGATGTGGCCTTCTGTCGCCATATTGAAAACAGAGAGATCCTGGGAACGTGGTTAAAAACTCGCTAGCGAGAATCTGAAAACTCGCTATCTCGCTAGCGAGAATTGGAAAATCTGAAATCTCGCTAGCGAGAATTGGAAAACTCGCTAGCGAGAATCTGAAAACTCGCTAGCGAGAATCTGAAAACTCGCTAGCGAGAATCTGAAAACTCGCTAGCGAGAATTGGAAAACTCGTTAGCGAGAATCTAAAAACTCGCTAGCGAGAACTGAAGCGTTCCTAAGACAACTCGACCATAGCTTTCCAAAAGTCAACCATATCGTTTCCAAACTGAACATATCATTTTGTAACTCAATGATACTAAAATCTGTTTCAACTAAGATTTTCAAGTTGATAGGCTTTTGGCAGTAACGGCTTTCCATAGACAAACACATAAAAATGGACAACAAAATTTTCTTTCGAAAAACATTTATTCAAATATTCGTTAGTTTATGTTTAAAAGCAAAAATAAATAACCTGATTTGGCAATAGCAGTTATTGTAAAATTTGATGTCTACAAAGATCCATCTCTCAGTCACAGTCTTCCATCTTGTGTACCCATATGCCCAGTCACTGCCTCAGCTCAATTATCAATTATCAGATGGCTTCCATGAAAGACAGCAGCTTCCTCTTTCACTTGCATGGGCAATAACAATTCACAAAAGTCAAGGACTTACCTTACCTAAGGCATGGGTAGATAACCTGAGAAAAGAACAAGATAAGAGCAAAAAAACTTGAAGTGAGGGAAAATTAAACTAAGAGTAAATTACCTTTAACACATGTTTGTCCTACTTACCTAATTGACAAATTATATTATTGCAAGTCTTATGATAACTATTAATCGGGGGAAGCACATACATTCCCCTAGCTGTTAAACCATGTCTAAACACTTTGGTTGGATTATAACAAAACTAGTGATGGTGTTCAGTGTTATGAAATCTATTGTGCTAATGCCATTCGGTCTAGTCTGTCTTCCTCAGTCAGTCGTTACCGCAAAGTATTTGATGATTTCAAACTTGTTAACCGCTCATAGGTCATTGGCTCAATAATATATGATAATAATGTTTTATTCCTGCTAAGAGCTACATATGAGACTCCTGAAGTTTTATATTGATCGAGTCCCACAAGTCTCAGCGCAGAGAGAAGTTGAATCTCCTAAGAAAAGCAACTGAATTGACACAACACAACTCACTATCGTAGTCGGGGCGAATCGCAGCGTGTTTCCTAGAAAACACACCACTGCACAGTTTTCTGATAAGTAGCTTCAGCCATACTTTCAAGGGGAAGTTCGAATAAATCTACAAAACTTTACTTACCTTGGAGAAAACTGCGAAAAACAGCAAAAGCAGAAGAAAACACGAAGAACAGCACGAATTATAACAAAAACAGAAAAACATGGTCGTCGTCGAAAGTAATTTTACTGCACTTGTAAATACCAGTTCCCGGTGGCCGACATGAGATCGAAGCCATTTGTGCCAGCCAGCCAGCCAGCCAGCCAGTCCAAGATGGCGTCCAAACCCTGAAATCAAATGGCATCAAGATCGATACCCGCGGGAAAAGGGACGAACGCAAATACAGTTGTAAAAAAATAATGAGTAAATAAAGTATTGTTGTTGTTGTTGTTGTTGTTGTTTGCATCCATTTCGGCAAACATACGCGCCAAAGTTAAGCATATGCTTGCGTTTTTATGGCCACTTTGCGAAAAGTTTAAACAAACTAAATTGACCACCAGATTAAGGAAAAATGTTTCTATACTTAATAGAAAAAGTTTTCTTCTGTTCAATGTTTCATAAAAGGAATTCGGCGAAATAAGTTCCGTGTTGCAAAATTCGGACTGAATGCTCCATATTATCATTGACCAGTCTCAAAAACATTCCTGTGATTTATTAAACATTTCCGCAAAAAAATATTGGATTCCTCACGTACAAACCGAAATTTAAAATCATCTTTAAAGGAAGGGAAAAAATTGATTACTAATTGTTATTGTCATGTCAGGTTTAGCAGATAAAACGCCGCTGTATTCAATGCAACGAAAATTAAGTTAACCATAAGATGAGTTTTAAAAGCTTGGCAAATTCGCGTTTTTTACCCATTTTGTGGTCGTTTGGAACTTTGAAAAGCTCCATAAAGATGTTCTATGGAATTTGTTCTGTTTCATGAGCAGTTTATTGCGTAAAAGGTCACTTTCTGCAAAACAAAAAAGTGATTACACGTGCAAACGTCGTTAACCCTATTGCCCAAGCTAACTTTCAACATTCATAACTTCATTAATTTGTATATAAATGCCATCAAACTTTGTGCTTTTTCCTAAAATTCATCTGGCAACAATTTCATATGACATTTTACTGATCACGTGACTTGCTGTTTCCATAGCAACAAGATTTTGGCAGCCATGATATTTGTAATTTGCATATTTTTACCTTTGAATAAAGAAAAACAATATTTATTGGTATAACTTTTACATCTTTACGTCATTTAGCGTTTATATATTGGTTTTGGTTAACTTTGGGTCAATTTGGATGGTTTTTAAGGGGTTTTGAAAAATATAAAAAATCCAAGATGGCGGATCCAAGATGACGGCCGTCAGAAAAAAAGCGTCTTCGTGGCTCGAGTTCATCCGCCGGAGAAGATGATGCATACTCGATAAGCTCACGGGCATTCAAGAAAGAATAGAGAGAGGCTTCGACAAAATCAACGGCGAATTACAAGCGCTCAAAACTGAGTTAAAGGAAGACATAAAATCCATCAGAGAAGAATTGAAGGACACCAAAACATCTCTTGATGCTGTGTGGAAAGAAGTTGAATCTTTGAAAGGTACGAACAAACATTTGCAAGATCAAGTGAATAAGTCTCTCGAGGAAAACCAGCGATTAAAAGAAACGGTAGAAACTCTCAAATAACGGGCAGTCAAACATGAAGATTACTCAAGAAGAGAAAACCTGAGATTCTATAATGTTTTTGAAGAAGGAGAAGAGAGCAATGACGAGTGCGTTCGAAAATTCAAAGATATGCTGTCCGAACTTGATGCACCTCCCGATTTGAAGCTTCATGCTATACATCGCACAGGGAAATCAAATGTAGGTGCAAATATTCAATCTGTGGAAAGTGTATCCAGCAATTCCGAAGCTACAAGTGTATCAAGAGAAGAAAGAGCAAGAGCTGCGATTCGTCCAAGACCGATATTAGTGCGGTTCGTTTCACGTATGGACTCCGATTTGGTCTGGACAAAGAGAAAGGAACTTATGAACAGTCCGCGATTTTCCTCAGTGTTTATTGATAAGGATCTATCCATAGAATCAGCAAAAGAGCGAAGCAAATTGCGTGCGGCGTGCAAGAAAGCCAAAGAATTAAACATCGAAAGGGCATTTATCAGAGGTAAAAAACTAATAATTAATGGAAACAGCTTCTCAGTTAACAACATGCCAGAGTACCTTTTACCAAATAAAAATGAAGATGTTCAGCGATCAGCCAATTTTTCTTAAGAAAACTCTAGTTATGGAGTAAGTTTGTTTGTTTAAGTTTATACGAAGCTGCTATGCTAAATAAGATTCAAATATCAAACTAGATTATGCCTCAAATGTGATTATTTGTTTTCTATTTCTGTAGTATCGTTACGACGGGTACATTAAAAAAATTAGCATACCAGTATCAACAACCGTAACTCGCTATTGTCACTGACATTCCAGCAAGTTAGAAGTCCGAAGTCCCAAGGGTCTTTTTAAGGTTTAAATCTTAAGACCTTTTATAGAACGTAATATGACTGCGTTTGTATTTCTTATTCCTTTGTTCGGTGTAATTGTGTTCGTTGGTTATCGTGTTTTACTGTTTAAGAAGTCATTGTTTAACCCGTCTCTTTCAGCTTCATTGAAAACGATAGCTATTGTCTCTAAAATAATGAATTTCCAATTCCATAAATTACAGGGGACCACAACAATTTAAAATTTAAAGCTATCTCGCTAAACGTTCGAGGCATCCGTTCATTTGAAAAAAGGAAAGCAATATTCAATTGGTTAATTAGGCAGAATGCTGATATTTGTTTTCTTCAAGAAACCTACAGCACGAATGATGTAGTCGATCAGTGGAAAAAACAATGGCCGGGCGAATCCTTTTTCTCACACGGTTCTAATCATAGTCGCGGTGTAGCCATTCTCATTCGTAAGTCTCTAGATTTTAAAATTAAATCAACGCGTGCTGATGATGAGGCCAGAAGTCTTATTCTAGAAGCTACCATTCAAGGCCTCCCCTTCCTTTTGATTAACGTTTACGCGCCAAATTCAATTTCAAAACAATCTTCGTTTTTTCAAACATTGGCTGACTCTGTTTATGACAACGACTACCGGGAGGACAACTATAAACTCTTAATCGGTGGAGACTTTAATGTTGCCTTGCAGCCCGCTTTAGATTGCTCGGGTGGGAACACAACTCTTAAAGAATCGGTCAAATTCTTAGAAAACATTATAACGGAATACGATTTAGTAGACATTTGGAGAGTTCGCAACCCAGACAGCAAAAAATTCACTTGGCGTCAAAAAAGCCCAATTATTCAAAGACGTCTCGATTATTGGCTTATAAGTGATCTGCTTCAAGATGATGTTGCCAAAACAGATATTGTATCTGCAATCAAAACAGCCTAGCGGACCTCCCTCGCGGCCCACGTTTTGGAAATTCAACAATAGCCTCCTAGATGATCCCATATACAGTATGTTGCCCAGTTTCCGGCCACTTTAGTTTGTAATCGCTATAACTCCTTTGTTTTGCACGGAAAATTTTTCAAAGACAGTTCATTTACTTACCTTTAAAACGTTAAATGGTTGGCGACCTTCCCCAAGTATAAAAGAAATTATACCATTTTTCGCAAAACTAGTAAGTTGCCCAGTTTCCGGCCAGCTAGCCCAGTTTCCGGCCACCGACTTAAAGTAAATTTTCCTTGAAACCGCTCGACGTAAACCGACTTGTAAGTCCCTTGATAATAGTGGTCGCCTAGTTATAAATATCAGGTAAGTTTCAATATTAAGCTTTGTCGCCTACTGTTTTACTATTCAAAATACGTATGACCTTAGTGACCCGGAAGCGTGTCTTCCGCAGTTTGTTGACAGACTACTACAAAAACAAATCATGACTTACGTACTTTTAGTCACGCTATACATGCATAAGCTGTTGTTAATTCGTAATCTTTGTTACACTAACACATGTATCTTTAATTTCTGACCAGGAAATTTTAATATTCGGTTCTTTCACTTAATAAGAAATAGGTTTTGAGCAATGTGTCTTTTAGTGGCCGGAAACTGGCACACTAGGTCGAAATCTTCGCTGAGAGTTGACTGCTAAAATTTCAGGAACAGCCCTATTCCAGCTGACGATGATAGATTCCCTAATCACTTTCATCTTTAATCTAATATTTGTCCAAAAATTATGAAGCTCCTTGAGATATTTCCTGTGAAACGAGCTATTTGTTTATCTACGGTAGTTTTGATGTGCAGTGAAACGAGCCAAAATTAATCGCTAAACGTTCAATCACCTGGACAAAACATTTCCTTCCTCAGCCGTTCCTTGTTCAAAAAGAACGCCAAAACCACCAATGTGTAGCGGAAATGTTCGTCTTTCTTTCGGAACGCTTCGGTGGACGAAAATTTAAAACTCCGACGAACATAACCGACGTAATTGTTTTTTGGCCGGAAACTGGTACTGGCCGGAAACTGGGCAACACACTGTACGTTCAGAATATACGAGACAACTATCCAATCTGGTTAGAAGAAATTGGATTTTGTAACGATTTAAGAGTGAAGTGGGATTGGATTAAATATAAGATACGACAAGAAAGTATAATATACAGCAAATTGAAAGCTCGCGAAAGGAAAGCAAAGATAAAAACCATTGAAGATACACTAAAAATGCGCGAAGAAATAATTGCAGAAGCACCGACTCCAGAAAATTTGATTAACTTAGAAGCAATTAAGATGGAGTACGAAAGGGAATTTGATTATATTGTAAGAGGTTCAATAATTCGCTCACGAGCCACCTGGTACGAACAAGGCGAAAGAAATTCAAAATACTTTCTTAACTTAGAAAATAATAACAAAAAGAAAAGCTGCATTAGGAAACTTCAAAAGCCTGACGGAATAGAAACCACCGATGCAAATGTTATACTAAAGGAAATCTCGTTTTTTATTCAGATCTTTATAATGTCGAACCAGACATTCAAACTGACTTAATGGATTATCCCTTTTTTGCAAGCCCCGCAGCAATTCCTAAATTAGATGAAGCTATGAACGAAATATGCGATGGCCAATTGACATACTCCGAATGTTTTCAAGTGCTCTCAACATTCGAGAACAACAAAACTCCTGGAAATGACGGTTTTTCTGTAGAGTTTTACAAAATCTTCTGGCCAGAAGTTGGCACCCTTCTGGTAGACTCCTTAAATTACGCCTACATTCACGGAGAATTATCAAATTCACACAAAGAAGCGGTCATAACCCTGATAGAAAAAAAAGATAGAGATCGAAGATTTATTAAAAATTGGAGACCAATATCCCTCGTAAATGTAGACGTTAAAATTGGCTCGAAAGCTATTGCTAAACGTTTGGAAAAAGTATTACCACACCTTATTCATTACGACCAGAATGCCTTTGTAAAAGGACGAACAATTTTTGACGCAGTTAGAACAATAAATGATATTATGGAGTTTACGGAATCGAACTGGGTACCAAGGTATAATGACCACCATAGACTTTGAAAAAGCCTTTGACTCACTAGGCTGGGACTTTCTACTTAAATCGCTTGAATCATTTGGTTTCGGCGCATCCTTCATAAAATGGATAAAAACTTTTTATAAAGACATAACGAGCTGTGTAGCCAACAATGGTTTTTTTACTCCAAGTTTTCGCATTAAACGAGGCGTCCGGCAAGGCGATCCACTTTCACCATCTCTTTTTATCATAGTTCTTGAATTATTATCAATTTCTATCCGTAATAATGTTCGGATAAAGGGGATTAAAGTGGATGGAAATGAAATAAAATTAGTCACCTTTGCCGATGATATGACATCATTCGTTCGCGATAAACAATCACGCATAACTCTCCTTATCCTCTCTCGTTATCAAATCTTTTGGAAGATATTCAGGATTGATGATTAACCAAGACAAAACGGAAACACTTCTACTTGGAAATAACGCATCAAATAGCTTAGATTTGGGAACAATCGAGATTAAAAAATCCATCAAAATTTTAGGTGTTCACTTCACCTACAATAACTTACTTTTTTACAAGCTGAACTTTGAATCAATTGAGAAATCTTTGAGAGATATGCTTAAAGGTTGGGGCTGGAGAGGCCTCACAATAATAGGCAAAATACAAAATAAAAAAACTTTTGCGCTACCGAAGATTTTATATAGGCTCACGATGATCTCAAATAAAAAAGAATTCATAAAGAAAGTAAACACCCTACTTTATTCTTTTATTTGGAAAGGTAACGATAAGGTTAAACGCACTGTCTTAATTAGTCCAATTGAAAATGGTGGGCTCAAAATGCCAGACTTAGATTCGATGATTGCCGCTCAAAGAATAATTTGTATTAAGAAGTATCTTGCTCCTACCATAGCTAGCTGGAAGTTTATTTTGGAATCTTATTTAAAGAAGATGGGAGGAAAATTCTTTTTCAATGTAATTTTGATTATTCAAAATTATCTTTAATTCTTCCAGACTTCTACAGGGAATGTATTTTGACATGGTCGTCATTTAGTCACAACATTCCTTCCTCGTATACTGAGATATCTAATCAAGTTTTGTGGAACAACAAATATATTTGTATTGAATCTCGTTCAGTCTTTAACCAAAAGCTGATCAAGTCCGGATTCATAACGATTCGTGACCTCGTTGACTCGAATGGCGCTCTAAGAGAAATCAGGGAACCACTACGCTCATCTCTTTCACCTGTCGACCATTTTCTGCTTTTTAGTCTAGCTAATGCCCTTCCGAAAGAATGGCGCAGAGTGTTAAAAACGAATGAGACTCCTGATCCTTCAAATGAAGAATTCGTTGATCTCACTAGATTTTCATTATTTCTTGAAGGGAAGAAAGTAGATACAGAAAAGGTCCAAGCTAGATCAGTCTATGATCATCTCGTTTCTAAAATGTCGACAACGCCGACAGCTATGATAAAATACAATGAAATTTACAATACAGCGAACTATCAGCTAGACTGGGAAAAAATTTACTCGCTATCCTTCCAAACAACGCTAGACACTAAATTAAGAGAATTTCAATACAAGATACTTCATAGAATTTGTTATACAAACAAAATGCTTTTCAAATTTAGAATAGTTGATTCACCGCTATGCTACTTCTGCAAGGAAGAGTTAGAGACAATAGAACATTTTTTCTTCCAGTGTGAAATTGTCTCTTTTTTGGAATGAAGTAAATAACATCCTAAAATCGCAAAAGCTTATTTCCGCCCCTTTCGAAATCAATTATATTTTCTTTGGAATTGTCCATGCGGTCAACAACAATGTTCTTATTAACTACATCATTCTCGAGGGTAAATACTTTATCTTTCGTTCTAAGCTTAAATCTCCTCTCTCCGTTAGTCTGTTTTTAGAAAAATGTAAGAGAACGTATCAAATCGAACGTTTTATTACGAGAAGGAACAAAAAGCCTTTTCTCTACAACAAAAAATGGGAGCCCCTCAGTAGTTATCTATTGAGAAAGCTGGCTCACTTCTATTTCACGCTAATTTCGAACATATTTCATTGTATAGTTTATTGTGAGAACTGGTTCAAATCTATCTCACACTATCTGATACGTTCGTCATTGACTTGAATAGGTTGTGTGATATGACGAACGGGTTGCTATTGCGTAACTTAGGGAATGACTACGCAATGAGAAACGTTTGAAATTAGCGTGAAATAGAAGTGAGCCAGCTTTCTCAATAGATAACTACGACCCCCTCAAATTCAGCATAAAATTCTCTCCCAAAAACTCGGCATAAAATTATCTCCCAAAAATTCTGGCTCACTTTCTTTCTCAAAAAAAATTCCCCAAATAATTATTGGGCGGAAAAATTTTGGGAAAAGAAAAGAAAATGTCTCATTTCGAAGATGAGGAAGATGAGGAAATAGATGACACTCCTGAAATTATTCAAGAAACATATACAACAACATGGCATTCTCACAAAAATCCCAGACTTGAACATTTCAAAGTTGTCATCCGAAAAAATCAGGGAAAGAACCAAATTCCACTCAAAGATCTCGAATTTTATCAAGAACAAATTCTCTCCCAAATTCCTCTCCACGAAGTCACAAAAAAATTAGTCAGGGAGTTTGTCAAAGCTTCCAAATGGAAAAAAGTTAATGGCAATGATCATGAAATTTTCAATCACATCACAAATCACGACGGGAATGATTATGAGCATCTGGAAAAGTTTCTCATTGACGATTTTAAATATTTCTCACTTGAATATGATGATCTTCATCCAAACAGAAAAAAGTTTCTCAATTTCAATCAAGTTCTTTTCTCCCTTCTGAAAAAGAATGGTTTCAACCCAAATGAAGATGATTTCAAGCTTCTTATTCTCCCATCAAGAAGGGCAGAACAAGAAAAAATAATCCAAACAATCTTCAAAAGATTAAAATGGAAAGAAAATGGAAGCCAGTGACCATGAAAATTGTTCCACTTGCTCAGAGGAAGAAGAAAGAAGTTCTGATGAAACTCCAACAACATCTGACGAGGAATTTATTGTCTCTGATTCAGAGATGGAAGAAGCAGAACAAAAGGAAGAAGAGGAAGACTCCATTGAACTCCTCTTTGAATCATTCATCAATCTCCAAGAGGAACACAAGATTCTCAAAAATGAACTCCAAAAACAAAGTTGTCTCCTCTGGGAAATCCACCGGGAATTAAAGGAAAGAGGTGTTGTCAAATCATGAATATGAATGTAAAACATTCATATTTTCTAAGATAGCTTTTCCACATCACTCAGTGGAACCCAAGAATTGAATTTATCGGGATATCCTTTCCATTTAACCAAGGCTTTCTTTTTCTTCTGGTCGCGGCGAATAACCTTTTCAATGCGAAACACGCTTTGTGTTGTTCTTTGGAGTTCTGCTTCATAAAATGATCCGGTTATTTTTTCTCCCAACAGATCGACTAACCTGTATGTCACAGGATTTGTGTTCAATATTTCATCGATAACAAATATCTCCTCTGTCCAGTTCGGGGTGAAACCTTTGTCGAATATCTTTCGTTTGTATTTTGATATTCTAACCCTGTCGCCGACCTTGAATTTTGCTGGGTTGTGTTTAGCATAAATCATGTTCCCATATAAATTAGCGAACACTTGTCTCTCATTTTTCTGTTTGCTCGCCTCTGCAGGTGACATCTTAATGCTTGAATGATAAGTGTTATTATATTGATTCACTAACCTGTCCAGTTTGTCAAAGAAAATTGTATTATTGTTAGCAGAAAACATCTTAAAGAGTTTCTCCTTCATCGTCTTGTTCCAACGTTCAACCACAGATGACTTTTCTTCATTCTCTGTGACATACAATTTTATCCCATTCTTATTCAGGAGATCCTTCATAGTTCCATTGAAAAATTCACTTCCTTTGTCTGTCCAAAGCATTTTCGGTTTTTTCTTTGCAAATATGGATCGGAAAGCATCGGCGACTGATTGTCCTCGCTTGTCTTTCAAGGGGCGAATCCAACCGAACTTTGAGAAGACATCGATCACCATCAGGAGATATCTTATTCCTTTGTTCCACCTCGAATATTTCCCCATCTCGACTAAATCAGCTGCCCAGATGTTGTCAACGCCATATGCAATAACTCTTCTCTTTGGAAATCTTCTCCTTATTGGCTGGTGAAGTTCATTTGCTAGATTTTGAGTCCAGCCTTCACTCAAAATCTTTTCCCGTTTTTTGGGGCACCCAAACCAAGTTTTTGTTTTGCATCAATGGTATTTCGTGCCAAAGCATGACCCCACTGTCTTTCTTTCCAGGGAATCGCATCCAAAGCGGCGACCATTCTCCTGTCTGCTTTATTTTTACATTTGCGTGGATTGGTTTTCTTTGCGCAAACTGAATAATCAACATCGTGTTGCATAGAAACTGCATCTGTTTTTCCTGTTGGTTGTTGCATAATTTCAAGAATCTTTCCAGTTTCATCGAATCTGACTTGTTTTTCCAAAGGGTTATACGGACCAGTGAAGTTATGCCCGGGAAGAGTGAATCCTTTTTTCGGTCTGGGAAGTTTTCCAATCAAGTTATGAACATCCAGTCCTCCCCCATCCAAATCTGCTCGATCTGTCTTATATTTTCTGTTTGGTCTAATTGCTGTGCTCAGTTGATCCATCATATCGGAAGAGGTTTTGGCAAGAAATGGTTTCATCTTATCCAAAGCGAAATCCAATGCTTTTTTCTGAGTGTTTTTGTTTCGCAACAATTCACTAGCCCCATATCTCCCCATTTCAACTGTTTTCTTTCCCAACCACGGAATTGCATGAGCAAAACCAGTCAAAGCCAATTCTCCAATGCCCCCACCTTGTGGGGGCAGATTTAGTTTCCCTGTTTCACGAACCTTGTTTTTTTAATTCCGCATGAAGCGCAATGGCAGAAAAACATCTTTCTCCCATTTTTTGCAGTCATGTATCCGGATGGCCCAACGCAACCAGTGACTTTTTTTTCTTTGACGCAATATGATTCCATTTTTAATTGAAATAATCTTTTATGAATTTCTCATTTTGCATTGTATCAGTCAAACTGAAAGGTTGGAGAATATCATAGAAATCTTTTCCCTGCGACCATTGATGCAGGAAATAAAGACAATAATAACCGCAAAGAACACTGTTTATGTTTTGATACTGACTGCTGTTCCAAATTACAGGTTTGGAACTTTTAAATTCGAGAGGATAGCCCATGCCGAAACTATCAAAATACCATAAGAACTTTTTATCGTGCGATGGGACGCAACAAACCCAATGAGTTCCTGCATTTTTGAGCGAATCAAGATTGATGATGCATGGGCTGTGTTTTTTGGGCATAGCTTCATCTCTTGCAAATATTCCTTTGAAATTGGGAATCCTCAGATATTCAATCCAATTCAACAGATCAATATTATTCAGGGGTTTAATTACAAATTTAGGTCTTATAGAAGTGCTCCGAGAAGTGGGATGCTGTTGAATGGACTTTTCGATCCCAGCAGAAGTCCTTTGCCCTTTTTTGATTTTTTTTTTTCCCATTCCAACAGGGTTTCCCCAACTTCCAATGAATGGAGGAGGTCTTGCCCAAGGAGTTCCCAGTCTGGGGGCACCTTTTCCTTTTGGTCTGCCAACTCTGGGGGCACCTTTTCCTTTTGGTCTGCCAACTCTTGGAGCTCCTTTTCCAAACAAATTTTTCACCATGTCAAGAGCCAATGGGATTCCAATACTTGCCAGAATAGTGCCAAGTGCTCCACCAGATTGTTTTGTGGTTGGTCTCATCACAACTTGTCCTCCTGATTTAAGGGCAGTTAAAATATCCTGTTTCTGTTTATTTGTCAACAAATGTTTATTGTCAATCAGTTTCTGAATTTTATTTTGGGGAATGAGAAATCCACTCACTTGACCCGCTCCCTTTCCACTGATTGCTTTCACAACTTGACTTGCTCCTTCACTCGCCAACCCAGCCAGTGCTGACAACCCAAGTGTTTTACCCAGGGTGGGCACCAGTGTTTTAGCCAAAGGAACAATAGCAGAAAATAGACTTCCACCTTGTTTCATTACTTTTCTGATTTGTGTTTTTGTTATCTTAATCTCAACTCCATTTCCCAGAGATTTTGCTTTTGCGATTCTTTTAATTTGATTGGCTGTCAGCATCAGTTCATCATTTCCACTTGTTTGATTACTACCCAATCTCAGGGTGACTGGAGTGTTTGTTCTGAATGCTCTTCCAAGCTTTTGTTTTTGCCCTTCAGACAAATTTACTTTATATGGGTGATATGTTGTCATTTTTAATGATAACATATGTTTTAGGCAATGACTAATTCATTTCCAATTTTATTTATTTTAGCTGTTTCCTCATAAAGAACCACTGCATGCACATTGAAGGCGGCAGTTGCATTGGCATTCAGTGTATATCGAAATATTAGCTGTTTGGGATCTCGTGTTGGTTTTTCAGCTTGGTAAGACAAGTCGAAATAAATGAGGCTATAAAGTGATTGAAAGTTAGCCAAATTCAACTGAGTCCCAGTGTTGAAGTCATTTTTCCTCATTGCATAAGCCATGACATCATTGAAGATTCTGACTTTTGATTCTGTGTCATAGTCAGTTTCAGGATAAAACACTCCATTTCCATACTCCAATCTGCAAGTTGATAAGGATGAGTTTGCATCTGCTGCATTCAGCTTGAAAGTAGCCATCAAATATGGAGAGTCTTCTGCAGGGTCATCATTGGGTGGAGCTGTTCTTTTCAGCCAGACAAAAATATGTTTTACATTATCAATGCTCGCTGAAATCTGGAAGAACCCTGATGATTGTGCAGGAGCTGATTGTTCATATGTTTCTCTCAGATACTTCCATTGTGATTCTTTCAGGAATGAACTGACAAATTTATCATAAAGAGAATCTTTGGGAGTCAGTCTTGGTACCCAAAGCAAAAACCGATTCACAACAACTCTTCCGTCATCAATGCCATTTGCCATATGAATTAATTCATCATCCTGTTGAAGATTAATTTCAAATTGCAGTTGCATTGGGACCAACAGCCTGTCTTCTAGTTCTTCGAAAAAGGAGAAACGATTCAGGGGAATAATCGTGTTGATGTTCTTTGCACCACCATTTCCATTGTTTTGAACTGCTTGAGTTTGTATCCGCCTCGCTTCAAATCCAGCATTTCCAGCAGCTGTTGTTCTAGTCGTATCCAAATACCAGAAACTGTTTGGACAAAAGGACTAATGAACTAGCGTTGCCCGGCTGGAATGTTTTGTTAATGTTATGTGTAACTTGTATCGTATCTACTTCAGATAAGTCTGGACAAAGGGACTAATGAACTAGCGTTGACATTTTGCTTATAAAAAAGATTGTCCAGTCGAAGGTGCCAACTCTCTAGTGTTAAAAGAAAAGCATTTAGGTTTTTCTAGTCAGCTTTAGCATAAAAACCAACGTGGACAGAGGGACAAAATTCGTTTTCGGTGATGATCTTCGGATAGTTTTTTGGATATAGTTTCGAATATAGACATAGTTTTCGGTGTTGCTTGACAGTCATTGAATATAGGTCCTTCTCGTGGACATTTTCTTGGTAGCAGATCGAGGTTCTAGCGGTCATGTCAGTGATGAACGGCGAAGTAGCGAACGACGGCGATGAAGAGGCAACTAGCGGCGAAATCGAGGAGCGAATAGAGGACTTTAAGCAGGTCAAAGCTAGAGAGAAATCAGCCTTTACTCGAATAAAGAACAAACTGCTTCGCATGGTAGATGAACAAGATTATCCAAGCCGAAGAGAGATAAAAGAAATGTGTCAGCAACTCAGCGATGCCCAGGAACGTGCCATGGAAACTATGAATCGTCTTTCAACGGAATACGCGCTCCTTAAGGACAGGGAGAAAAGGAAAAAGGTCGGCGAGGAGATGGATAAATTGGAGCTAGAATTTTCGGAAGCGAACGAGAAAGCACAAGAGTATTTAGATGCCCGTAAAGATGAGTTATCGAGTCTGGCGACCGAAGCGTCAGAGAACACCCGTCGTCGTCGAATTATAGAAAGCGTGGCAAAGAAAAGCGCGGAACAAATTCAAAGGGACGAAACAAAGCGTAAAGAAGAAGTTGATGAGTACAAAGAGACATTACGGGAATTAAATCGTCATTACAAAGAGGCATTCGACTCAGGAGGTCGTGAATCTAGGAAAGAACCGTACGAAGAGCGAACGCTTGGTCGGGATATGTGGAATCAACTTAAGCGAGTTTCCATTCCAGTATTTAACGGCAACAAGAGAGCTTACGAAGGATGGAAAGCAGCGTTCATGGCGTGCGTTGATCAAGCACCGGCCACACCCGAGTACAAATTGCTTCAACTCCGACAGCATTTATCAGGAGAAGCCCTTAAGTTGGTGGAACCTTTAGGACATTCAGCTGCCGCTTACGACGCAGCAGTAGCTCTACTGGAACGCAAATTCGGCGGAGAAAGGCGAAAATTAGCATTGCGTCTCGAGGAGCTGGAAAACATCAAATCCCTTCGTCCGGGAAACGCGGGAGACATCGAAAGATTTGCAGATTTATTGGACGTAACTATCGTAAACCTTAAAGAGGCTAATCGTCACGACGAACTCGGAAAAGGAACATTGTATATTACGCTATGCAAGAAACTGAACGAAGCGATGCTTGCCCAATACCATCGTTGGATTTTTGAGAACCGCCGCTGGGAGTCAGTTGAGACCCTTAAGGAATTCGTCGTACAGGAAGCGGAATTTCAAACAGTAGCATCGGAGACCATTCGAGGAGTAACTTCGTCGAACAAGAGCGTTGATTCAAGACGTAATCGGAGTGAGAAGGCGTTCTTCGGAAATGCTCAGGATTCGGAAACTCAGAAATTTCGCCCTTGCAGAGTGTGCAAAGGACATCACGGAGTTTGGCGTTGTGACAGATTCAAAGAATTGCCAGTTCAAGAAAGATGGGATACCGCAAAACGCTTGAAGCTGTGTTTTCGCTGCCTAGGAGGAGACCACCGCGGTCAAGCGTGTATCAGAAGTAGAGAGTGTGGAATAAACGACTGCAAAGACAATCACAATAGACTCTTGCACGTAAGCAAAGAAAAAGCTCAAGCAGATCAAAGACTTCCGGTTGGGACTGGACCAACAACAGGCACAAACGAGGCAGCTCATGGAATATCAAGCACTAAAAGTGAAACGGAACCTGAAAACGAAAAAGTGCCATTGGTTGTGTTACCCCCTCGGGAACCTGGTGACAAACAAGCAGAGAGATCACACACAACTACAACAGTAGAGGAAACACAATCAAGCTTTCTTGCTCTGCGAACAGTTCCTGTGATTCTTAAAAATCGTAATCGTGCAATCAAAGTGAATGCCTTACTTGACGAAGCTTCAACCAAGACATACATAAATGCTGACGTGGCAAGTGAACTCGGACTTCAAGGAGATTCGCGGAGAGTGACTGTGAACGTTCTGAACGGGCAAACTGAAACGTTTGAGACTATGCCCGTTGATGTTGAACTCGAGAGTTTGGACGGCAGCGTGAACAAAACTCTCAGTGCATTCACTACCGAAAAGGTCACAGGAAACTTAGAGGCAATCGATTGGAGAAAGCATGCTAACAAGTGGCCACACCTGAGAGGAATCCAGTTCCCGAAACCTGGACCACAACCCCTGGTGGATATTTTAATAGGAGTTGATCACGTCGATCTGCACTATTCTTTCAAGGATGTCAAAGGAAGACTAGGCGAGCCAGTAGCCAGATTAACCCCCATAGGATGGACGTGCGTGGGACCTGCCAACACCCAGAGAAGCGGAGACCTGCAGACCAATTTCACACACACTTACTTTGTCAGAGAGCGGCAAGAAAACTCAGACGAGATAAGCGGCTTGCTTCGAAGATTCTGGGAAATCGAAAATTATGGGACATCAACAGAGTTCCACCCGTTGACCATAGACGAGCAAGCTTCTCTAAAGAAACTGGAAGAATCAATTAGACATGTTGATTGCAAATATCAAGTTGCAATTCCCCGGAAGGATGACGAACCTGCATTACCAAACAATTACGAAATGGCACTGCGCCGACTATTAAGCACTGAAAAGCGGTTGCTGAACAATCCAGAAATAGGCGAGGCCTATACCAACAACATCAACCGGTACCTTGAGAAGGGATACATCCGCAGAGTGGACCGCACAGAGAGGAGCCCCCCAGGGACGTGGTACTTGCCTCACTTCCCGGTTGTAAGGCCAGACCGAACAACGACAAAGACTCGCATCGTATTTGATGCTTCTGCTAAGTTTAAAGGAGTCTCCCTAAACGACGCCATCCACCAAGGTCCAAAGTTACAGAGAGAATTAACAGATGTTCTACTTCGTTTACGAAAAAACCCCGTGGCATTGATGTGTGATATCGCTGAAATGTATTTGAGGATTGAAGTCACCCCCAAAGATCGACCATATCAGCGTTTCTTGTGGAGAACATTGAATCAAGAGAGAGCACCGGACGAATACGAGTTCAATCGAGTCGTTTTTGGAATTAACTCCTCACCGTTTCAAGCCCAATTTGTTGCTCAGACGCATGCAGAAAAACACAAAGACGAGTTCCCAATGGCCGCAGAGACAGTGCTGAAATCAACCTATATGGACGACAGTATGGACTCAGTCGCAGACGAGAGTCAAGGCATCAAGCTCTACGAAGAATTAAATCAGCTCTGGTCCAAGGCAGGGATGCAAGCTCATAAGTGGCTATCAAATTCGACCAAGGTGCTCGAAAGAATACCTGCAGAGAGCAGAGCATTAGAAGTCCACCTAGCGAGCGATGGACTACCGATGGTGAAAACACTTGGAGTCACGTGGTTGCCTGGAGAAGACGTTTTCACGTTCAACGCCAACCCTCCGGAGAAAGACTTTCCGTTTACTAAACGGAACTTCCTCAAGAAGATCGCCAAGTTATTTGATCCGGTTGGCTTTTTAGCACCATTTAGTATTCGCGCCAAAATCTTACTTCAAGAAATGTGGACCGCTGGGATGGACTGGGACGACTTATTCCTGGGAGATCTAGCCAGTAAAGCGCGTAAATGGTTCAAAGAATTGGAAGACCTGCCTATTATCAAAGTTCCTCGATGTCTACGTTTAGGACAAGAGGAAGAAATGTTGTCGCAAACATTACATACTTTCGTGGACGCATCACAAGACGCCTATGGAGCGGTTGTCTACTCAAGAGCAACCTACAAGAGCGGAGCAATATCTAAAAGGTTTGTGGTCGCAAAGTCAAGAGTAGCACCCCTTGCAGCTACAAGCATTCCACGACTGGAGTTGATGGCCGCAGTTCTAGGATTAAGAATGGCAGAGTCCATTTCAAGAGTTTTGAACGCCAGTTTGGATCAAGCAACTTTCTGGTCGGATAGCATGAATGTACTTTGGTGGATTAGAGGAAGAAGCCGCTCTTTCAAACCTTTCGTAGCAAACCGTGTTGGGGAGATCCAGACTGCAACAGACCCAAAACAGTGGCGATACGTCCCAACCGACAAGAACCCAGCAGACTTACTGACGAGGGTACTAAAACTGTCAGAACTGGTCAAAAACGAGAAATGGTGGACTGGACCGGATTTCCTGGTGCAAGAGGAACCGGAGTGGCCAGTTAACAAAGTAGCCATAGAACAAGAAGCTGCGAAAGTAGAAGTAAAGAAGTCAAATTCAGAATTACCAGAACAAGTCAATGATCGTTATGAAGAGCGAGCAATGATTACTATTAACCAAGAGGACCAATCATGGCGTTTAAACCCCAAACGTTTCTCAGATTGGAAAAGATTTACGAGAGTTCACGCGTGGGTCCATCGTTTCGTGGATAACTGTAGATGTCGCGCGAGACAAAATGGAGAATTAAAGCCAAGTGAAATCGAGGACACAGAGGTTCATGTCATTAGAAGTGCCCAACGAGAAGCCTTTCCTGAAGAGTATTTGGCCCTTCAACGCCAAAAAGAGTTACCGAAGAACAGTAAAATACTTGCTTTACGGCCACGATTGGATGAAGAGGGTCAGATGAGGTGTGACAGTCGACTAAAGTATGCAGAGTTCCTATCTCATGATGCTCGTTTCCCGATAATTCTTCCTCGCAAGCATCAAATCACAAAGTTGATCGTTAAGTACTTTCACGAAGAGGGAAATCATGCAAGTGGAACGAATCAGACGCTAGCAGTTCTATCGACTCGATTCTGGTTAGTGTCAGGACGAGAAGAAATTCGAGAATGGGAGAAGGAGTGCAACGAGTGCCGCAGGCGGAAGGCCAAAGCTGCGAAACAAATTATGGCACCCCTTCCACAGATCAGACTTCGGTTATCCCTCCGACCTTTTGCGCAAACAGCTGTGGATTTTGGGGGACCTTTCGTCACAATTCAAGGAAGACGAACTCGAAGACAAAAGCGATATTTGTGCTTATTTACCTGCTTAGCCACAAGGGCGGTTCACCTTGAGATGGCCTTTGGACTTGACACCGACTCGTTCCTAAACGCCTTCTATAGGATGGTTAATCGAAGAGGACTACCTAGAGAGATGTTATCTGACAATGGCACGAACTTTGTCGCGGCCGAGAGAGAATTGCAAGAATTGGTTGAGGCGCCGGATCCAAACAAAATTGCCCAGTCAACAGCAAACAAGGGAGTCGTATGGCACTTCAATCCGCCACTAGCCCCACACTTCGGGGGCGTACACGAGACGATGATTAAAGCTGCAAAGCGGGCTGTGAATGCAGTACTGGGCAATGCAGATATAACAGATGAAGAATTGACAACAGCATTCACAGGGGCAGAAGCTTTATTGAATTCAAGACCCCTCACGTACCAATCAGCAAACCCTGAAGATGATATACCACTGACACCAAACCATTTTCTGATTGGTCAAATTGGAGGCCAATTCGCCCCAGAGTCCGTAGACGAGACTAACTATAGTCTCAAGAAAAGATGGAGAAGAGTCCAGGAGCTACAAGCAATTGCAAAAAGAGTTGAGACATTGTGTACTGTAGTGCATATATCGAGGATAACATGGTTTTCAACAAGTCCGCACCCCCTCCCCCCTTATCAATGTTGTACCAGATCAAAAATGCCATTCAAACTAACAGTCATCAACATTGGAAGGAGGAGGGGGGTCAGTAGCACATTGCATTGATTTGATTTGTGTTACGCGGTCGCTTTTATACGGAATGAACACTATTTTTGGAAAGTGTCTCAACCTTTTTGCAACTGCTTGTCTGAGTCACATATCGTGATACAGCAGTGGATTTGCCTTTCGGAAATGAATCCTAGTCGATGTACGTTATCAATGTAATGACTTGATTTGAAAAAACAGCTTTTTATGCCACTGCGACTAGGCGTTTAAGAAAAGAAAGTCCAAAACGTGCCTTTTCGACATTTCTCTACGGCCTTAATTAGCGCTAATTTCAACCAAAAAAGGAGTGTTGTTCTAAAAGTTGCTGTAGTTGCTCAATATCGTGATGTATTTTTCAAAGAACGTTGCTATCTTGTTGCAATGACGCGAATTGTGTTATTAACAACCTCTTGCTCTTTCTGGAAGGTTTGTTTCCGTTTGCTATTGACTGAAGAAACGTGCGTATATTGAACTGATAAGGATTAGTCTGTGTAAATAATACGTCATGTGTTACTGTGATCGCGTGTTCGCGCTTTAATAAAACGGCGAGAAACTTTTTGCTGGTCCAATTTGTCCAGTCAATTTCGGATTACACTCTAGTTGTGAAAATATTATCATTTCTTCGTATTTTTGCTAGCTAGCTTTAATCTGGCCGTGTGTTTTGCACCGTGTATCCCAGTTGTCAAGCTTCGCATATTTACTCAGATTTCGTGAAATTCTTCCATAGCAGGGTTTTGCGATAGATTTTTTCAACCGTTAACCAGACGTTCGCCAAATGGAGTTGTTTGAGAACTACGATAAAAATGCCGAGTGTGGGCCTTCTACATCCGATGAAAACGAAGAGCGAGGCACGATGACTGGGACAGATATGATGTCTGGCGCTTTCTTCCACTTTAATGTAAGAATCGATGAGCAAAACCAAAAGGAGATTCCAAAATGTGCCAAATGCAGTTCGCAAGATTTATTTTGGAAGGGAACAATTAGTGAAATGCGTACTTGCAGAATTCACTGACTGTAATTTAATACTCGCGTGAACGGTCAACGGTCTACGGTCTACAGAGAGAAATAAGAACTTATGTAATCTTTATTTGTTTTCATAAGTGTTGACCGTCGAAAACATGTAGACCGTGGGGAAATTTTTATGAAACGAAATTGAGCGCCTTTTCTTAGTAGAAATGTATTATGGGAAGATATTGTATCTATTTTTCTATAAATATATAATAAAAACCGAAAAAAAGGTTTCTTTTCGGAAGAATGTTTTCATTCACCTATACTGTCACGAGAGCGTGACATGTAAACGATGTCACGAAAGCGTGACATGTAAAAGCGCGAAATTACTGTAATAATTGGACCATTATTGCCACTAATTACAAGGCACTGACCGTTACACTATTTATCAGCACAAAATTTAATCTTTTCTCTTTCTACTGATACCTTTTAATCATATATTACGTGCCGGTTCCTCTTGCTATTGGTGTTTAAATTGAAACACCATTCAGACAAGCAATTGCAAAAAGAGTTGAGACATTGTGTACTGTGGTGCATATATCGAGGATAACATGGTTTTCAACAAGTCCGCACCCCCTCCCCCCTTATCAATGTTGTACCAGATCAAAAATGCCATTCAAACTAACAGTCATCAACATTGGAAGGAGGAGGGGGGTCAGTAGCACATTGCATTGATTTGATTTGTGTTACGCGGTCGCTTTTATACGGAATGAACACTATTTTTGGAAAGTGTCTCAACCTTTTTGCAACTGCTTGTAGTTAGACATTTCTGGCATCGTTGGCTCAGAGAATGGATCCCAAGTCTCAGCAACAGAAAAAAATGGCTGAAAGAGGAACGAGACCTTCAAACAGGAGATGTCGTGTTAGTCATATCGCCCAACACACCACGCGGGCATTGGCCTCTAGGAAGGGTCGTCGAGGTATATCAAGGAAACGATCGTCATGTAAGAGTCGCGAAAGTCCAAGTGGGGAAAAGCCAGTTAACCAGACCCATTTCGAAGCTATGTCCGCTGGAGTTACAGTGAGGAAACGTCTGGAGAAAATGGAACAAAAGCAGGACGATGACAACATGAGACGGCGAGGCGCTTGTTAACGAACTTTGGTGACAATGTCATCGACGTCGATTTAGAGGACCTTTTAGGGCTTAGAGACATTCTCCCCTTCTTTCGTGTAGACAAGTTGATATGCTGCGTCATATCAAGGGGAGAGAAATGGACAAAAGGACTAATGAACTAGCGTTGCCCGGCTGGAATGTTTTGTTAATGTTATGTGTAACTTGTATGGTATCTACTTCAGATAAGTCTGGACAAAGGGACTAATGAACTAGCGTTGACATTTTGCTTATAAAAATGATTGTCCAGTCGAAGGTGCCAACTCTCTAGTGTTAAAAGAAAAGCATTTAGGTTTTTCTAGTCAGCTTTAGCATAAAAACCAACGTGGACAGAGGGACAAAATTCGTTTTCGGTGAATAATCTTCGGATAGTTTTTTGGATATAGTTTCGAATATAGACATAGTTTTCGGTGTTGCTTGACAGTCATTGAATATAGGTCCTTCTCGTGGACACTGTTCTTTGCTACTGACCTGCTGAAGTCATCTGAGCATTCCAACAGATTTTTAACAAAAGTAACTTTATGCAGATTATCAGGTTCGTAAACAATCTTCCCTGCAGATCTGATGGTCATGTGTTTTATCAGGGAATGTGAGCCATTTATGACTGTTATCCTATCAGCAGCACCATATCCAGCACCATTTGCTAATTTCTGGAGTTGAAATTGCACTTCAAAATAAGCGTTATGCCAGTCATAAAAAGCCGATCTGTCATTAACGGTAAATTTATAACCATTTTTCGTTTGATGCTGCCCATTTGCTGGGGCTCTGAGTACATCATCCAACTGGAATCTTACTAATTCATTTCTTTGGAGATAATCATTCGATCGAAAAGCCATTTTGATAGATTATTTTAAATTCCTTGGCCACTGATCAGTCTATTCAAGATATCATTTGCAGTTTCTCTCTGTGGTTGTTTCGCTGGGAGCGAAGCAGGGAGTGATTGTGGTTTTCGTCCTCGTTTCGCGGGACTCGCAGATGGTTTTCCAATCTTCATGTTTCCCAGTTTTTTCATAATCAAATCACCTGATTTCTCCACCGCTGCTTTACCTAGTTTTTCTCCAGCGTGAGAAATTCCTGCGTCCAATGCTTTTTTAGCAAATGGTTTCGCAACTTTCTTGAGAATTCCTTTCATGGCTGGTCCTGCCATCTTTTTCAGTGGCTTGAAGATGGAATCAAAAATGATGCCTTTTCCTTTGTGCTTATAAACAAACTTCCCCAGTTTGGGATGGTAATAACGAGAAAATTCATATGCTTTCATTTTATAGTCTTTTTTTTTAATATTAACGAGAATGCTGTGTCTGCCCCATTCAGGTTGACAATTCTTCTTTTCCCGTCTGTGATATAGATTCGAATGGAGCTGATCGTGTTTTTATTCACAGGGCAGAATGCTATTTTTATGGGTTCACGCTCAAAACTATATGATGCCTGCAGAACAGATGTGGAAAAGGAATAGATGATATCAGTCTCTTCCCCATCCACAAGTGAGTCATTTGTCAAATCGCAATGAATGTTCAACATATCAGTATCCTGACTGAGATTTGGAACTTTAGGGCTAACATTAACTTTCTCCTTCAGAATATTTTTATCAAACCCCACAAGATCCCCGAAATTCGATTGGGTGAAATCCAGTTGATAATTTTCAGCCAGTGTTATTGTCACTCTGAAAGTTTCATTGCTGAAAGCAAGATTGATTGGAAAAACATCTTCTTTTCCATCGGATTTCACCACTGTTGCTTCCTGGATGAAATCATTTATCCCAGAATACCTCCAAACTCCAGCAGGAAAAGCAATATCGGAAAATGTTTTCCCACCATCGGAGGAAAATCTAATCAGTTGATTTTCATATTGTGGATTGATGTTATACCACGTAAAACTCATATTGATGATTCGTTTTAACCCAACAACATATTGTTCATTCGGATCAAGAATAATTGGACGATTAAATTTTGTTGTGAAATCTGCAGGTTTCTTTTGCCTGTTCTTAACGGCGTAAGATGATAAAACAATTTCTCTTTCCATTTTATGTTTTGAAATAGTTTTTGAACAGCTTTTCATGCTGGGACCTGTTAATCACTGACTCTTTCAGGAGAAGATCTAGAATGCCCACTCCAGTGTTTCTGATTGCCAGATTTGTGTTCCCAGCAAGAATGGAACCAATGATGACCTCAAGTTTCTGGAGAAGTTCTGTTGGATTGGAGAAAAAACGAACAGCTCCACCTCTTTGTCTTCTCCTCAGCCCAGAACCCTGAAATGTTTTTACTCTCCTTGTGTAATGTTGTATGTAATCATTCAGAGCTCTCCTTGAACGATCTATTCTTTGATGTTGTATTTGTTTCTGCTCTGCTGTTATTTCCCCCTTTTTAAACTTTTTGGTGAAAGAAGCTTTGTAACCGTTTAATTGTCTTCTTCTAAAGTTTGCCTCGGCAAGAACGTCTTTCTCAAGATAATTTTTTTCTGTGTTGCGGAGAAATCTGGGTTATTAAGCGCCGTATCTACTGTATTATAAGTGTAGATATGCAAATCAGTTAGTAATTTATTTGCTTCCCCTTCAGTAGCTTTTTCATATGAAGGTGGATCATCTTCTTCATATAGAGGCGGGTCATCTCCTGCCTCCTGCTTTATTTCTTCATAGGTTGGTGGATTTACTGGGATTTGTTTTTCTGCTTGCGGTGAAACGACCTCATCGTCAAACAAACCACCAACATCCATCTCTTCAAATGGGTCGACTTCCGGAAGATAATCTATGCCTGGATCGACTTTTGAGGTTGTTGATTGCCTCCTCCGAACTGGTAAAGCTGGCTGCCTCAAATTCGATGCAATAACATCATCCAGTTTCGATGTGATGGGTTTGAACATTTTTTCAAATCCGATTTGACTTATCTCTTCACCCAACTTTTTCTGGGTGATGACATCGTGAACAAAGTTGATTTTTTAACCCAAAGCAGATTTGCTTTTGGCCATTTCATTCCATTTCAATAAACTCATTTTAAGTCCACAAACATGAATTTGGATGAAGAACATGATGTTGAACAAGATGTTCATCTGAATTTGTCTTCTGGGAAATAAAATGAAGATTCCAAATTATGATTGTCATGATCCAATCACAAATTTCAAGCAGCTGCATCCTTTCATGCCGGATCGAGCTTTCAGAATGTTGATCTGTGGTCCTTCAGGATCAGGGAAAACAAATGTTCTCCTGGATATGATTTTGAGATTGTTGTATTACGATAAAATTTATCTCTATGCGAAAAATCTTGACCAAACCAAATATCAGCATCTGTTGAAAACATTTCGTCCAATCAGCAAAGAAGCTGGGTATGATGTTGTGGAAGCATTCTCAGATGAAATCATCCCAGTTTCTGAATTGTTAGGGGAGAATCAAAAGCTGGTTGTTTTCGATGATTTTGTTGGCGAAAAGAATCAAAAACCCCTGGTTGATTATTTCATTCAAGGACGGCATAAGAATTGTTCTGTCATCTATCTTTCACAAAGTTATTTCAGAACACCAAAAGATATCCGACTGAATTGCTCACATTTTTGCATCTTTGAATTCCCCGGCAACAAAGAAGTTTCCCTACTCTGCGGGGAGACACAAGTCAGCAAAGAAGATTATCTGAAAGCAACACATGATCCGTTCTCTTTCCTCTATGTGGATAAGTCGAGGAAATTCATTGCCAAAAACTTTGATGAAAGACTTTAAAATGAGCTATTCAAATGGATTACTTTCTGAAACACACACCTCACAGGGAGGACGAGATGGAAAAGATGGAAGAGATGGATTGCCAGGAGTTGGTTTTAAACTGACATCCACAGGGGATTATGATATGTCAAACAGAAAAATGGCCAATGTTGCTGAAGGAACAGGGCACAATGATGTAGTCACAAAACATCAAGTTGACACGCTTGAAACAAGTGTGGAAACCAAACTAATTCAACTCAAAGCAGATTCTTTGCAGGTTGATGGATCCTCCCATATGACAGGGGATTTGGATCTCAGGGGAAAGAAACTGATTCTTCCTGGAGAGATTGACATGGATCGAAAGTTGATCACAAATCTGGATACGGATGAATCAAATAATCTTTCTGCTGTGAATATGATCACTTTGAAGAAGTTCCACCCAAATGCTCCAGCACATACTCATGAAGTGACGAAGAACATCGATTTAAAAGAACTTTTCAATGTTGTCAAATCAAAGCAACAAACTTATGCTGATTTATCGGCGAACTATAACAATCTGATGTCGTATAATGATGCAAAGAATGTCTTTCTCAGTCGGAAAGAAACATTCCCAATGGAAACAAGTCTTGATATGGGAAACCAATTTGTTTATAACGTGAAAGATCCAACAGCAATCGATCAAGCAGTCAACAAAAAATATGTGGACACGGCAGTCTCCGAGCTGGTGGGGCAGATAGCCAACACGGCAGCCAATAAGCTTTCTTTGTCAGGTAAAATAATGACTGGGGAATTGGATATGGGAGGAGAAAAACTTGTTGGTCTTCCCGATCCAAAAACATCCAATGAAGCAACATCAAAACAATATGTTGATACACAGCTAAATGAGAAGACAGTAGCTCTGGCAGAGGAACTGATCAAAACAGAAGCTGACCTTAAAAAATATGTCAATGAATCGCATATATCTTCAACCTCCCACTTGAAGGATGAATTCCGGTATTTGATGGAGCATGTGGATGAATCCAGCTCTGAACATAATATAACAGTGACTGGAATAACTGATTTTGCAAGTTCTCCGCATCATTTCAATAAGAAGGCGTATGATTTGAAAATAACAAAAGATGTTTTCAATGAATACTCTGGGCGACTTGGATTTAACATGCTGAAGCTTCCAGAAGGGGAATATACGATTTGCATTGAATTCTTCCCCGCTTCCATGACGGGTGTGAGCGTTGACGTGGTTTCGACCAGCCTGAATATCAATCAACAATCAACGAAGAAGTTTTCCAACTATTCTCGATCAATCATTCACATGCATAAATGGCAGATTACTCCACCGGAATATATTTATCTGGATCTGAAATGGCAGAGATCAGCATCATCATCTGTTCAAGGCCCAGCAAATCTGATTATTTATGGCGTCAAAGGTTCTCAATCAGATGTGCCAAGTTCTGTTTATGATTCTCCTTTCGTTTTTGAGAGTGGGAAGATGGTCATGGAAACTGATTTAGATATGAATGACCATCAACTGATTGGGAATAAATCATCTTTTTTCTTGAGTGGATTTATGGAGGATCCAGCATTTTACATCAAGTTTAATGGAGATGATGATGATTTACTCATTCCTATTAAATGTAAATTAAAATCAGTTTTTGCTGAAATTTTGAATAAAAACCAAAGAATTTATCCAGCCATTACTCTTGAAATTGAGAAAAGAAATTTCACATCAACCGCGACTGGAAAAAAACAAAAAATACCGATTAATCTCCCATTGAATGAATTTGATACTATACAAATTAGACCCTTCATTCAAGGAAACTCCATAAAATTTAATTACAGAGTTTGTTTATTGTTTGAAGTCTAAAAATGAACCGCAAACAAAACATTTTTAATTTCAACCACATTGACCCCAACATTGGGGAAGAAAAACTGGAAGAGATCAAACAACTCTATCGATTTTATCACAAAAGATTTTGGTGTTTGAAAAGAGCTCACAAACATTTCAAGCGAATGAATTTGTTTGTGAATTTGACGTCGTCCGCTCTTGTTGCGATTGGCGCCATTGCTGGAGGAGTTACTTTGAATCCTGTGATTTTGGGAGTGATTTCAGGTGCAGGATTAGTCGTCAAAGCAGGGAATGAAATGAAGAATTATGCAAACAAGATTGAAATGACAAAGTTCGCGTTCACAACCTACGAGAAAACATTGACTGATCTGCGTTTTGCTTTGAGAAATGGAATATTTGATCGAGATGAATTCCTTCCTGCAATGATAGCAGTTGATGGGATTGTGATTGATTTGGGATTGGATTTGGAAAAGTTTGAGAGAAAATATGAAAAACGATTTGTGTGATTTTTCATTTCTGGGAAATGAAAAACTCAGTTCTTGATAAACAAAACTCGCATCCAATCTTCCTTACTCACCTCAGGATAGGGCTGGGCTTCAAACCACCATTGTCCTTCTGGGAGCAAAAAATTGAAGTCCTCTTCACTAGGAAAAAACATATAACAACGTGCATAAAAAAACTGAGCAAAATCCTCATAGTTTTTCACTTCTCCATAGTCAAATGAATCTAGGTTGAAGATTACTTGCTTGTCGTTTTCTCCAGCCAGTCTATCCACGCTGCTATCTTCCCATGGGGTGAATTCATTGAAGATGTCTCGTATGCGCTTCCAAATATTAAGCTGATTTTGTGTCTCAAATTGATCTTCTATGGTCTGTTTTTTATCCTCTTCTGCATTCATCCTAGCGATATTTTCATCTATTTCCTTCTCTCGTCTTTCGTTATATTCCTTTTGTTCCTTGGTTGCAACTTCCTCCTCTACAGGAGAAGGAATTTTATCTTGTGGTTGGAGGGTTGGTGGTTTTGGTTTTCGTGGTTGGGGAACAGGTCGTTTCCTTCGTGGTTGGGGAACAGGTGGTTTCTTTCGTGGTTGGGGGATTGGTGGTTGGGGGGTTGGCGGAACTTGATTTTCTTCTTTTGACTTTCGTGGTTGGGGAACGGGTTTGGGAGGAAGAGATGGTGGAGTTGGTTTCTCAACTTTTTCCACTTTGAATTTTTCTCCATCACTTCTTCGTGTGAAACTGTTTCTTCCACTTTTCAACGCATTGCGAATGGTCCCTGAATCAATTCCCAGTTCCTTTGTTGCTGCTGAAACACTGGGGAAAATGGTTGTTGTTGAAGATGAAATAATGCGAATAGGAATGGCTTGAATCTTCTTTGGAGTTGGCGTTTCATCTTCCAACCAGGGATCGACCAACGGCCCTTTCTCAAAGGTTCTTGACAGGAAGAATTTCTTCCCATCTTTCTTGACAAAACAACCTTCATAATTAGAAAATCTATTGAAAGCTGCATAGATTGCCTGACGAGTCACTCCAATCCACTGAGCCATCTCAGACATTGTTTCAAAAGTTTTCAAGGGTGGTCCGTTGGGAGAATCATGAACTACCAATCGATCTTGAGTTTGATTCGCAACCCGGACTTCTCTGCCTTGGAGAGTGAAAACATTCTTCCCTTCATTGATTGCCTTGTTGAGATACTTTGGACTGAACTTCATAAATCTTGCAAGAGCCGCCTGTGAAGAAAATCTTTCACTGAGGCGTTCTTTTGAGAAAGCATCTATCAAAACCCACATTTTGATAGGTGTCAAAAAAAATGAAAAAAACCACAAGAATGTTCTCAAAGTTTTCTGGAAAAAGATTTTGTGAAATGATTTTCTGGAGAAGATTTTTAAAATGATTTTGTGAAATGATTTTCTGGAGAAGATTTTCATCCCACATTTGAGATAAATGACAAATGAAAAACCCATACAGTGGCAAATGACAAAAGATGTTTCTACCAAAATTTATCAGGAGAATATTTTTTTATTCCATTGAAAAGTTCATTCAAGGTAAAAAATTAAAAAAAAAAAATAAAATAAAAAAATAAAATAAAACACAGCTTCCTGAAAAAATAAAAATGCAAAACTGTCAAAAATATTTTTTCATACTTTAAGTTAATTTCAGTTGAAAAAACATTTTTCCTCCAAACCTTTAAGGGTGATAAATGAAAGTCACTCCAGTGACAAGTAACCTCTCCAGTGACAAATGACAATCTTTCCAGTGGCAAATTCAGGGGAAAACAAAACCAACCTCTCCAGTGAGACCCGCACATTGGCAAATGACAAAGGATGTTTCTGCCAAAATTTATCAGGAGAATATTTTTTTATTCCATTGAAAAGTTCATCCAGGGTAAAAAATTTAAAAAAATTAAAAATAAAATAAATAAAATAAATAAATTTTCACAGCCTCCTGAAAAAAAAATGCAAAACTGTCAAAAATGTTTTTTCACACTTTAAGTTAATTTCAGTTGAAAAAACATTTTTCTTCCAAACCTTTAGGGGTGATAAATGTAAGTCACAGTGATTTCACATCTGAGATGTCAAATCAAACTTCATCTTCATCCTCATCCTCATCTTCATCTTCTTCATTCCTGTCCTCATATTCATCAAAAACTGAGGCAGTTTGAACTATTTCCTCCACTAAAACTTCATCTACAATTGCTGTGATTGATCTAACGTTTCCACAGAAAAGATGTTTGATGGAAAAGACAACTTGCCCAAAAAGTGGCATGCCAATGAGTTCTTTTTGTTTCAGGATGGGTTTTTTCTTCTTCCCATCAACCAACTCCCAAAAACGACAAGAGAAATCTGTTTTGGGGATTTTGGAGGGATAAATCTTTGCAAAAATCTTTTCCTGCTCAGATTTATCTGTTTTCAAGAGAGTGAAATCTTCCGCGTGAAACTTAGCAAAAGACGGAGCAAGTTTTTTTACTTCTTCCCGTTTTTTCACTGCAGCTGAGCGAAGATGAGCTTCCAGTTTGTGGAAAAAGGGGATGTTTTCTTCAGGGAGATTGATACCCAGTGAAAAAGAATCTCCTTCATGAGGAAAGATTTTGAACTTGGTTTTGAGTTTCAGTTGAAGTTTTTGGTCATTGAGAGAACATGGGAGCAAACAATAGGTGATCTTTCCAGAGGATCGTTTTTGAGGTTCTTGGAGAGTGATATCGGGGATGGAAATTTTTTCGGGATTCATTTTCTTGGTTGAGATAAAAAAATCATTTTATTTCCAAATCCATTTCTCCATAAACTGCCAATCTTCTTTAGTTTTGACTGGAAGAAAACCAGTAGCCATGTCAACAGCTTTCTGAAAGTTGATTTCATTTTCAACCCCTTTCATCCATGCGATTTCTTCATCCGTTTTGTGAAATTTGGAATGAAACCAACTTACATGGTTTTGCATTTTTCTTTTCATTTTTTCTCCAATGGAGACAAAATTCAAACTTTCTCTACGAGATCCACAAAGTCTTTGTGATTTGCAAAAGCTGAAGTGTGATTTGTGGTTGATTTTGGTTTTGATTTCTTTTTCATCTTTTGAAGGATTTTTGCATCCCTTTGATTTTCCCTCAATGTATCAATAAAAAATTCAAATTCAGGAGATTTCCATGTAATGTGATGAGTGATATCCTTTGAATCAAGGAAATGTTTTTTCTTCTTGAGAATTTGATTGAAAAAAACTGTGCTTGAAATCCCAAACTTTTCTAGTTCATCACAATCAAAAATATCTTCTCCATCAACTTGGAGAAAAGGTTCATCTGTCATTTCTTTCTGAATGAAAAAAACTTTTCCATCTTTCCTTTTGAATTTTTTGTTTTCTCTTTTGAGGACTCTCCAAATGTTGGTGGTAGGGATGCTTGTTTCTTGACTAGCTTCCTTGAATGTGTAGAAAATTTGTTTTTCTTTTCCTTCTTCTTGGATTGAAAACTTCATTTTATTTAGGAAAATATTTTGTTTGTTTTACCAAATAAAATGAAACTCCAAGAGTTAAGAAATTGGGCTCGTGAAGAAGGAATTATTGGTTTCTCCCGAATGTCTAAAGAAGAACTTGAAGAACTTTGGGAACAATCACAACCCGAAAGACCGAGAAAGAAAGGAAAACTCCCTCCCCGAATGAAGTTCAAAGCCCCAAAAACCCTCCTAGATTCGAGAAATAAAAAAATTTCAGCGCCTATTTTAGTTCCAGAACAAAGAAAAGTGTCTTCCAGAGAAATTCCCAGAGTCATTGAACAAAATGTGGAAACTGTTGTCGATTGGTTGAATTGGTTGGAAAGTGCGGATGATGTTGATGTCCGGAGGAGATCGAATCCCGCGGTTGAAAGATTGAAGAAGCAGATTGCTGAATTGTGGGAACATGATTTTGTTGTTGAAGAAAGAGAATCCGCTTTGAGAGGTTTTGCGAGATCATATGGCATTCGTGGACGTCCAGGTTTTGCTCCCGAGAATTTTTGGAGACGGCGAGCCAGAAACTCATTGATTTGTTTGAGAGAAACAAAAGAACAAAGATAAAGATGATTCTTTCCTGTCGAATGAGTCGCACGGATTTGTCAACTGGAGAAGTGATTGAGGAGGTGGTTGATTTCCATTCCCGAATTGAAGTGAATTTGGAAGGAACATCCAGGGAAGAGATGCTCGATCGCATGGTTGAAAGAATTCTTGAAAACCTTGCAAATTTTCAAAGGAGAGGATCAAATTGGAGATTTGAGGAAGTAACAGATTTGAAGATTCTTTTCACCGAGTATCGACCATTGGGTGGAAGTTCTTATATTCCACTTCCTACCACATTGAAAAACAAGAAAGCTGTGGTGAAGAATAATGATGAAATGTGTTTCATATGGAGTGCGACAAGAGCTTGCTTCCCAGTGGAGAAAAATGCAGAAAGAATTTCAAAAGAATTGAGGCAGCAAGCGGAAAGCTTGAATTGGGAAGGAATTTCCAACTCCCCTGAGTGATATTGGGAAATTTGGGATTGGCTGTGAATGTTTTTGGGTTTGAAGGTGGATGTGTTTTTCCCCTGAGAATTTCTAAAGGGAAAGGAAAAATGATTGATCTGTTGTGGATCAAAGACGGCTCGAAAACTCACTTCTGTTGGATCAGAAGTCTCAGTCGTCTTTTAACGAATCAAATGACAAAACACAATGGTGCAGTTGTTTTCTGCAGAAGATGTTTGAACCATTTCCCCAATGAAGAAAGATTAGAGAAACATATGGCATCATGTGAACAATTTGAAGCTGTGAAAATTGTTATGCCAGTTGAAGGTTCAACCGTGAAATTCAAGAATTTCAACAGGAAAATGATTTTTCCATTTGTGATCTATGCCGATTTTGAAGCGAGACAACTCCCAGTTTCATCTGCGGGACCAAATCCAATGGCAAGCTTCACGGAGAAATTTCAAAAGCACATTCCCTGTTCTTTCGCTTTCCATGTCGTTTCACCTTTTGTGAAACGAGATCCAGTTTTATTTCGAGCAGAAAATGATTCTGTGGACGTTGGGGAAAGATTCGTGAAAGATTTGGTGCAGTTTGTGAAAGGAATTCAAGAAGAGGTGAAGTTCCCGAAGCGGATGAAATTTGGGAGAAAAGAGAAAGAAAAATTTGATGCAGCAACTGTTTGTTGGATCTGTGGAAATCCATGGCGGTTGGGAGAAAAACCAGTCAGAGATCACTGCCACTTTTCCGGAGAATTCAGGGGAGCTGCTCATGACAATTGCAACCTGAACTTCAGGAGACCAAAATTCACCCCTGTGTTTTTCCACAACCTAACTGGTTATGACGCTCATCTTTTCGTGAAAAATCTGGGAAAGATTGAAGGAGATATCACTTGCATCCCCAACAACGAAGAAAAATATATCTCCTTCTCCAAGAAAATTCTGTTGGGAACAAGATTGAATGACAAAGGGAAAGTTGTGAAAATTTGGCATGAAATTCGATTTCTGGATTCAGCTAGATTCATGGCAGCTCCCTTGGGAAACTTGGTGAAGAATTTGACGGATGAAGACTTCCTGGAAACTCAGAAAGTCTTTGGTGAGAAATGGAAGTGGATGAAACGGAAAGGGGTTTTTCCATATGAATGGTTGGATTCAGTCGAGAAATTTCGGGAGGAAAAACTGCCTGATAAATCCACCTTCTTCTCCAAACTGAATGATGAGGGCGTCTCCGATGAAGACTTCGAGCACGCCTGGAAAGTTTGGAAAGAAATGGAGATGAACAACATGGGGGATTTCCACGATGCATATCTGAAATCAGATGTGACTTTGTTGGCGGATGTGTTTCAAGAATTCAGGAAAGTTTGTCGGAAACATTATGACGTCGATCCTGCATGGTTTTACACTTCTCCCGGTTTAGCTTGGGATGCAGCTTTGAAGGAAAGCGGAGTTGAATTGGAACTGCTGAATGACCCAGATATGTTGCTGTTCTTTGAGAGAGGAATTCGTGGAGGTGTTTCAACCATCCTTCACAGGAGAGCAAAGGCAAATAACAAGTTCATGGGAGATGATTTCGATCCGAAACAACCTAGCACATTCGTTCCCTATTGGGATGCAAATAGCCTCTATGCTTGGGCAATGACAAATCCACTTCCTGTGGGTGGGTTTGAGTGGATGAACGAAGAAGAATTGAAAAACTGGGAACATGAAAGTTGTGTCTTGGAAGTGGATGTGGAAATCCCAGATGAATTGCATGATTTCTTCAATGACCTGCCGCCTCTTCCAGAGAGAGTTGTGATGGGAGGAATGGAAAAGTTGATTCCCAACTTGAATGACAAAGAAAAGTTAATTGTGCACCGGAAAATCTTGAAACAAGCTCTGGATCTGGGCTGCAGCTTGAAGAAGAATTGGAGAGGAGTGAAATTCAAAGAAGAAAAGTGGTTGGACTCCTTCATTCGAAAGAACATTGTATTGAGGCAAAAATCCAAGAATGCCTTTGAGAAAGATTTCTTCAAGTTGATGAACAACGCTGTCTTCGGAAAAACAATGGAAAACATCAGAAAGAGAATTAACTTCCATTTGGCGACGTCGCAAGAACAACTGGTGAAATTCTCTTCCAAATGCAACTTTGAGCATTGGACAGTGTTTGATGAAAATTTAATTGGAGTTCATATGAAGCGAATCAAAATGATTTTCAACAAACCTGTTTTTGTAAGGCAAGCAATTTTGGACATTTCAAAGACTTTGATCTATGACTTCCACTATGGATATGTCAAAAAGAAATGGGAAAACGCTCAGTTGTGTTTCACTGACACTGACTTCCTGCTCTATGAAATTGAAACAGAAAATTTGTTTGCGGACATCGCAGGAGATGTTGATGCGAAATTTGATACTTCTGAATTTTCTGAAAAGCATCCTTGCGTTGTGGATGGTACTCTGGAGAGGAAAAACAAGAAAGTTTTGGGACTGATGAAAGATGAAGCTGGTGGAGAAATCATTGAAGAATTTGTGGGATTGAAACCAAAACTATATTCCTTCAAGTTGCATGGAGGCGGGGGAACAAAGAAATGCAAAGGTGTAAAAAAGAAAGTTGTGAAAAAGCGACTCTCGCATGAAGACTTTGTTGCCTGCTTGGAAAGCCAAAAACCGGCAATGAGACAGATGAATTGCATCAGAAGTTGGAAGCATGAACTCTTTTCCCAAACTGTGAACAAAACTGCATTGAGTGCAAATGATGACAAACGATTTGTGTGTGAAGATGGGATTGCCACTCTCGCTTGGGGGCATTGGCGACTTGAGGGAATGGATAAGGAAGAGCCGCCACGAGTGAGATCTGATGAAAAACAACGGATAGTTGAGGCGGGTTGGGAAAAAGTTCGAAAAGAACCACCACAAGTGAAATTTGATGGAAAACAACAGATTGAGAAGTTATTGGGGATGGTTGGGATTGGTTGAATTTTATGCTGAATTCTAGTTTCGTAGTTATCTATTGAGAAAGCTGGCTCACTTCTATTTCACGCTAATTTCAAACGTTTCTCATTGCGTAGTCATTCCCTAAGTTACGCAATAACAACCCGTTCGTCATATCACACAACCTATTCAAGTCAATGACGAACGTATCAGATAGTGTGAGATAGATTTGAACCAGTTCTCACAATAAACTACACAATAACATACGTTCGAAATTAGCGTGAAATAGAAGTGAGCCAGCTTTCTCAATAGATAACTACTCCCCTCCTCCCTCTTTTGAAACAATAACTATAACTTTCTTTTGGTATACAAGTTATAAGGGTTTAAGTATGTTAAAAATATCTAAGCCTAAGTATCATTCTGTAAGTATTGTTTTGTAATTAGCGTAAGTATTGTATTGTAAGTAGTGTAAGTACTGTACTGTAAGAAGTATATGTATTGTTTTGTAAGTAGCGTAAGTATCGTATTGTAAGTAGTGTAAGTACCGTACTGTAAGAAGCATATGCATTGTTTTTGTTAGTAGCGTAAGTATCGTATTGTAAGTAGTGTAAGTACCGTACTGTAAGAAGTATATGTATTGATTTGTAAGTAGTGTAAGCTTTGTATTGTGAAATAAAATAAATGTTATTTTGCAAAAAAAAAAAAAATATTCACATATTCACATAGCGACTGGAAATCAGACATTCACCACACAGGAATGTTATTCATTATGTAATTGCTTGTGATTGGCTTTCCGAAACCAATTCGTGGGAAAGGCTTATCTAAAAATAAACCTACTTGTTAAAACCCATTGCACGAATTTATGGTAGTTGCACGCTCCGAGTAATGGGCTCCTGCGGCCGTATAACAAATTAACTAATAACTACGTCATGACGTCATTGTGCCATTGTGCAAAGACCGCAAAGGAGACAGTATTGGACGTACTATGTACCCTCTACGTTTCATTGTCATAGTCTTAACATTATTGAAGTTACGAGGGGAGCACAATGTGCCCCTCCCCCCCCCCCCCCCCCCCCTCCCACCCCACCAGGCTCAGGAACTCAAAAAAAGCCCAGGCAAAATAGGGTTAATACGACAGCTCATGACGAGTAGGAATTAAAGTTTTGACCAGCACATCAAGTTATATTGATTCTTCCTATTTTTGCCCAAACAACTGATAAATTGTGACACAAAACTAATTGCGAATTTGAGACGGCAATACTGCATTACATTGCCGGCATTGGAAGAAAAATATATTATCTGTATTGGTCGGTGTCGCGACTCGCGAGGCGACGCCACCCATGCAATACAGAGTACATTTTAATCCAACCAACCGTTAAAATAATTACACGACTAAGACAGTCAGAGGGCCAAAAACTAAGTTCAACCAATCAGATTGCTCTATTGCTCAGAATGCTCTGTTGCCAGTTCAATAGAGTGTTGCAAACCCCCTTGGGTTTTTGCGATGTTGCAGTATTTCCAAAATAGATTACATCTAATAGATAACCCGCGTATGCTCTACAAGATAAGGTAAATATTATGGATTGTAGCGCTGCTGGGGGTCCGTGACGTCATCCAATTAAACATTTTGATGATTTTGGTAGCATTTTATAGGTTTTTTCACTGAAAAAAGGTGAAAGACACGCATTTTTATTCAAAAATGGGTTGACAACATGTTACCTATCACGTTATATCTCGTTACCATAGCAACTGGTTGTCGCCAAACTTTACCAAAATGTGTCTCAAGGATAAATACACAGTTACTGAAAACGGCATGTGCTAAACTTTAATGGTCTTGAAAATATCGGAGAAAAACCTTAACGTTTGTACCATCCCCTTGTACCGCCGAGGGTTAACCAAGCTTGCTCGTGGCAGTACTGCAGAATATCGGCATTCGGTCTTTTTTTGTACAGACCTCACTGCGCTCAGTCCATACTGTCAAGACCTCGGGTCGATATTCTCCCAGTGCGACCCTCGCGCTTGACCAATAAGATATATGAAATGCATTTCCAGTACCAACTTCTACACGTGAGTGACATGACATGGCGACAGAGGCCAGGCTCAAGATGCGGACCTTGAAATCAAACGTCCACCATGCTAACTGCGTGTCCACCGCGCCTCCACATATTGAAAATCGATTGCATGCTTGCGCGAATCGGGATTTTGAATAATTGGGCTTTTGACTCAAGTGGTTTAATGACAGAATTTTTCGTTCAAGATACGTTTGAAAAAGCAGCAAAAATAAGATGATGAACTGAGCGGGTGTTACAAGTTTCTTGCGTATCGTCCATCTTATCACGAATTAATGTGTGGTGATATAAAGAGAAATATGATATAATTTTTGACATGACATGGAAATAACATTTCCTGACTGATGAACTCGACATTTACCATCCTTTTCTTTGTCAGGATTAATTATATTATAATTTTAGTGGTAAAAGGGTTACACTCACAGCTCCCACAATATTTTATTGTGACCAAAAACGCCCAAAGCCAAGTTCTTCAGCTGGTTGTTATCCAGGTGGCTATGGACAAATTGTCACGACGTAGAGGTAACTTTTCAGTATATACATGTATTTATAAATGTTTTTAACTAAATGAATCAGGAGTAGCTAGAAGGTACTTTGATGGTATTCTCTGTACGATAACACTTATATTGATGTTTTGTTTTAAGGAACATTATAACTTACAGTCTACGCAGATATAGGGTGTAGTTAAAAACTCCGGGAGGCAACATTATCAATTTGTTGTTGTTCAAGTACCTGCCAGCAAATAATACATTATAAGTAAAGTTAGTGAACAGTATTAGCTTAACAGCATATTATCCGAGCTGTTGCTTCGAATTATCCATAGAAACAGCTTGTCATGCCACGCAGGCTATATAGTTCGGCGAGAAAAGAGTTAAAAAATTAAATTATCGATCATGCTATTGCCAATTCGAAACATTTCTTTTCTGAGCAAAATCACCACATCTAGCATTGTCTGTGCATGGCACGAATACTTATCAACTATAATTTATCTAACTCACTTTTCTATTTTTCTTTTTTTACTGTTCAAAAAGGGTTGTAATAACGGAGGGGCGGGTGTCATAACAAGAGACTGTGGACGTTATTGCCAGTTTTGACAGTACGCGCACGTATTTTCCCTTTTTTTATTTGAATATAGAGCACTCTATACTCAAGATAACGATATTTGTTTGATTTGTGCGGTCAGTTTCACAAAAGGTTTCACAAAAAGTTTCACAAAAAGCGTTCAAACTATTCTAACGAAGTTTAAAGGAATTAATGAATTGCCAATCCGCCCGGATGTTATATTAATTCCCACTAAAAGAAGTATTGACAGGTATCTTAGGCTTCTTCCACTATCAATTGTTTCAAGTGGTTTTTCTTTCGTTGTGTCTATTTTTACTGCAATTGATACAGAAATATCGGATTCTATATTTTATCAAATGCCATAGAATATTTGAACTCCGCTAAAGCATATTGCCTGACAGAAGTGTCGTAAATATGTCCAAACGTTATCCATCTAATAAGTCTTGTTTTAATCATGCATGATTGTTTTAATCATGCATGATAATACTGCATTACATTGACGGCGTTGGAAGAAAATATAATATCCGTATTGGCTGGTGTCGCCACTCTCGAATTCGAAGCGACGCCGCCCATGTAATATAGAGTATATTTTAATCCAACTAACCGTCAAAATAATTACACGACTAAGACAGTCAGAGGCCCAGTAACTAAGTTCAACCAATCAAAATGGTCTATCGCCGGTTCATATTCTCTAAGTATTGCACCTAGCTTTGTCCCGAATGATCCCGCGTGATCCTTTAGTCGTGTAATAAGTCGTGTAATAAATACCTTATTAACTATGCTAACTACGTGTCTACCGCGCCTCCACATATTGAAAATCGATTGCATGCTTGCGCGAATCGGGATTTTGAATAACTGGGCTTTTGACTCAAGTGGTTTAATGCCAGAATTTTTCTTTCAACACACGTTTGAAAAAGCTAGCAAAAATAAGATGTTGAACTGAGCGGGTGTTACAAGTTTCTTACGCATCGTCCATCTTATCACGAATTAATGTGCTATATGCCGTCCTGCACACCGCTAGGATCGGTAAACGTAACGTTAAAAGCGTCCGACAGTGGTGATAAAGAGAAATATGGTATAGTTTTTGACATGACATGGAAATAACATTTACTGACTGATGAACTCGACATTTACCATCCTTCTCTTTATCAGGATTAATGATAAGTTAATTTTAGTGGTAAAAATGTTACACTCACAGCTCCGACAATCTTTTATTGTGATCAAAAACTCCCAAAGGTAAGTTATTCAGCTGGTTGTTATCCAAGTGCCTATGGACAAATTGTCACCACGTAATGGTAACTTTTCAGTATATAATTATTTATAAATGCTTTAAACTAAAAGAATCAGGAGTAGCTAGAAGGTACTTTGATGGTATTTTCAGTAGGATAACAATTATATTGCTGTTTTGTATTTAGGAACATTATAACTTATAGTGTTTCTAGCCATATGGTGTAGTTAAAAACCCCGGGAGGCAACACTTTCAATCTGTTGTTGTTCAAGTACCTGCCAGCAAATAATACATTTAGTCCAGTCATTTTACGCGAAAAATATGCCTAACCCGGAACAAATTCCCACAGAAGAAATTTTTACGGTTTTCGACTCAGAATTTATTGCTTGATAACATACTAAAAGTCCCCAAAAATCCCAGCATGGCAACATGCCGAAAAATGGGTTTTATTTAGGGCCGTTGACAAGCAATAATTTCACTGCATGGAAAC
The DNA here is from genome assembly GCA_024195265.1 of Dendrophyllia cribrosa. Taxonomy (NCBI): domain Eukaryota; kingdom Metazoa; phylum Cnidaria; class Anthozoa; order Scleractinia; family Dendrophylliidae; genus Dendrophyllia; species Dendrophyllia cribrosa. The sequence continues at coordinate 20,557,827 of JAJLRJ010000011.1, read as the reverse complement.
GAGGCTGGCTACGGATCTTTTGAATTTCGTCTCAAAGTAGCTCTTAATAACGCCTAAAACTTCCCCAATCGAATCATTGTTGCTTTGTTTCATCATTTCATAAGAAAATAAAAGTTTTTTGAATGTCTACGGGTATTTTATGTGTTTTTTATTTTGTTTGCGATGCACGATTCGTAAAATACAGAAAAGCGGGACCGACAGAAAAAGCTGTTTTACATTACTGTTTTAAAACTATTTTAAAATCAGTTTTGTACAGGAAGAAAATTGAATAAAACAATAATATCCCTTTGAAAATAGATAACATAAAAATAATTCTCAAGGAAGAAAGGCCAGGGCCGCTTTCCATTCGACCAAAAATTCCGGTTTGAAATTCCGGTTATTCCGTTTGGCGAATGGAACAGTATTTTCCGGTTGGTTGTTCCAGGCCATCACGTTTCAAGTTTCGCGCGAAAATACAAAATAAAACAGTCAAAACAAATGGCGGACTCGTTGCCTCTTTTACTGCTTTTGGAGTTGTTCGACAACTCTGAAGTTAAAACGAACGATATTTTAAGCGAGAACGATGATATTATTTTTTTTTTCAGCAAAGCTAGCTGTTAATACATGCGAAGGGATTTTTAAAAATCGAGTCGGCGACTCGGCTTTGTGTTCGTGACTTATTACATTCGTTTAATACATAAGCTTATAACCATTTCTGTGCTACTTACCAATCCTAGCTGTGGCCATTTCTGCTGTTGTACTAGCTATGTTATGTGAGCAATCAAGCTCGAGTAAGAGCTGTAATCTTTCGGTGAAAAACAAACACGCCGTGCACTGATATTGAGACGCCATCTTGATTCCGGCTCGGAGAAACTGGGCCGAGCAGGAATGGCCGAATGGAACGGTCTTTTCCGGTTGTTCCGATTTTCCGGAGTTTTAGGACAACCTCGTGAGGTTGTCCTAAAATTCTGGAATTTTATTCCGAGAAATTTACGTTCCATTCGCTTCCCAACCCGGAATTTCCGGAATTTTTGGTTGAATGGAAAGCGCCCCAGAAACCATTAAAAAGACGCGACAAGTGAACACAGGCGTGGCGCGACTAATGTTACGAAATGCATCACACGGATCTCATATTTCAATCAACGCCCGCCGCTACGCGCTAGGAAAGTTCTACTTCTTCGAATGCTCGGAAAGTTCTATTTCTTGAAACTTAAAATATCGTCCAGCCAGTCCTATTAACAGGTAAGCGAATTATAATTTTAATGAATGACTTTGCGAGATTTGCATCGCTCCGTGCAGTAATTGAGCTTCCTTAATTATTCATAATCGCTCTGAATTACAAAATAGGACAAGCATTGATTCAATTGCTTCAATTCGATTCAATCAACCCTTTATTCCAAGTTGACTTTTCCCTATCTCTCTCATCTTCCATTGTTGTTAGTGAAAAAAATGCGAGGAATTCGCACCTGAATATTCATATGATTTGGAAGCGCAAATAATAATAGGGCGATCTTTGCTGACGTTATTGTTTACATTTTGTCTCATTAGCATACGAATTTACGTACAGAAGACATTGTGCTAAGTATACGAATTGACTTCAACAGTTGAAAGAGCTTGTTAAATTTAGTAATCTACCCAATTTTTAGCTCTTTGCATGTAATATTTAAGAAAATATAAGCTATCCAAAACTGCAAAATTGAGAAGATCTAGACAGGTGTGCAGGGTACGCACGTTAGACATCCAGAAAGCCGTACTGAGTGCGTGTGAAGAAAGAGGTGATGCCTGGGCAGAGACAGTGCGCGCTAGAGCCCTACATGTTCATGACCTACCTGCGGCCGACGCTATCTACCATCACACATGCAGCACTAATTTTAGAACCAAAATGCAAATGCTAAGTCAAGTTGCACCTGACCAGCCAAGCTGTAGGAAACGAAAAATTGGACGTTCGCAAAATGAAGAATTGAACGACGCCTTTCTTAAAGTAGTTCACTTCTTAGAGGACAATGACGATGAACAATTAACAGTCTCTGATTTAGTGAAAAAAATGCATGCGGTTCTTGGGGAATCTGCAAATAAGCCATATAGTAACCGCTATATGAAGGACAAACTACAAGAGCATTTTGGTCAGTTGGTGAGAACATCATTATAACAAATTTGCACGGAAAGCCAAATTTGGTAACATTGCGGAAAACGGCTGCCTCGATCCTTAACGAGTTTCACGCGAAGCAAAAGGATGCTAATCCAGTTCAAGAGAAGATGAACATAGTTAAAACTGCCGCAAAGCTAATAAAAAGGTGACATCAAGCTAGTTTCAACTTGTAGCGAAAAATATTCTTCCGTTGAGACTGACGTTCATGAGCATCTTGAGTTTCTTCCTCCTTCATTTAAGCTATTTCTTGGCAGTGTTTTGGTTGGGAAAAATGACGTTATCAAAATAGCATCAATCGGCCAAGTAATAATCCAATCTGCACGTCTACGGTCTATCCTTGTACCCTTGCAAGTTGCAACTGACCGACCGGCTGCTCCTCAAACTCTTCTAAAGATGATCCGCTGCAACTGTGCGACAGACTGCGCCACGCCAAGGTGTAGCTGCCGCATATACAGGCTTGACTGTTCTCCGGCGTGTGGTTCGTGCCGTGGAACGGCGTGTACAAATAGCACTGCAGTTCTCGAGGAAAGTGACGACGAAGAGGATTGAGGATGGCCAAACTAGATAATAACTGTCAGGTTTTTTCTCACCAAAATAACAAAGTAAAAGTCCTTCGATTTCTCATAAGCCTAAGCCACAGTACTATATATCGGCAAGTTAATTCCGCGTGCGTTTCGAAATCGCGCCAAAGTGCAAATTTCATAGATGCTCGAGCTGAGAGATAAATGTTGTACATTTTCCATATTTTTATCCAAAATAGTCGGTAATTGAAATAAAGGAATGTGTATCTAAAGAATGCTTCTGATTTTATTGATATTTAGTCATAAATTGACATTTAAAGTGCAATAAAACAAGCACTTCCGGTTTAAGCCTCGTTCCCATGTCGCAGGAGAGAGCTTTCCAACGTTTTATCAAATTTCGCAATGTTGCCATGTTCGGATTTTTGGGGACTTTTAGTATGTTGATAAGCATATTAATTCTGACATATTTCCGAAGAGAAAGCTTTTGTGGGAATTTGTTTCGGGTCGAACCCTAAAATGACTGGACTAATTATATTAAGTAAAGTTAGTGAACAGTATTAGCTTAACAGCACATCATCCGAGCCGGCGCCGTTGCTTCGAATTATCCGTAAAAACAGCTTATAATGCCACACAGGCTATATAGTTCGGTGACAAAAGAGTTCAAAAATTAAATTATCGATCATGCTATTGCCAATTCGAAACATTTATTTTCTGAGCAAAATCACCACATCTAGCATTGTCTGTGCATGGCATGAATACTTATCAACTATAATTTAGGGTTAGGGTTAGGGTTAGGGTTAGGGTTAGGGGGGGTGGGGTGGTTGCCACCCCTTTCTTAAGGTTTTTCTCCGATTTTTTGCAGACCATTTATGGTTAGGACATGCCGTCTTCAGTAGCCTTTCGTTTATCCATTTTGGTAAACTTTAGCGACAATCTGTGCGGGAGGTCGCGGGAGGTCGCGGGAGGTCGCGGGTTCGAACCCCGGCCGGACCAAAAACCAGGGTCTTAAAATAACTGGTAAGATCATGCTAGCTGTGTGCTCAACATCTGCCTCAGTTCAGATGATCGCGTCATTGGGCGGTGACGTTAAGCCGTTGGCCTTGTCTCCTGCATCTTATCACACTAATAGTAGGGGACGTTAAAGAACCACTGAGGACGTAACAAAACCCTGGCTGTGACCACCCTCAGTGTTCATATCTTCCTTCATGGGTGGGGTGTGGAGATGAGATCTATAATGGACTGATAGCGGCTGCCTGAGGCGCCTTCATAAGCTGACGTCCGATCTCATTCTCATAAAAATGTAAAGCGCAACTGATTAAATTCATATAGAGGTTCGCGCTATATAAATGTAAAATATTATTATTATTATTATTATTATTATTACAATCGGTTGCAACGGTATCGAGATATGACGTCATAAGTAGCATGTGGTCAAGCCAATTTTGAATAAAAATGCTTGTTTTTCGGTGAAAAAAAAAATGCTACCAAAAGCATCAAAATGTTATATATACCTCTTATTAGCCGAGTTCGAGGTCCGTACCGTACGTTACGGACCGAGTTTTTTTACCTCGATTTATAGCCAAAGCGTGCTTCGTAAGTTAGTACGCGCGCTATGATTGGTCAATTTTCCGGTCCGTATTTTACAGTACGGCCTGCAAAATTTGAGAGTCCCAGCATCGGCCTAGCATCCGCTTACGAAAGTTGTTTTCTACATTAAAACTTATTCAGAGGAAACGTTTGGAGCTAAATGGGTTAACATGTCAGGTTACAAAAACTCTCTTCGATGAAATTAAGCTATAACTTTAGCAAAAGAAAAAACTGATTAGCCGCGAATCAAAAAGTATTGACAATTTCTCGGGTATAAAGCTTACATGCTTATTGTTTTGGTATTTAGCTTTTCGGCTGTAAGTTGTAAAAAATCGAGTAACTCGGCAAATTCGTTCAACTCTAACAATTTAATTCAGTATTGACAAAAGACACAAAAGAGTATCTTTCTTCGTAACAAAACTTCTCTATATAAAACAAAAAGCTGCAAAACAACTTCAAACGGCTTCCATCGGCAAACTGTATCATACAGTTTGATCAAGTTCTTGTCTAGTTATAAACTTAAGTTCAGAGTTATCATTTGTGGCAGTGGCTCTATTCAGAACAAAATTAAAGCTACAGAATTACGTCTTAAAGTGCCTATGAAATGTATTTTTTATTCTTCGTTTTTCATTAGTTTGTTATGTCCAAAGAACGAAAACAATAATCATTTCCCGAGAAAAAGAAAGAAAATCGTTCTTTTTATCCCCTCGAAGATGCGTCACTTCGGTTGTAAAGTGGCTCCAATTTTTGGGAGTGAGTAATGACGTAAATTACGTAAATAGTATGACACAATGGTTTGTTTACGTTATAATTCCCTTGGAATCCTTAGGCGTGATGGTCATTTTGCCAACGTTTTTGGCTGTACAAACGTCAGACACCCGGGGGGGGGGGGGGGGGGGGGGGACTCCCATATAAAAATGACGGGGGTGCTCGTCGTACCTTTTTGGGGGCAAAATTTGGAGATTGGTACCGCTTAGGGTACTAAAATCTAAAATGACCACCGTTAGAATTATCGCGGTACCTTTTAGGGTATGAGCCGAAAACATATGACAGATTATGACATGTGTTGTTTTAGAATTGGTACCTCTTAGGGGTAAAAATTATTTTGAGCCACGCCCATCAAACGAGATTCTGGTACCTTTTAGGGTGTTTTTCGAAAATTTCCGACGAGCACCCCCGTCATTTTTATATGGGAGTCCCCCCCCCCCCCCCCCCCCCCCCCGGGGTCAGACAGCGCCTAATATGTTTCTTTACAGTCCTCTGAAGGTGAAGAGGATCAGTTTTGGATCACTCTTGATCAAATGAAATGATCGTGTCCACTGTAGTTTTGCCGTAGCGACGCGAACCGACTGTGTCGCTTGAGCGAAGAAAATCAACATGAAGAAGACGGAGTTTGATTTAGATTATAGAGCGTTTTCACTTGACGTCATAGCCGCCATATTGGTGTTCCCGTACAAAAGAATTTTAATTAACTTCTTTTGTTAGGAACACCAACATGGCTGCCATGGCTTTTGTCATTTGAGTCCCACGGGACTGAAGGTCACGTGAGTGAAAACGCTCTATTGAACGTGAAAGGTGTACATTTCAGTAGCACAGCGTCTCAGTGGTTCGCCAGTTCTGAGTTGTAAGCTTATTGAATGCAGAGGCTTTTTTGTCATTTCTTTTTAGTGGCTCGTTGACTGGCGTTTATCGAACGCAAGCGATATATTTGTAGTACAAACAATGTATATTACATGTATATGTGTATGTATATAAATATGTATATAAACATGCATCTTATCAGCATCTCTTGGAAAGGATAAGACTACCCTCCATCCCAAGGGGGGGGGGGGGGGGGGGGTCCTCCCTATAATGGGCTATACAGGGATGCTCCGCCCGAAAGGGGTACCTTTTTGAGGCTGGAGGTATATGAAAGGGTAGGGATTTCACGAAGGACAGGAAAGGGCAGCGAAAACACGATTTGAAGTATACAAAAAGGTGGGGAAAACCGCCATCTAAGTATTATAAAAAGCGCCTTTCAAAATATATCAAACAGACGCACGTAAAGGCTATATGAAAGGGGTACCATTTTCAATGCAAGGTATACGAAAGGGGTACCATTTTCAATGAAAGGTATATGAAAGGGGTACCTTTTCTGTCAAAAATAGTATATGAAAGGGTAAGGGTTTGGACCTCGGGGCGGAGCATCCCCGTACAAAACTTTGTTGAGTAACCCCCCCCCCCCCCCCCCCCCCCCCCCCGGCCCCTCCATGGAATCTCGAAGAATTCAAGACATGTTATTGACAATACACAATAGTATATCGAACAATGCACCACAGGCAATCAGGAATCTCATTAATTTATTACAAGTTTTAGCTATTAAACTGAGGTTAATGAGCTCTGAAGTTTGCAACAGTCCATAGGTCATTGCTTGCCTGAAGTAATTGTACTTTTACTAGGTTAAATTGTAGGTCAAAGTTCCAGTGATTTCCCACTCATGCTGTCATGTGATTCTGCCATGCTGTTTTCGGTCACTGGTGCAATAGTCTAAGTCTATGATCTATAGTGCAACAGTCCTGTAGGTAATTTCTAGTGTGAAGTAATATTACTTTCACAATTCTAACATTGTACGACCAAGCTCCCAGTGATTTCCCTCTCACGTTGTCATGTGATTATAGCATGCCGTTCGGACACTAGTTAAGCTCTGTACACGAACCATCCCACATTAGAGTTTCAATCTTCTAGCTGGTATCGTGTCCGTATATTTTCCCTCCCTCCCACCCAACATTGGTAGCTTTGTCATCTCTTCAGTCTATACTTACTGTAAATGCAATTCCTGTGTGAATGCATGAGAGCACTATTTATAATACCTTAGCAATGTAATTTAAAATAGTTTCCCCTTAGCTAATAAATCATTGGTGGCGGGAAGTGCGCCCTGGGCTGCACTTTATCCCACAGTAAGTGCTATAGCCATCCTTTGAAATAGGTCCGGATCTCCCACTCCAAAATGGTACCACCGTACCATCTGACCTATTCTCCTCCCAGAAGGGCACCCCTCTTCTGGTCCCCCTATGTTACACTCTAACATAAGGCCCCCCTAGACACCGCTACTTCGGGGGGTCCCCTCTAGAGACACCGCTACTCTAGTGGGGAGGGGTCCCCTAGTGACACCGCTACTCTAGGGGACATAGGCTCTTCCTTTCCTGCCACCCTAGTTTTGCCACAAAACTGGTATCCTTGTTGTTTCTTTTACATAACTACGTATTTGAGGTGGGACCTCTATTGCCTTTTTCAATGCTAAATTTAGTATCAACTCAGTATCTCAAGTGTATCACACATCAGGGTCTCATTTACGCTCATTTAAGTACAATCTCAGGCGTCAAGAATACGTTTTATCTTTACCTAAAGTTAACACTACTAAATACGGACTCAAGTCATGGAGATATTTTGCAGCTAAGAAATGGAATGAACTATCAAATGACATTGGAATAAAAGTGGGCATCAATGAAATAGTAACCATAATAGCCCAATTTCGATATTCATTAAAATTCAACTTAAAACAAAAGACATCACTACGAGGCTTAGGGGAATAAACCATATAAATCCCTACTATCATTCCCTAAGCCTCGTAGTGATGTCTTTTGTTTTAAGTTGAATTTTAATGAATATCGAAATTGGGCTATTAGATCGTTAAATTTCGGGGATTAGTAAATTTGTATATTAGCTTTAATTAGTATTTTGACTGCGGTGATAATATTGTAAAAATAGATTAATTAGTATTTAATCCATGGTTTTATCTGATGTATTGTGATATTAGTGTTGTTTAGTTGTTAGGTTTTAATTAGTTATTAGGTGGAATACCTGTAAACTAGCTCTCAAGCTAAGTGTACATGCACGTTAAATATATAAGGTATGTATGTATGTATGTATTATGATATTGGTGCATTAGCGAATCGGCCGGTCTTCTCTGAAGTTCGTTGATCGCGCACGGAGGTTATGAGCTTATTTTATCGGCTTGGCAGTTCGCCCGTCTACTTAACCCTATTCAGCTTGGGGGGGGGGGGGGGGGCACTTTCAAATGCCATCAAACTTTGTGACTTTTCCTAAAATTTATCTGGCAACAATTTCATATGACAACATATGGCAACAAGATTTTGACAGCCATGTTTTGTGAAATTTGCATATTTGTACCTTTGAATGAAAAAAAATGTTTATTCGTATAACTTTTATATTTTTACGTCATTAAGCGTTTACTTATTGGTTTTGATTAATTTTGAGTCAATTTGGACGGTTTTTAAGAGGTTTTTAAAAAATTCAGAAATCCAAGGTGGCGGATCCAAGATGGCGGCCGTATAACTAATTACCTAATAACTATGTCATATCACGTCATCGTTCCATTTTGCGGACCGCAAAGGAGACAGTTTTGGACGTACTATGTACCCCCTAGGTTTCATTGTCATAGCCTTAATGTTCTTCAGGCTGAATAGGGTTAAAGTTCTCTTTTCAATACGAAGGATATATGTCTTAGCTTCTTGGCGGCTTGCTAGTTGAAAGTTTCTAAGTTATACTGATATGTTCTGCATATCCGAGGTGGTGTTTTTCAGACGGCTTGCTGAATTGAATGTGAATGGTGTATTTTTAGCGGCAAGGCGCCTTGATAGCGTACATGTATTTATTTATTTATTTATTCAAAATGTTTGAACTCAAGTATATACGTAATAATTAAGCTTCTAGTTCAGTATCTTGCCAGCGATTGAACGTTTTTTTGAAATTTTAACCACTTGTCGGCTTGTAAGTGAGTTCAAAGTATCGTATTTTAGTGTTTACATGTATATGTCTGATTTATATTTCATTGTTTAAAAATTGATCTGATCGAACACGCAATGATCCAGCGATGTATTTTGTTACGAATAGTCTTACGCATTTGTACATGTAGATATGGTTTTGATAGATGTTCCGTAGAATAAAAGTATGCTAGTGAACACTTGCGTCACTCCACTTTGAATTTTATAATTCGGAATACCGTATAAACATTTATATTACTCGTCAGTCAGTACCGATCGAGTCAGTATATTTTTGTAGGCCTCACTGACTTCGACGGCTCTCCAGTCGAGCTGAGGCTTGAAGGAACTTCTAAACAGGATATGGATTGGAACATTATGCTTAATTAAACGGCCTCACCGGCCGGAATGTTGTTTTTTTTTGTTAAATAGTCTTTCAAATGTGTTCTAACCATTAAAGTTAGCGGCTACCCAGAAGTTACGAATGGTGATCATGAGTACTCGAAAGTAGCGTCGCCTTTGTCAAGTCCTATTATAATGGTGCCGTTACTTTTGGGATTCTACGGTAGTTAAAGTGCACCTAACCCTCATTTTTTTTTAATCAACTCAATGTACGTTGAAAAGTCGCATAGTGAAATATTTCTTGTTTTTAACGTCGCGTTAGTGAGTTAGGGCCTGTTTACATGGAGGGAGGGTGACCCGGGTAGTAGGGTCACCCTCCTAGCCGGGCTACCCTGGGAGGGCCAACTTTTCATACATTTCTTTACAAAGCACACTGAAGTGTTTACATGATAGACAGACAGACTTGCGCTCATATTAAATGACGGACTAAGAAATCAACTTATAGTAAGGAGCGGCTAGTATTCAGTTATCTTGCAATTCCTTTAAATTGAGCTAAGAAAGCTTCATTGTAATGCCAAGAGGTAGCAAAGAAACGTAACGACGGCGTAAGTAATTATTGTAAACGGCTTTGGAAAGCGTAAATTTTTGTTGTCAGTATCACAGGTAGAGATTTTCTTAAGATCAAAGACATTTCGAATAAAAGGCCTGATATATTTTTGAAAGAAAAAATCCTCAGGCACGCTTTTGGGGTAGCGAGTAGTACGATTTGTGGGCCGTGAAATCATTGTTGAATTCAGACTACAGCAATATATCTAGTCATTTGAGAACTGTTTATTTTAGTAGGTCGATGCTTGCACGATTACGTCATAGCCATATTTTTGTGCGAATAATATGCAAATTAAATTGTATTTCGTGCAGACGAAATAAGTTGAGTCTCGACTTCGTCGCTCGGTTTTCGCAGTTTCGTGACTTTCTTGTAGGCTTCGCAGTCGACTTGTGGCAAGTCTACAATTTAGGAAGGCAGTGAATATGCAATCACCTAAGGTAATATAGAATTGGAAAAAGCGTGTTTTTTGAAAGTGAATTGTTGATACATATTTGGGGGGGGGGGGGGGGGGTACTCCCGATAATTAAGGGTAGGTGTGTGCCGCCAAGGTTCTGAAATCGTGACCTTATTTAAGGATAGAAAATCTTGATTTGATACCCTTTTTAAGGCCTAGTTGTAAGAGCTGCCCCCCCCCCCCGGTACATATTGTACTAAGATTTGCTATCAAACTAGACTGCGAGCAGTCTCTCTTTTTTCGCTAAAGTCAGTGGGAACGAAAAGCGAATTAGCGCGATGTGAGAGAGACTGCTCGCAGTCTACTATCAAACTTTTAATAAACAGTATTTGTAAGTTTTATTAAATGAATGGCTTTGAAGCTGAAGTTTCATGGTATGTGATCATATAATTAGTCGTTCGAGTGATATTAGTTTACAGTGATATTACGAATGACGTGAAGAGTTCTGTCCAATATTGTATAAATGGTGTCGGAATAGGTTGGTGGTTTGGAGGAGCGGTATTTTGGGGTGCGCATCGTGAAGCGCGGCATTGGACTCGATGTGTATTTGTTCGCTACTGTGTATAATAAAATGTGAGCTGTCTTGTATGCTATTGTATAATCATAACAACATTTATTTATTATGTCTGATATGAAAATACAAACTTTCCGGTGGGAAGATGTGTTAAATGTTTTTTTAATAGTCATTGACAGTCGCATTTATTATCTCATTATCAGTAAAGTCGTAACTACGCCGTAACTCCCGTAAGCCGAAGTGGCGGTAAGAGTGGGGCACAGCGGAGGTAGTTTTATTTTTAATGGAAATATTCTGTTACGGCATTGTTTTATGTGGTCTTCGAGAGATTTAGTTAAAAAGACATTGTGGCTGTCGTTTTATTTATTTGCAGGTGAAAAATGGCGGGAAAATGGTCATGACGTCGTCATTTTGTAGAGACTCTGTTGTGTGGTTTTGCGGTTAGGATATATTTATATTAAAGGGCAAACAGAAAGGGGGAAAAGTTTTACTGTTTTTATGAGTTGTTTTGCTTTGTATATTTTGTAAGAGTCTAGAGGGTTTGGAGCGAATTTACGGCGGTTTTTGTTTGAGTGGATCCGTTTGGGCTGTCGGTTGAAGTACCGTAGTTTGGGAAAGGATATATAGATAGAAAGTAATGGAAGTAAAACTCACTGGGAACGCTTTTAACCACTCTAAAAATCACAGAGGAGAGAAGGAAATACACAAGCGAAGTAACGTAGGCAATTTTTATTGAAATCTTGTTCGTATTTTTTAGCTCGTAGAATGGACCGTTTTTTGATATATAAATCTTTATAATTTTGCTCGTAACGGTTAGTGTTGTGGATCGGATATGTCATCAAACCGGTTTTAATTATATAATATGACAGCTGAGATGATTTTAAAAGCGCACGTGGCGCAGTGATATGATGCCTTACAATATTCCGTGAAAATGGGTTTCGACTGTTCGTCTTTAACTGTGAATGAAATGGCTAGTTCGTATATCAGTAGACGATTTTTGTTGCATTTGCAAGGTCTTAAGTTCTGCTTAAAGAGTATACAATAGTGACCACTTGCATGGCTAAGAATTATAAAACAGCTATCATATTGTAGATTCAAATGTTTCAAATCGCATGCAACAACGCGTTACGTCTGACTACAGGCGGTGTGCGTCACGACTTGCAATGCCCCATGGATTAATTTGTGGAGCGGCTCATTTTCCCTTCGCCTTGACGGAGTGAGCATCTCCTACGTTTGCGTTATTTAGCCTCAATTTAAATCTAGCGCCTTTTCTTTGGTAAAGTAATCAAATATACAAGTCTACAAACGCAAAACTACTTCTTAAAGGTCGGTTTTTCTTTTTTTCAGAGACACTATTCTGATTTGAATCGAAACATACAATCCGTTAATAAACAAGACAACCGGAAAGATCAAATTTATGCACGGGTCAACGCCACGAGACCTAAATCACGCAAAGACCGCTCCACGTATTATACAGAACAAGCACTGCAAACGCCAACAAAAGAAGTCATTTTGAACATAAAAACCTATGAAAGTTTGAATGTTTTCTTCCTTCAACTATAATTGAGAAAAAATAGGCCGAAAAAAGACCAAACAAGAAGATGATAAAGGACGCGCGTGACCGCCGTGTGGGCGCAGAAAATTATTGTTACTCACCAGGAGACCTAGGCGAGTTGGTGAACTTATCAATTTTGAACGGCTTCATCCAAGAAAACTAAAAGGGGTAGACCCGGGTAGACCCCGAAATTCTCAAAGAAGAAAGGCTAAATTAACTGTATGTCCCAAATTATTGACGAAAAACAAACGTATAAAGGAATGAGAAGTCTAAGAAAAGGTGTGAAAGTTCAGTTTACGATAATGTGGCAATTGAACCGAGTAGGTTTACTTTGAGATCAGCTAAGGCAGTCATTGTGCTCGAATGTAACATTTAATTGTAGCCATAACAAAGAAGGGATATTTGTCTTTAATTCTGCCTGAAAACATTTTCAATTGACATCGCTGAAATCCTTGAAAAGGAACAATTTTTTCAACTCCACGCGCTGAAATAGCTTCTTGTTTGCCGCGAGGACTATTGTTTAAACAACGGCTTGCTATTGGTCAAATCTCGTGACGCACACCGCCTGGTCTGACTATGGAGGTAAATGTAATTTGGAGAAAGACGTCAAGTTTATTAAATGTAGAATTAATTGTGTGGACGTAACAATAATTGTAAGATGCCATTATTCCAATATAGACCGTCATTATTCATAAGACTTCGATATTTGTAGAATGGTTTAGGTGTGATGAAGAACACAATCTCGCAATGTCGCGTTGTTCTCATATTCTGGGGGGGGGGGGGGGGTAATCCTTTAAATACACCATATAGGTTTGTGCCGCCCGATAGGGTAGGGTTTTTGAGGTGCTCGGTAGTTAAATAGGGTATTATTTTTGGTATTTTTGATATTGTGATCGTTTTATATTCGTTAGATGGGGTTACTTAATTGCAGTATCGACGTTTAACGCCCAATGCAAAAAAGATATTGTGTGTTGTCGTCAAAATTCGATAGAAATAGAAAAGGTAGATTAAATCTTCTGTTAAATAGCTATTGACAGCCGCATTTGTTATCTTATTATCAGTAATGCACAGAAATGAACCACCGAAAATAGTTGCGTGATTACATCGGAAATGTTTCGTATCAGTTCTTAAGGCTGATTGCTTTTCTGCATTTTTAAGTTCCATTTCAGCAGCTAGTGCAATTCTATGTAAATTGCTACCTCTTTTTTGGCTTTTTTAACATTTCTGTTTAGTTCCATAATCTCTTGTGTATTTTCTATTTTCTGTATCTCTTCTAACTTTTCTTCCCTGTTCTTTCTTTTTTTCAAGATTTTTTTTTCTCTCTTTTGTTTTCCATTGTATGTCCGCTCTTTTTATTTTCATGTATTCTTTCATATAAGCTCTACGTTTTTCATTTTTATCAATTACTTCTTTTTCTTCTGCATTTTCTCCATGCACTTTTTTTTAAGGACTGTGTGTTAATTTTGTTTATACAGTATGTTTCAACTTTTCTTACACGTTGTTTCTCTCTCTTGTTTTACATTTTACATCAGCTCTTTTCATTTTCATGTATTCTTTATAATAAGCCCTACGTTTTTTATTTTTATCAATTACTCCTTTTTCTTGCGCATCAGCTCTTTTCATTGTCATATAATCTCTCATGTAAACTCTCTGTTTTTTTATTCTATCACTTACTTTCTCCCGCAGTAAAGTAACACCACTATTTTCATTGTTTGCTAATTGACAACTTCTTTTTTCTACAGTAGACACATAACGAATCTCACCTATGTGCCCAATATAAATGTTTGTACAAGCTGTTGTGACATTCACTGCTTGAACAAGAGTGTCAGGAGCAAAAGCTTCATTTGATTCAGCAATATGTCAAATATGAATTGATTAATTGAAACAATTGGCCACAGCTTGAATGATAATCGCATCAGCCCATGTTCCCTGACATGACGTATTAGTGAAATAGTCTTACCAAGAGTGCTCAATATTACTCTCTATAAACTGTTCTGGGTTATACACTAAATACTCAATGCCAAGACTACGTATATTAAAATGGTGGTTAGCATCGCCATACAATTGATGTGATACGGCACGGAAAAAACAATCGCCACCTCCTCCAACATCAAGAGGAATTCTATTTAATTCAGATAACCTACTTTCCAGTAGTGAAACTGAATTTATGGCACCTGAAGCATCAAAAGCAACCATTATAAACAATTGATAATTTTGTTTTACGAAATAATAGATTTCAATATATATTTTTTTGCTTTAAGTCTGCTATATTCTTTGCTAATTGAGCTACGTTAAGCACTCTAAAGCAACTCTCTTGCTTCAGGATTTCAATGCAATAAAGCTACGTTGAGCACTCTAAGGTATCTGTCTTGTCCGCTTCAGGATTTGAATGTGATGAGAATAACACACCGACTTAATGATATTCCTCTTCTTTTTATAAGCGGAGAACGTTTTCTCTGTCTTGCTTGCCACTAAAATAATACATTGTCTTTTTGTTTGTCTTGTCAATTAGCTCCCATATAGTGCCAATATTTTTCCTTTAAAAAAAAATCAACACGCTGAAATTGCTTATAATGCTTGCATGATAAACTTTTATTTACTAAATCAGCAAAATTATTACGTCTTTTATATACTATTGCATAATCAAACCGTAATAAGCAAAGATTCAATGTTCCAAAATAGAACAAAAGCCAAATCCATACTCTTGCATAAAAATCTCACCTCTCTTGCATACTATCGCATAATCATGACACCTCAACATTTAATAACCATTCAAAAGTGAAATTTCTGTTTGATAATCAAACCGTAATAGGAATGATTGGACATTAACGTTAATTTTGCGCAAAAGCAAATCCATTATATAATATATACAATCAAATTAGGCCCCTTCACGACCGACGCATGAAAATAGAACCCGTGTTTTATTTCCGATTTGACAGCCTTGTCGGATAAAAGACCACAAGTTTGCTTCTCACTGTCTAAAATAAATTGCCGACTCGCTTAAGCTACCTGCTTTGGTGGCTTAAATTTAACGAGAGTTTAATTCAATTAAGCTGACTCGCTTAACTTTAAGCAAATTGGAAAACCAACTATTTTGCTCTTCACGATCCCGGGTACACAACGTATCGCAGAACATTCCTCACAATTTTTCTTTTCACGAACATTTCCGGTTGTCACTCGCTAAGCGACTTGAAAAATCGCTCTTCAGGGTTAGTCATCCCGGGTAGACAACGTATCGCAGAACATTCCTGACAATTTTTCTTTTCACGAGATTTCCACTTGTCACTCGCTAAGCGACTTCAAAAATCGCTCCTCGCGGTTAATCTTCCCGAGTAGACAAGGTATCGCAGAACATCCTGCCAATTTTTAGAATTTTCTATCAATTTTCTATTTAAGTGCTTAAAACCACAAAAACAATAAATACGAGATAAGACAAGGTATCGCAGAACATTCCTGCCAATTTTTAGAATTTTCTATCAATTTTCTATTTAAGTGCTTAAAACCACAAAAACAATAAATCCTGGATAAGAAACAATCTGTCAGGCGATGAGGTCATAGCTCTAAAACAGTTGAAAAACAAAGATACAACGTGAAATTTCTTAGCTTCGTCGAGCGCGGAAAATGTCAGCTATAAACCTCAAAAAGCGGACAAAGATACAGGGTAAAATTTCTTAGCTTCGTCGAGCGCGGAAAATCGCGGAAAAATGTCAAAGCGCAACTCGCGCAGATCACTGTAAATAAGAACTGTAATACCTTTGTGGTGACGTAGCGTAAGACATAACAAGTTCATGACAATTCAATACCCTAGGGAAATTAACAATAGGTCCGGGGGTGCCCCTCAAAAATTTTAGTGGCGGTATGTGACGCACTTCTTAAAATCCTAACCTGTTTAACTAACCATATCTTCGATGCCCTAATATAGCTTCTATAAAAAAGAAAGAAGTAACCCCCCCCCCCCCCCCCCCCCCCCCCCCGGACAAAAGTTAACAAAACTCAACAAAGAACCTTTGTTAACAACTTTTGCCCCTTTTTCAGACTGAATCCTACATCTCGTTTGCGCGCACGCGCATTAACGAGATAAAAAATAGCAAACTCGCCCCAATAGCCTTTCTTCTTGCTGCCATGTTTGTTAATATGTCGTGCTTAATAAAGCGTGCCGTTGCAATAAAAAAAGTCCGCCAAAACATGAGCCCGCCAAAACAATTTAAGAGCCCGCCAAAAAAAAAGATAGCTCACCTATATGATAGCCCGCCCTAATAGCCCGCCCGCCCATGTAAAGGCGGGCTATGTGTTAGCCCGGCTGGGAGGATGACCCTGGTACCCGGGTCACCCTCCCTCCATGTAAACAGGCCCTTGAGGTGGTTTTCATGTTACGTCATCGCCGCCATGCTGGTGGACATAAACAATAGTTCTCTCATTAGCTCCTTTTGTTCGTCCACCAGCATTTGTTCGTTTTACTATTGTTATCTTTGTCTCTAGAGATTGATTGCAAATCACCTATAGAGATTTGAATTTACAAAATGCTAATTAGATGACGTCAAATCAAGACTTTACCATTTTTTCTACTTCAATTTACAATAAGCAGTTCACAGCTTAAGGATAATCAATTTAAGAAATACTAAATAAAAACTGTTAATATTCAATTGATTTGTAAAAAAAAATATTACTTGGAGGTGGAAACAAGTAGTTGTATAATAAACGAGTCTTGATTTGACGTCATCTTATTAACATTTTGTAAATTCAAACCTCTATAATTCACTAAAGCAACGTTAAAAAAAAAGAAATATTTAACTATTCAACTTTTCAACGTACGTAGAGTTGATTAAGAGAGAAAAAATTGGGGTTAGGTACACTTTAATAATAAGCGCTTTCATTGAAAACAGCAACTCTTGACGTACTCTATCCGATGTCGGCGAACAAATTTCGTGTATTTCGTCGGCCTATTTTTCTCTAGGGCAAAATAAAACTTTGTTACACCCCCTGTGATCGAAGAATTCTAATATCTCGTATGTTTGGGGCCGCTCGCCACATAATGTTGTCGACCTCTAGAGACGTCTCTTGTCAGCTCTCTTGTTCTCTATATTCCCGCAGCAGTTTGCACAACTATTTACGTCACAGTGTAATATGACACTGGTTTTGGTCGCGCACAAATTGGAGCAACTTTTTAGCGCCAACAACCTAACTTTGCGATCATAAAAAAGCGTTTCGCATCGTCTCTAACACTTTAAACCTTTCATTCCAAGGTCTAAAAAGGCGGTGAAACTTTCCATACATCAAAAAATAAATTACATTTCATAGACGCTTTAAAGTGTACCTTAAGGTGGCTCGACTGGGTTTTTTGGCGACATAACACCCCAACTTTGAACGGCTGATACTTCACTGTCTGAGATCAGTCAGGCAAGCTGCTTCACACATAAACTAGAGATGAAATGAACTTTCCAAAAAAGTAGATTTGATTGACATCGGTGTTACCATAACAACGATCTGATGACGTCATGGTTTTTGCATATTAGTAATTTTCTCAACATCAAGACCTAAACTTTTAAAACGACTGTATGCCTCTTATAGTCTAGATGTATGTCTTCCAGACTGCAAAGTTTGAAAAAATTCTATGAGAGCGTTTTCGAATAAAAGTGAGTTGAATATTTTCCATCAAAAATTTAAAAATTCGCATTACTTTCCGTTATTTCGTCGATGCCAGCGCTTTCCTGACAAATTGAAACAATATTTTCACCATATGTTATTCGTGTGCCATAAAACTACATTCCTTGAAGGTTTCATCCTGTTTGCTTCACTAGATTTCAGTTGATATGATCGGAAGCAATGTCTTAAATATGCTCATTCTACTCACAGACGTAACACTTTTGTTAGGGAAGCATTTATTTAAAAACAAGTCGATGAAATTTTTTTAAAATCTTTTGATCTAAAGTTTAACATGTAATGCACTTTCTCTGCAAATTTCAAGTGCATTGAATCACTTTAAGGGCGCGAAATACAATGCAAATTATAGGGGACTTTTGCATTCGTCTTCCAAAGTTTCATTGCCGTATTATTTGTTGACAGCTGGTTTATTTCAGGACTTTCTCTATTGTCTACATTCTACATATTTGTGCGCTTTTGAAACAACACGTTTGCCATGCCTGCATGCTCCAAAGCGATCGTGAAAATTCTTTTCATAGTACAATGACTACAATGGCAATTAACATAAGGCTGCGGTCATGCACATGTAACACGTTTAAAATGTATTCAAAAGTGCACAAATGTGTAGAATGTAGACAATAGAGAAAGCCCTGAAATAAACCAGCTGTCAACAAATAATACGGCAATGAAACTTTGGAAGACGAATGCAAAAGTCCCCTATACTTTTAATTGTATTTCGCGCCCTTAAAATGATTCAATGCAATTGAAATTTGCAGAGATAGTGCATTACATGTACAACTTTAGATCAAAACATTTTAAAAAAATTTCATCGACTAGTTTTTAAATAAACGCTTCCCTAACAAAAGTGTTACTTCTGTGAGTAGAATGAGTATATTTAAGACATTGCTTCCGATCACATCAACTGAAATCTAGTGAAGCAAACAGGATGAAACCTTCAAGGAATGTAGTTTTATGGACATGAATAATATATGGCGAAAATATTGTTTCAATTTGTCAGGAAAGCGCTGGCATCGACGAAATAACAGAAAGTAATGCGAATTTTTAAATTTTTGATTAAAAATATTCAACTCACTTTTATTCGAAAACGCTCTCATAGAATTTTTTCAAACTTTGCAGTCTGGAAGACATACATCTAGACTATAAGAGGCATACAGTCGTTTTAAAAGTTTAGGTCTAGATGTTGAGAAAATTACTAATATGCAAAAACCATGACGTCATCAGATCGTTGTTATGGTAACACCGATGTCAATCAAATCTACTTTTTTGGAAAGTTCATTTCATCTCTAGTTTATGTGTGAAGCAGCTTGCCTGACCGATCTCAGACAGTGAAGTATCAGCCGTTCAAAGTTGGGGTGTTATGTCGCCAAAAAACCCAGTCGAGCCACCTCAATTCCACAGCGAAATTTTTGTCCTTGTGGGGGATTCCATGAAAACAATTTTTGCGTATTCGCAAGTACGCTCTTCCTATAGCTCACGCTGAAAATTTGTCAGGTGCGAATGAAATTCAAAGTCATCCATGCGCAAAGTTTGGCCATGAAGTCACCAAAGCACAACAAAAAGGCAATTGGAATTTGCGAATTTGGACGGCAATACTGTATTACGTATACATCGACGGCGATGGAAGAAAATACATTATCCATAATGCGTCGCGAAGCGACTCCACCCAATACCGGCGGAATAGATTTGTTCTCGTAAATTGTAATGGTTATGATTAATTGATAATAGCACTTCGTGTCGTCCAATTCGTTTAGTAATCATACTTAACAATCATGTGGTTGGTTCATTTGATTGGCTCATGAAACTGTCCGAGTAGATCGTCTGATTTGATTGTCCGATTACAACAAACTGTCCGATTACATTGCCCGATTACAAATTAGAGGAAAATACAGAACCAATCACATGCAAGAAATATAAGCTTAAATGCAGTATAAGCGTCTCAAACTCGCAATGACTTTGAAGTATTTGGCGATCGGATGGCGGGGGACCAAAAGAGTGGCAATAGCCCTATTCAGACAAGGCGAGGGGGGAGGGATGTGTCCCCGCGCTGACTATGAAGGATTTTATCTTTAGAAGTATTTAACCAATACCACCGGACATTCTGACTTCTTCAGACCAAAACAAAAATTTTCCGAAATTTATTCCAAACTTGTGACGTTTCTATGGCAACAGTAGTATATCCCAGATGACTGGGTGAATTCTCAGTGTAGTAGTGAGTACAGTGCTAACCGGGGACCACCCCAACATATTAAAATAAGGCCTCCTCGCCGGCTCGGAGCCCTTATTTTAAAATGTCGTGGTTGTCCCCGGTTAGCACTGTACTCACTACTAGGTTAGCAATCTTGCACACAACCCGGCAGCACAACCCACACCGGCCTGGTATAGCCAATTGAAGAAACGTAAACCCTGTTTATACCCACCCACATGGCAATGGCAAACGTGAAAGCTTTCAAGAGATTCCTGAAATCGCGTGAAACAGGCCTGATCCAAAAGAGCGAAGAATGGGTCAAAGCCAGACAAAACACACTCGGTGCATCGGAGATCTCTGCCTTGACAGGATCTTCGCCATTTGAGAGCCAGTCAAGCCTAATTCGCAAAAAAGTAAAGCCCATCGATATGAGCAACAATGTGGCCAGCGTTTGGGGCACATTATTTGAACCTCTAGTCCGTGAATACTTTGAGAAGAAACATTCTACCAAAGTTTTCGGATTTAAGGGCTCTCTAAATCTTGCAAAGGATCACCCTCTCTTTGGGAAGGTCACTTGCAGTCCAGACGGATACTTCTCACACAAAGACAAGACGATAGCCTTTTTAGAGTTTCATATGTCCTTATACCAGAAAGATCACAGCCAATAAAATTCCTAAACAATACCGTGACCAAATACAAACCGGTCTTGCTCTCAGCGGTGAGAGAGTTAACAAAGGCTTGTTTGTCGATGCCTATTTCAGAATGTGTTCTTTGAAGCAGCTTAGCCTTAGCCTTGAACACAATTCTTTGCTAAACAAAGGGGTTGTACACAGAACAAAAAACCCATCAGCACTCGCTTGTGGTATTTACATTCTATCTTGCAAGCAAAAACTATTTCCAGGCCAAACAAAATTACTTAACCTCGGCGCAACAAAATCAACAGCAATGTTCGAAAAAATTATGAGAGGAATTTCATCGGGGGATATCTTGTGTAGCGGAAATTGGTTTCGTATGACATATGATGAGGATCAGAAACTAGGCGATTTAGGTTTTTTGAAGGGCATAGGTAGAACTACATGCAGAGAAGACTGGCCCCCAAACTATTATAAGGCGGTAGCCTTCTTCGCATGGAAGCTGCTGGATATAACAGAAATTTGGGAAACAAAACAACCAAATTTCTTGGATGGCATTCAGGAATCTGTCAACAGCTTCCATGAAAATTTGTCAAAACAAAAACAAACCACCCCTGTCAATACTGTTCCAAACAATTTTGGTGATGACAGTGCAGTTGCGGAAGCCTTCTTACTCTCAAAGTTGAACCAATTGGAGAAATATCATCCCACGTATATACCAAACCAACATGGCAATGACGGCTCAAAATTTGACTTCAATCCAAAGAATCAAGACTACTTCGGTGAATGGTTGCTGTCTTTTGGTGAATCCCATTGGGACTACTTACCAGACATGATCAAGGATTACATCCTTGAACTGGTTGAAAGGAGTATCCAGCGTGACTTGGCTGCCAGGGCCCTTCATCAACTCAGGATGAAATCTGTATGCCGTGCAATAAAAAATCATTATCACTGGGAACACCTTTGCCATTTCCGTTTATTCACTTCACAAACATGTGATGAATGTCAAGAACACTTCTCGCCAGAAGTGGACATGGGCAGGCACAGAGCCATCTGCCCTGGCATGACGTTTTATAGAGCTTTTCAGCGGGCCTTGATGTTTTCAGACATCGACAGTGATGACGAGGAAGACTATGACGGCCCAAGTGCTTACGAAAGTTTCTATGGCATTGCTCACTCAACGTGACCCATCTTTTCAAGCATGATCTTCCAGTTTTGTTCGTGCTTCCATATTGATTTTTCTGGGACTTGCAGCCAGAAGTAATTGACAAGCCGATGTGGCCCTTTTATCGCATCCAAGATTTTGTGGGCCACAAAGGGCATGGAGATTCTTTTCGGCAGATATTCTTCGATAAATTTGAAAGAATCATTTGCATGTTGTATTTCATCATTGGACAAGCAGACGTGGTGTTCACAAATTTTCAGATGTTTGTTGAGATAGCTTTTGAAGTTGTAATGTTTGGTGGTCATTCTTTTTTTGGTAATTGTGTAATCACCACCATAGAGCCCGTTGTAATCGAAGGTCACACCATCCAGAGGCTCTAAGAGACCGCAGGCCTCACAGCAAAGTTCTGATGAAAACATCCTGAGGTTTAATTTGCCTTTGCAGTTTTGACAATTTTTTGTCCTTTCATTCACAAGGGTGAAAGGTGAGTGTGGAGGGTATTGTGCCCCGGGAGAAAGACACTCCTTGATGATATGAAGGCGTTCTGACAGGTTTGAACGCAGTATTTCCTTGTTGTAGGTTTCGAGTGAGCGTAGGAGGATAAATTTGTATTCTTTATCAAGCTCATCGAGTTTGGCTTTGTATTCGCCTTTAGTGTCCAAGAACCGAACATCAGCCAGTTGATTAGCGAACTTCTCCATGGTTGTACACAGCCGGGTTATGTATTCAATTGGGCGCAAATGATTTATCCTTAGAAATGTAGAGATTAAAACCCGAGTTTAATCTCTCAAATCGGATTTGGAGGCTGCGGCGAGAAGCATTTTTTTTTTTGCAACTCTTCTTTGACTTCCTTGCGAAGTTCCTTTTTGAGTTTCTCTAGGTCTGGCGCTTGTGTTTGAGTGGCAACGCCTTTTTTTGACCTAACACCATCCCTGATTGCAGCTTTGAGTTCGTGATATTTTTCCACCTCACGAGTAATTATGGTGAATTCTGCATCACTGATCCTCTTGTCTTCCAGAGCCTTTGAGACCAGTTCATAGACAGAGTTGCGTTTAGACAGGGCCAGTGTGTAGATATTCTCGTGTTTGGTCACTTTTCGCTCTAATCGCTTGTTAGCAGCTGTAAAACCAACAGAGGACAGCCCACAGAGGGTCGCGATGCCGGCGAGTGCTGGACTTGCAACAATTCCGAACCCAGTTAATGCAGTGGCAAGGGCCCCTGATGACAGCCCAACAGAAAGCGACCCAAGGCCAACCGCCGAGTAATGAACTAATGATTGGGTTCGTTTGTATTTCTTTGCGACTTGTCTGTAATGCTCGGCTTCGTCAGACAACTCTTTAAGCAAGTCAGAGATCTTTTTGAGTCGGAAGTCTTCTGCATTGATTTGAGCGATCTCATGCATAGGGTAGAGCTGTTGTGTCTCGCTGTACTCGGGGGCTGATGGAAGCACATTGGCAGAACTCATGGTGTGGGGTATATATATGATTTTTTAATTGATCTCAACTTCAAATTCCAAAGGCCTACCATTGAAGTCAAAGAGGTTGCCATCTTTATCCCGCACAGACAGTGTGATAGAGTTAACAAATTCGCCAGACGATGTGTCACGCAAGACATGCTGTGGTGCTGGTTGGTAATGAACCTTTTCAAATGATTTCCCACGAATGTCGAAGCGCGCCAACACACTCGAAGGTTTGCCATTGAGCAAGTTCTGTTCTTTGTCAACCAGGTCGCAGTGGACAAAGTAAGTGCTTGGAGAGGTAAACCCTTTGACAACTGCACTCCAAAACGGTGTACCACTTATACCAAGAAAATCTATCAGATTTCTGCTAAACGTTACATTATTGGGACTTTTAATTAACATTATTCCTTCTGCTGTGATTGTATCAACTGTTAGATCAATAACTGGTCTATTCGTTTTTATCTCAAGGAAATCTTTCACAATGTTATCCACTGTGTAAAACCCCGGCATTACGAATACTTCAGTAACCCCTCCACCACCGCGAGGTGCTGAGATCTTTGCTCTTTCTTTCAAGTTGTACCACGAGTTGGTGAGA
Source organism: Dendrophyllia cribrosa (assembly GCA_024195265.1). NCBI lineage: Eukaryota > Metazoa > Cnidaria > Anthozoa > Scleractinia > Dendrophylliidae > Dendrophyllia > Dendrophyllia cribrosa. The sequence goes on along the minus strand of JAJLRJ010000011.1, from coordinate 20,533,662 downwards.
GAGGCAGACAGGAGCCGGATATAGCTCGGTTTCGGCAGTGGGTGATCAAAGTACACAGTGTGAGGGTTCGAAGGCGTGACAAATGTCAACACAACCATGACAGATGCGAGTATATATAAGTTTATTTTATTTCAATTTCAAATTCCCAGGGCATGCCTTTGAAGTCAACGAGGTTGCCCCTTTCATCTCTGATCGACAGTGTGATGTCATTTACATGGAGACCAAGGCAATCGACAATATGCCAGACGCCCTGTTGGGGCACTTGGTAATTGATCTTTTCAAAAGGTTTTCCGGTTACATCAAAACGAGCCAATAAGCTTGAAGGTTTGCCATTGAGAAGGTTCTGTTCTTTATCAAGCAGATCGCAGTAGACAAAGTATGTGCCCGGAAGTTTGAACCCCTTTATGGTAAAATTAGGATATGTTTTTATGTCTATATGAAACAATCTTGCGAGATTTGGGGAAACCCATATTATGTATTTTTGCCCTGGGTTTAAAATAGAAAGAACGCCAAGTTCATATGGTTTTGCCTGCAGAGCAATACCCTTTTCTTTAAATTTACCATTTATAATGTCTGCAAGGCTATTAGGAGTAACAAACCCAGGGCCAATGTCAATGGTGGTAGTCTTTGGGTTATCACCAGAAACGACTGCGGCTATTTTCACTTTTTCTGCCAAGTTATGCCACGAATTGTAAAACGAGGCAGACAGGAGGCGGATGAAGTGTGCATTCTGGATCACGTGATCAAAGTACAGAGTGTAGGGGTTCGAAGTTGTGGTAACTGTAAGCACAACCATGGTGTGTATATGTAAGTTTATTGGAAAAAACATCACAGGAAAACATTTTAAAATATAAATGTATACAATCATGTTTGGCAGACGGCCTGGTGGATCTAATCCTAATTCAAATCTTGGCATCTCCATCGGTGGCCACAATCACGGACCCCCACCTCCTTTTAATTCAAACCTAAACGTCAATAGCCATCCTCCATATAAGCCACCAACCCCTGATCCTGAAATTGCTTGGTTGAGATCGCCGGAGGCAGCAAAGCTCTCTGCCGCGGCCAAGGCCAAGGCGATCTCAGACTTCAAAAAGTGTTTCCCTCGCGCTGATATGTCTCACTTTGAAGTGCAAGTAGAGTTTGGTGACGACCACAAAACCGCCACGGGGGAAGTGCTTTACAAAGAGGGCCAAGGCTCATTGGCACTTATCACAGAAATAGCCCACAAAGATTGGACTGGCGACGAAAGAGATGCTCTTGGCCTCCATTATGATGGCGGGTTCCCTTATCAGTTATCGTTGGGGCAACAAATGTTATCAATCCCGGCTGTTGCTTTCGACACCACAATAGACAAAGACATGATGATTGGGGCAATCTTGAATGACAAAGAGCAAAAGATTTACGTTACGCCAACTGAGTATTTCACAACGAAATACAGAAACATATTCAGGGACACACAGATTTCATTCACAACCGCGAAATATGGTCGAAAATGGATGGGTGGGCCTCATATGAGTTTTTGGCCACAACAACTCTCCTTCGCACTGTGGTGTGCAACAACCGGCTGTGGAATCTCGCGCGACATTCTCTTCGATAAGAACTCCAGTCTGTCCCTAACCCCACAGCTCCGGTCGTTTTACCGGTTTCACGTTTATTTCACAAGGCGAATACTCTACCAGATGGGCGGGGAACAAAGCGTGAGTGCTTTGCCAGACGACCCCCCATTTAACCAGAAAGACAACAAGTACAACATCGACGCGTACAAGAAGCTTTGCATCGAGTTCGTTATCGACCCCAGTTCTGACTTCCGTTACACATACGGCAAGAACCACGGACTTGGGAATGTCTACATTTGGGTTTATGGAGATGGCCCAACGTCTACTGATTACACATACCCCGATTCCGATCTAGCTCTGTTCGATGATGAGCGAGTTACTGACAGAAAAGACCCCAATTATAAAGCCAATGGAATATCTTACGTCCGCAACGACCAAGGGGCGGACACCCAGTTCGAGCACTTTGTGCCAAATTACGCACAGGGGCTAACACAGCCAGGGCTCGCCCGTATGAACCAATCAATCGAGGCCTTTGTGTACTGCGTTCTTGGTTCACAGGCCAAAACCCGCAGCAGCATCATTGGAAAAGGAGGCCGGGCGTTCGAAACGCAGAGAGTATTCCTCACCCATCTAGAGGAGGCCATAATCCTGAACGACATCGCAACAAGCGTACAGCGTTACCAGCTTGCCATCCAAGCAACGAAAGTTCGCTTAGACTTTGCGACAGCACCCGGAAGCTGGCTCATGCCCACGCGCATGATTATCAACACAGAGAGCGTGATAGGGTATAACAACAATCTACAGGAGGCAACGCAAGGGATGAAGCTGGGCGTGAACAGTGGTGTTAATCTGGGCACGAAAAAAGCCTCTCTTCGCCACATGGACGGCGGCCCGACAAAGATTAATCCACCAAACAGCCACCCATCAAATCCGATACATAAACAGGCCACACAGGCACAGGGCATCGCACCCAAACCCACACCCACACCACAACCAGCTCCCACACCCGCGCCACAACCAACCCCCACACCAACACCCGAACCGCAGCCCGACCCGCATCACGTCTCCAAGGCAGTCGTTGCTGTGGGTGCGGTTGCTTTGGCAGGCCTTTTCGTTTGGTTGAGGTAGTCGAAAATCAATGTAGCCTGACAATTTTTTTTCGCTCCACTGAGTGTGTGCTCCCAAGAGAGTTAAGACTTCGAACGCTTGGTGATCCTTTCAACAAGGAAGGCCACCACGGCAAGGATGAGTAACCAGGCATGTTCACCAAGAAAGGAGATGACAGACCCAGCCGCTTTGAAGATGAAGTTAACAATTGAGCCAATGAGGCCAGGCAGTGCGCTGGCTGCCTTTTTGCCAAGCTCTTTAAGCCCATTGCCAATAGCCTTGGTGGCCTTTGCCAGGCCGTTCAAGGTGGCGAGCACAACAGCGCTGATGGTGATGCCAGCTGCCAGAACAATAGCTTGCAGGGTCCATCCGTATTTCTTGAAGATTTCTCTGACCCTCTCTCTCAAAGGCATGCCACTTTCTCTCTCCTCAATTTGTGTATTGACTCTTGCCAGCTCTTCTTCTCGCTCAGCAACCCGGGCTTCCGCTGCTTCTCTGTTGGAGGGAGAAGTGTTCTCATCCTCTATGACGCGTTTGTCTTCAGCGTTTAGTTGTTCAAGCTCTTCTTTTTGTTGTTTCAGTTCGTCAAGTGTCTTTTTGGAGTCTATTTTCACACTAAGTTCGTTTATGTTCCTGTTTATGTTATTATTATCTACCGTGAGTTTATTGATATCTTCTTGTAATTTTTCTGCTTGTTTTGCCGTTTTCTGAAACTGTAACAGTTGTGTTCTTTTATTTTGATGTTCTGTTTCAAGCTCTTTCTTTTGATCTTTTAACCGTTGTATTGCATCCGTATCCAGCGTTCCATGCTGATTTTCAAGATCCTGAATCTGGTCATCAGCGTGATTTATCTGATTTCTAAGTTCGTCCATGCTTTGACGAACCTTGTCTCTTTCTGCAAGCGTTTTTTTTCCATTTGTTGTTTTTGCTTTTGTTTTGCTTGCAGCTCTTGTTGCTTTTTGTCACGTTCTGTTTGAAAGTCTTTCATCTGATCAAGCATTGACTTTCCAAGATAGCTTTTGATTTCTTGTGAAAGCTGTGGATTTTCCCTAAGCTGCCGTGTTATATTATTTTGTGTAAACAGGGGATATGCCTTTTTTCCCCTACCAACCATTTTAACATACTGTCTTGGGTTTCCTTTTTTATCTGGTTCGTAAAATGTTTCGATGGCTTGTTTGTTAGCATTTGGGTACATCTCTGTTAGGTCGTCCCAAGCTGAATTTTGCCGTCTTTGTTGAAGCCGTTGGCTTAACTCATCGCCCTCAAGCAGAGGGTCTGTGTCAGAAGTGCTTGGCAGCCCACTTTGTTCGTGAGGCATTGTGTGCATTTCATGCTGCTCGCCGCCATGATATGGGGTGGATGTGCCGCCTGGTTGAAAGGGTGTTGTTGTGTCAACTTCTTATTCGTCATCGTCGTCATCATCGTGGTCTATGCCCCAGTCAACCCAAGGATTATCGGGCATATCTCCTGGATCAAAACCGCCTTCTGCCATGATGATATATAAATATAAAATATAAATTAAAATAATTACACAAATATATACCATGGCTGTGCAACCGAATTTACTTCCATCTCACAGTGAAAAGACACTGAAAGCCATGAAAGCAGAGCGAACCGTCAAGCGCATCACATTCAACCCATCTGAGGCCAATCCCGGTGAGACACTGTACGTCTCTGTGCCCAAGCTGGGCGAGCACGATGTTATTGTGTCCGGCTCACTTGCCCTGGTGTTTAACATCAGCCTAGCCGGCGGACATGCAAACAACTTTCTCGTACAAAATGTTTCTCGGGCCCTTGTGGACAGATTCGTTGTAAAGTTTGCCGCCACCACTGTCCAGGACACGGTTGGGTACGACATATACAAGATATTCGAAGACCTCTTCCTATCAACCGATGAGCGGGAAAATATGCTTATGGAGGGCATCCAGAGTGTGGATTTGTGCAAGATCCGCTCTGGTGCTGGCGACAAGAAGACCTCAGGCGTGGATGCAGAGAACAAGCTAGAGACAATATACAAGAATAAGTATCGCATCAAGCTGGATCACCAAATCTTAACTGATCACGGTGTTATATATCCTCAAGCACTGTATAACGATCTGGTCTTCGATCTAATCCTCGCTCCCGCAAACCAAGTTGTCCGAGGCTCAGACACAAGCAAGCTCGTGTACAAGTTGGAAAACATCCAGCTGGAGTATGAGACGATCAGAAGTAAGGAGCTGGCCGATGAGGCAACAAGCACTTACACCAGTGGCAAGGAGTTCGCCTATGACCACGTAATGCGAGATCGGGTGCATCCCTTCTCAAAATGTGGTGACACTCGGCTGAATCTTCGGGTTAACCCACAGCGCCGGTCTCTCAAGGGCATCCTCTTGCTGTTCATCAACCCCTACACGGCTGGTGCCAGGGACTCTGAGAACTATTTCAATCCCGACATCACCAAAGTGAAGGTCGCAGTAAACGGTGTTCCAAACAGGCTTTACAACGAGGGCATCAGTGGTACAGACATGTGGAGAGAGATAACCCGGCATTTTACCCCAAACACGCGAGGCAGGCCTAACATGAACTTGACAAAATATCTAACAGGCAACAAGTTTGGTCTCTGGATTGACCTGCGGTCCATGGCTGACACATCCCTGCACGGCAACGGCCAACGGCTCGTCAACACACAGGATGTCGTGCAACTCGAGATCGAACGAAACGGCACAGGCTCTGGAAACGCACTCTGCCACATCTTCACCCTCTCAGACTCACAGATGAACATCATGGACAGGCATCTGGAATCTGTACAGTACTAATATACCATGGCCACAAGAAACAAGATCAACTTCTATGCTAAGCCGGCTCCCCTGCCATCCACCGGATATCTATCACACAATGAAATACAAAGACTTCTGGCAAAGGCCCCCTCCCCTCCAGTTTGCAACCCAACTAATATAGGTGTTGTGTATGGACCCAAGAAAGCTGCCATTCAATGCACTAATCGTGGGCCCCACTAACTCTGGCAAGACACATTATCTTCTCTCACAACTGCGAGGCCCCTTTAGGGGTTGTTTTGATTACATCGTTTTATTCTGCCCCACATTTGTTAAGAACAAGACATACGATGGCTTCGTGGACCGCGATCCGCGCATCTTCGTGATTGTCTGCCAACAGCATGAGATCGAATACTGGTTGAAGCTGGCGAGCTTCTTTTTCACATGCACCAACACTTTATTCATTCTCGATGACTGCGCCGCCTCCAAAGATGTCAAAGGCCGCACGAGTCAGCTGGTCAATCTGGGGTTCAGTGCAAGGCATGACGGCATATCCGTGTGGGTCTTGACCCAGCAGATCACCAGCATTGCCAAGCCATATCGTGATAACATTGCAGCGATGGTGCTCTTTTACACGCCCTCTAGCAAGACCACCAAGGCCATCTTCGAAGACTATGCATGCGAGCTCTCCCATGATGAGTACAAAGAGCTTATTGCAAGGCTCAAATCCCGCAAGTTCTCCCACCTGGTTTTCTCCCTTCGGCACCCGGTATGGAATTGAGTACAAGGTTTAAACACACATAAATATACCATGACCATGAATGCGCCAACCAGCCTACACAAGCTCACTGTGCTTTCACAGCTTTTGGATGAATTGCACAAACACACACTTGAGGTGCAAAACAAAATTATCAAAGCCGCTGGTGAGGAAGATCTGCGCCTCATGCTTCTGGCCAGATATCCATTGCGGCTGAATTCTATGCCAGACACCATGGCGGGGATGGTACGAGAGCTTGAAGCCCTTTTGCCAGACATCAAGAGAATTATTGAAAAATAAAAAACACATATGTATACCCCTGATGGCTGAAGCAGCTGAAGACCAGTTCGACTTGAACGAAGTAATGCAGATGCTGGAGGCCACCCCTGGTGTCGAACCTCCCACAGGGCTAATTGGTGACAATGGCATTCCTGCCAAACGTGAGAAGCTTGCAATCCTTGTTTCAACTGGCAAGGCCAAAGAAGCTATCGGCTTACAGCTCACACACGATCGTGTGGCGCGGCTGTCAGACAAGGACGTTGAGAAGTACTGCAAAAGGTACGAGGCCTACGTCGGCAGCAAAACGACCGAATCCCTAATTGATTCAACTATCACGCTCGCGACCAAAGGCATTGGCCTGGGGGCCAAGATTGATGATGACAATGAGTTGCAGCAAGAAATCAAGAACAACTACATCATCAACCATGAGCTGGCAAATCTTGCTGATGATCTTGCCCTGCGATGCGGACGATGGCTGGCGCTTGCCATTGCTGCTCTCATCACAACAAAACACATCAAGTTTGAACGAAAGCCTGATCACAAGCCTGATTTGATAGAATTGGAACCCCAACCCACACATCCAACCAGAGACAGTGAAGGCTATCCACTTGAGGGCTTTGATGAAGTTGGGCTGGGACCTGGGGTGACCTCGCAGGAACCTTGAAGGAACCTGACTGGAACCTGGCTGGAACCTGGCAGCACACTTATCACAAGATAAATTAAAAATCATATATATACCCGCGATGGCCACACAACTCGAGACGATACCTGAAGAAACTCCAACTCCAACTCCAACACCAACACCTGCACGGGTTACCTCTGAGACCCCGAAAACAAAGCCCGCAACAGAAAAGAACCCTGGCCGCGTTGCTTCTGGCAAAAGGCTAGCAGAACGCAACCGCCTGGCCCGTGAAGCAAAGAAAAAGGCCGAAGAACAAAAGCCTGCACCATCAACAAGTGGGGCAACAAGTGACACAACGGGGGGTGCAACAAGTGACACACCAAGTGACAGCAACAGCAACTCAATCATTTATATTCTGGGGGTTGCAGGGTTGGTTGTATCTGCTGCTGGTGTTTATTACCAACGCGAAGCCATAATGCAAAGGCTTGGACGCAAATCAAACACACCACCAACAACACCACCAGCAACACCCGCCGCAACACCACCAGCAACACCCCCATCTCGAATTCCGGTAAGACAAGGAATAATAAATATGGAATAAAAAAAATCATTTATATACTGACCATGGGTTTTTTCCGGAATGTGGTGGATGCTGTTGTAATCGGAAGCGTGATTGTTCTTTGGTATGAAAATACCGTGTGCTCCTTTAAAGCAATTTACCTCATGTTAAGGAACAGATACAACGAGCCTGAGCCCGAGACCGAGTCTGAGTCAGAGTCAGAGTCCGAACTCGAGGTCCGAGAGGCCGAGGCCCGAGTCCGAGAGGACAAGGCCCGAGTCCGATATGCCGAGGCCCGACTCCGAGATTCCGAGGCCGTACTCCGAGATGCCGAGGCCAAGGATTTAGATTGAACGATACGACAAAGTCACAAAAGGTTCTGTCAGAAAAATAAAAAATCATATGTATACTGGGCACAAACCATGTCTGACAACAAGCTTGTGAAGTCTATCCTCGACGCCGCAACAATCACTGGCCTTGTCGCCGGTATTGGTTGGATTGGGAAAAAGACCATCAAAGAAAACTTCACTGCCGACCCCAGTGCAAGCCTAATGAACTACGTCAAGTTCACAGCCGTCATGGCTGGCAGCATCGCGCTGAAGAAATATCTCGAGGATCAGAAAATCCTCCCAGACAACATGTAAATCTAGCAGCATCACACCAGCATCGTGTAAACATATAAAAAACATATGTATACACACGACCACAATGGCCTCGATTGCAATAATGGCCCTTGGCGCTGTTCTTAATGCGGCAGCTTTCACTGGTGGCAATTATCTCGCGAAATATCTGTCTGGTGATAACGGAAAGGCAGCAATGGATGAGAAAATCCGGAATGACCGCGCCCTGGAACAATACCAAGCTGCTTACGCCAAATACCAGAAGGACCGCACCAAGCTCCTCGACTGGATTGCAGCCAACGATCGGAAGGAACACCAAGCTAGCAAAAACTTCCAAACCACTGACCAAGCCCTGGTCTTGTATAACCTGATGCACCAAACGCAACCAGATAAACAAATCAAAGACTACAAAGAGCCCGTCTTCTCGGACTTCTACAAGCCCAGCCCACAACAACAGAATGGTGAACTTGCGTTCATTGGAGGCACTCTGCTTGCGGGTGGGTATGCGGCTTATCGCTTTCTGTAAACAAAACAACACAATACATAAGTATATACCCGTATGGAGGCGAAACTCTCTAAGATCTATTACAGCACGAAAGGGTATCGGAAAGGGCTTGCTGCTGTTAAAAAGCTAGCTGCAGCGGCAAAGGTCTCTGATGATGTCGCAAAGAAATGGTTGGTCAAACAAGCCCTTTGGCAAGTTTACCTCCCAGCGCCACGCCATATCCCTCGTCCCAAGTTTGATGTATCATCACCCAATGCAGTGCATCAAGCAGATCTTCTCTTCCTGCCCCACGACAAACTTCCACACGGGAGAAAGGTTTACAAATACGCATTAACCCTTGTGGATGTGGCTAGCCGATACAAAGCAGCAGAGCCTCTAACTTCGAAAGAGTCTGAAGAAGTGGCTAAAGCATTTGCGCGGATTTACAGACGTGGGCCTTTGAAATGGCCTCAACTCTTGCAAGTTGACCCTGGGAAAGAGTTTATGGGTGCTGTGACAAAAGAGATGGAAAACAACAAAACGACCATTCGTCGCGGACGGGTTGATATCCACAGAGACCAAGCAATTGTGGAGAGATTCAACCGAACCCTGGCTGAAAGGCTGTTTGGTTATCAGTATGCCGTTGAAATGAATATGCCCTCTGGCCGGTCGACTGCTTGGGTCAAAAGACTGCCAGATGTTGTCTCGGCCTTGAACAATGAAGTAACAAGACTCACTGGCAAGAAGCCCGCTCAAGCAATCAAAGAGAAAGCAATATCATCCAAGCCTGCGACTCCATATGCTAGGCCTGTTGGGGTCTATGAGAAGAAGCTCCCTCCTCGGGTGAGTGTGAGATATCTTTATTACCCCGGTGAGCTTGAGGGTGGTGGGAAGCGTGCGACCGACCCGATCTGGTCTTTGAAGGTCCACAACATTGAGAAGGTTGTCACCAAGCCGAATGAGCCAGTGGTGTATTACCTTTACGATGGGCCCAAGAGAGGGTTTGTTCGTGAGGAGCTGATGGTTGTGCCGCCGGGCACTCAGTTACCACCGGCTGGACTCTAGCGCGGGCTAGTGTATGTCTTTGTGTCCGTATGCCAGCGTGTGGACACCATCATCCTTGATCCAGCGCTTGGAGTCAAAGGGTGACAGTGTTGTCTTGTTGAGATGCTCACCGAAGATCTGATGCTCTTTGCTTCGAAGCCTGTTCATCCCGTGCTTGAAGGATTGCCTGCTGAAGAGCGCATCCTTGTAATTCTGGTGGTTGATCTCTTTCTTTGTGACAACCTTGGTGGTTCCCTTTGCTTTCTTGATGTCCAGCTTAGCTTTGATTTCTTTACCATCCTTGTCCTTCTTCTTGACACACCTGCTGTCGTCTTTCAAGATGCTGTACATCTTCGAGCGAAGACAGATTGCCTCCGAGATGGGCACACCCTCGCACTCGTCCTTCATCTTGCCGATGACCTTTTTGTTTGCTTGGCTGTGCAAGGGATGGTCATTGGGATAGTCGCTCGTGTCATAGTGCCAGAGACTGCGCCTCATGTCTTCGTAGATGTCATCCGTCTTGATCTCGAGTAGGAGAGAGTCTGTGTCGGTATAGAGTAGCTCGCACCGCGCGCCGTACTTGTACTTCAGGTGCTGATAATAGAACCTGTACATCAAGGTTTTTGAGAGATCGAGGATGCACATGCCCGTGTATACCGGCCTGTTCATCAGGATTCTGTCTTTATGCATCTGGATGCCGGCAAGGCTGTCACTAAAGACCGTTGCCCTTGCGAAAAGTGGGCTGGGTAGGAGCTTCCGGAGTTTTATCTCCTCGTTGGCTCGTACGAGCTTGACAACGGTTCGGTTTCTGAGGTTCTCCATTGTCTTACCGAAGACGGAGTTGTTCATCAGCTTGAAGAAGTCCTTCTCAAACTGTGTCTTGGCCTGCTTCCTGAGCTCGGTGTTCAAGGTGATGTATGGCTCCATCCAGTCCTTCTGGTCGAAGGAGAGAACGTTATGCACCCTCTTCAGTTTCATACCGAGCTCTAGATAGAGCTGGAGATTGCGGTAGTGGAGGACATAGTTAGTTTTGCCCCTCAGGGTGAGGAGTAGCTTTTTGGTTCTGTCCTTCCCTAGATTCAGCTCTCTTGCAAGGGCTAGTTGGTAGGGCGACATCCACTCTTCTGGGACCTCTGTGCTCTCTGGGGCGAGAGGGTAAGAGTTGTGCTCGTCATGCAACTCCTCTGGGTACTCCAAGTCCACCTCTATAATGCATCCTCTCTTTCTGTCTGTCTGCAAGCTCATAATTTGTTTTTCAGTGGGCATAACGCGCGCCCATGAGAAATTGCCAACTGGGAGAGGCTGGCTCATGGCCCAACCATAGAGGTTGTTTGCGTCCAGGTAGTGAATGTAAGTGGTCTCTTCCTCTGGATTGTAGTCTTGCAGATATGGATTGTTTGCCTTGCAGTGGCGCTTCATCTCTGTTGATATGCCGCCACGCATTCCCTTCTCGATGAAGAGATACATGTTGTAATCTGTTAGGAGTTCGAGCTGGATTCCCGTGTGTTTAAGTAGCGCGTCCAAACTCAGACCAGGACTTGTGTAGTAGTGTGCGGGGTCAAGGCCGTAGTGCTTGAGACATGTCTTTCGGAAGTTCTCAAACACATCCGCGAGGAGAACTGTGTCTGTTGCCAGATAGAGATCGTGGTACTGCCCAAGATTCTCGCATTCGAATGCTTCCCAGACTTGCCTGGCATGTTCGTAGTCTTTATCGTCTGTACCAGACTTCGTGAGCTTGCTGAAGAAAGCCTCTTTAGGCGGGAGAGATGTCTCGTTGAATCTCTCGAAGGAGTCCATGTACTCATAGGGATAGACGCCCTTGCGAAGTAATAGTCCTCTTTTGGCTTGGTTAGTTATAAGCCGCTTTGTGATCTCGAAGTCCTCTGGCTTGTTGGAGCCTACAAGGTTGTCTAGGCTAGAGCACATGAACTGCAAGCTGTCAATGAACCTGAGTCTGCCGAGAGAGAATGAGATGTATTTCTCCATATTGTTTGGGATGCATCTCAGATTGGGTGTGCCCTCGATCTCTGCGATGTGCTGCATCAGATGGTGAGCGTCGTAGCCTTTCAGATTATGAAAGACAACCGGAATGATTGTTTTCTTTGGGTCGATGCGGAAGTAGCTCCGGTTACATACATTGTGGGCTGCGCCGCGATACTTACCAGTTATGTGACAGTGATCTCTGACAGCGTCTCTGAATTGTGGGCGTAAAAGAGGCCGGTCACATTCAATGCAGTCACTCTCTTCTTCAGAATCGTCTGGCTTAGGCTGCCTCTTGGCCCACTTGCCGTCATCTGGTTTTAATTGATTGTAGAGTTCGAAAAAGCAAGGTATTCGGCTGCCAGGATATTTTGTGTGCCTGTGAACCTTGCCGATGTATTCACCCGTGCCTGGGTGAAAGAAATCGACCTCATCACGTTGGTTGTGCTTGACAAGATCCTTCTTGCAGATGTGACAAATGTTTGCAGTATAGAAGTCATGCCGGTCTTGTCCTGTCATTTGCAGCGGCACCTCCTGCTTGAGTGATTCCCTTAACTCGAGTTCAGTTTCAACAAGAGCAGCAAGAAACCTTTGCACACAATCTTCACCCCGGTAAAGGAAGTCTTTCACCACCTCTCCATCAGATCGAACGGCTATGAAGGAGAAGCCACAGGGTTTGTGGATCTCTGTCTGTGTTGTGCTGCTTTTACCGGGTGCTGGTATGCATGTGTCAACCTTATCGATGATGCTCTCGCTGTCAGCGTAGATGATAAACGGCGCCTTCATCTGCCTCTGGTAGTTTGTGAACTGTAGAGTGTTTCTACCTTTCTCAGGCATGTCGATTCTTGTTGGGCGAGAGGCGGCTCCTATGCATAGAGTGCGGTGTTTCTCGAGGACTCTTTCCGATGTGTAGCCCTGCAAGCACCTAGTGCAGAAGTGCAAACGGTGGCCAATGCATTGTTGTTGGCTATAAAGAAGCTTGCTTAGGCTCTTTATGTAGCAGTAGTGAAACTTCGTATTGCCAGTGTGGTTATCAGTCTTTGTGATGAGCATGAGGTTGACACTTGGTATGTCAGGGGCATCCATCTCACTAATATGGTAGATCACTACCTTACCGCCATCCCAGCCTAGAACGTTGATTGCAATGTCGTTCTGCCTCTCGATCTTTGGAATCTCATGCAAAGGCGTTGGAAAGGAGATGTCTGTGAAGTTGAAGACATCTTCTCGAGGATATTGGCTTGGTCTGTCAGAGTGTGCAATGGCAGGGAAGAATGCTGATTTCAAAGCCCACTTAATACAAGCATCATCTCTGTTTTTGACGTTTATGATGGCTTGCTTTACCTTGAGCTTTGGTGGTAGAGGGATATATGAACCACCTCTTATTGGATTGTTTCTAGAGAAGTCGAGAAAGACAGTTCTGATACCGTCGAAGACCCATCCTGAACCTCTTTCTGTCCATCCAGCGACTTTCTCTCTAAGTTGGTCTATTCTGGCCCTGAGTTTTCGTTTTACTTCTTTGCGATTGAAAACGTTTTGGATGGTTGGGTTGCCATCTCCTCCTACATAGCATTGTTCCCTAACTTCACCTTCGTCTGTCTGCTTCTTAATGTCTAGTAAGACTGTGTATTGAAACTTCAAAGGCCCAAGTTCGTAGGATTGCTCTTCTATGACGCCGAGCATATTGTCAAGGACTTCATTGTGAAACAGAAGAAGATCCTTTCTGCCAAGATCAGGTGGAACATCCATTCGGTAACTGGCAAGCCATCCGTGGTAGCCAGCATGTGCTCTGTTGAAGTTTGGTGCAGCGTTTGCCATTGCCATGTTGGGGGTATATATACAGTGTTTACGTTTCTTCAATTGGCTATACCAGACCGGTGTGGGTTGTGCTGCCGGGTTGTGTGCAAGATTGCTAACCTAGTAGTGAGTACAGTGCTAACCGGGGATAACCACGACATATTAAAATAAGGGCTCCGAGCCGGCGAGGAGGCCTTATTTTAATATGTCGGGGTGGTCCCCGGTTAGCACTGTACTCACTACTAGTGTACTTCTCTCCCAATTCATGCATCCGTAATGACTCCACCTAAACGACCTGCATGTCATTAAACCCCTCCTGTACCTATACGGCTTGCATCTCATTATCTCCCGACCGAACCGTTCAAAACCGGTTTGACCGAGCCAAGCTCATTAACTCAGGGCTGCTGCATACATGAATAAAATTCGCCCAGTCATCTGGGATATACTACTGGAAACGATATATCGACAAGCATATTTATGCGCATGTTTTTTCTCTCTCTACATTTTAAGATCATTTCAGCATTGTTCTTTTCCTTTTTCCGTGGTATAAATAAAAGTCGTTAGTAGTGAGCTGAGGATACTCCTTTGTGGATGTGATGCTGGTATATTCAAGTAATGCATTTCCAGTACCCATCAACTGGGTGACACGGCGACACAGGCCAGGCTCAAGTCGCGCATCTTAAAATCAAACGTTCACGGTGCTAACCACGTGCCCACGACGCCTCCACATATTGAAAATAGATTGCATGCTAGAGTGAATCGGGATTTGGAATACCTGGCCTTTTGATTTAGATGCTAATTAACAACATGTCTTCAATCAAGAAACGTTTGAAAAAGCTTGCAAAAAATTGAGATGTTGGACTGAGTGGGTGCTACATGTTCGTAGCGTATCGTCCATCTTATAACGAAATAATGTGCCATATGCCGTCCTGCACACCGCTTAAGGATTAGTGATGTTAACAGCGCCCGACAGTGGTGATAAAGAGAAATATGGAATAGTTTTTTTTTAAATGACGGAATGACATTTACTGACTGATGAACTGTGTTTAGCATATACTTGCATTTTTCTGGCCATCTGCTAAACGTTTAACAAAAATTGACCACCAGTTATAAGAAAAAATGTTTCTTTACTTGATAGAAAACCGTTTTCATTTGTTCAATGTTTCATAAAAGGAATCCGCGAAACGAGTTCGTGCACGGTCCCTCTTCGCGGTACGCATTGCAAAAGTTCGGAGTGAATGCTGCTCATCATCATGGATCGAAATTTAAAATTATGGTCAAAGGAATGGCGAAATTTTGATTACTTTGACAGGTTTAGCGGATTAAACGACGCTGTATTTAATGCAAAGTTCGTTCACTGGACGGACGCGTAAGGCTCCATACCAGAGGCGTGGCACCAATCTTAGCCCTAGATGTCAATAGGGCAATTTAAAAGGGAAATAAACCGTCTATTTCAATCATCGGTTTCCCACTCGGCAACCTTGTAAAACAGAATAAAAGGGTAACTGTGTAGTGCTATGTACTAATATGGTAAAAACAGGAATGTCAAATATCACAAAAATAGCACCAAAAAACGAATAACAGTCGTCCGACGTTTCGAGATTACTATCTCTTCATCAGGGACTACAGCAACTGAAAAAAACGAACGCGCGTGATAAAATTTTAAATTTAAAATAAAGCAACGTTCATGTCACGCGCGCGCGCGCTGTTGAAAGCTGAAGAGAATAACTTAAATGAATGCAAAATCGATATTTAGTCCTCGCGGGTGCAGTGTCGTATACTTGAAAATCATCCTCGCCTCCGCACGGCGTCGCTCCACGGTATCTAGATCTCCAAAACCCGACCGGATCACCGAAACAAACATGTCCTCGATGCTGTGACCCGAAGATGCAAAGTGACGGCCAACAGGAAGATCGGTGTTGTTTCTAGTTGACCGCAAATGTTCTCTGAACCTCTCGGCCAGGCGTCGTCCTGTTTCTCCAATGTAAGTCTTATCACAGGCCCGAAAAACCAGAAAACCAGAAATTTTCACCTCCTGCAAAATGATTCAGAAACGAGAGACGTCTTCCGTCCCGTCTGTATCTTGCACGCCTACCGTAGAGACATGAATTTGCGTGACTCCCTCGTTCGTAGCGCTCTCCAACAGGACACGACACTCGCCGAAGATACTGGAACGTTCCCATGTAACCGCCCACGTTGCAAAACCTGCCGACACACCAGCGCCTCGCCCACCATCCACGCTCCAGGTGGTCCTATATCTGTCCGTGGCAGATTTAGCTGTACCACAACCAACCTCGTGTACGCCATCCAGTGCCGGGCCTGTGATAAGACTTACATTGGAGAAACAGGACGACGCCTGGCCGAGAGGTTCAGAGAACATTTGCGGTCAACTAGAAACAACACCGATCTTCCTGTTGGCCGTCACTTTGCATCTTCGGGTCACAGCATCGAGGACATGTTTGTTTCGGTGATCCGGTCGGGTTTTGGAGATACCGTGGAGGGACGCCGTGCGGAGGCGAGGATGATTTTCAAGTATAAGACACTGCACCCGCGAGGACTAAATATCGATTTTGCATTCATTTAAGTTATTCTCTTCAGCTTTCAACAGCGCGCGCGCGCGTGACATGAACGTTGCTTTATTTTAAATTTAAAATTCTATCACGCGCGTTCGTTTTTTTCAGTTGCTGTAGTCCCTGATGAAGAGATAGTAATCTCGAAACGTCGGACGACTGTTATTCGTTTTTTGGTGCTATTTTTGTGATATTTGACATTCCTGTTTTTACCAACCTTGTAAAACAGTAAGTGAAGTGTATATATATATATATTTAATGATATAATTGTCACTTTTTATATACTGAATGATTTTACTGAGTTTAAATAAAGTTATATGTATGTATGTATGTGTGTATTTATGTATGTATGTAGATCACCTTTGGAGAGGAAGTGCTGGGTGTGTGGGAAAGTGGGACACATCTCGCGCTCTTGCCCGGACAAGCGTTAAAGATGGTGCCATCAGTGAAAGTGATTTATTTTGAAATGGGATTCTGGATTGTCTTTGTATTTGCACTTGACAATAATAAATGTAAAGGCACTGTAATAAATATGTGTCGCTTTTTATTTTTCCTTCTGGGAGTCTGTGATCTCGAGGTTGGGGGAATGACCCCACAAGCGTTTAGCCCATAGGCATGCCCTTGAGCCGATTACTTGGGCTACGGTGGTCATTTTCTCCGAACTCGGGTTTACAGCCTCCGTTTAGGTACGTCATTCTGATCCTTTTCTTTTGGTGTTCTTGTTTTAGCCTAAAACAAAACGTCTCAAGGGAGATACGATGACCTTTATGCGCTTAAAAGCAGAGGAAAAAGCAGGCATAGGGGAATACGATGGGTGTTCCTGGAGGGTAAACCGAGTTCGGAGAAAATGACATCAAAAGACGCTTGCTTAACCCATGTTCAAGGCATTATTGCGGGGGGAACTCCTAACCTGCGGGATCTGTCTTTTCGCGATCCGGACTCCTTTCAGGCTGGTCAACTTCGCACCCGCATTGGACTCTGGGAAAATATTTTGGACGGGTACGAACCCGCAAGGCATGTCCTTGAATGGTTGGATCATGGGGTGGATATCAAAAAAATTTATGAAGGTTTACAATAATTTGGCATGGTCCTCTTTATAGCATTTATTACAATCATGTTGGAATGTTAGTGAGGGTTGGGAAATTAGTTAGGTTAAGGATGGGTGAGGTTGGGGGGAGGAGGGGGGGGGGGGTTATCTTTGGTATGATTGTTTGGATTAGCCAGCGAACTCCACGGCGATTGCGAGGCGCAGTCTGGGGTGACTTTCCCGTAACTAAATGCTAATGAGTATGTAAGAAGGATAATGAACTATTTTGTGGACGTTTGTAACTTTCAGAAACTTTATGACGATTTTCTATGCATGGCATTTGTTTTGTTACATGAGAAATCAGTAATGGCGTGAAAAGTCCGTGTTTTCAAAACTTTTTTTGCAAAAATGTGATTACGTGTACAAAACGTCGTCCATACGACACCTCACGAATAGTAGGAATTGTAGTTTTGATCAGCGCAAGTTATTTTAATGATCTTTCCAATGATCACATTTCGTGTATCGTGATCAAATTTGACCATTAAGGCAAAAGAAGACATCACAATTTACATTCAGGAAAAATAGAAAACATACTGTTCTAGGCAATCTAGCAGAAAATATTTTGGATCAACCATATTTTCCCAAGACACTACTTAACCCAGGCCCCAAACTGCCTGAGACTGTAATTTCGCAGTATTTTGCAACTAAACCTAGTAAAATTGAAACACGCTGTTTTATGTATGTGATAAGAAAGCGTTTAAATACAATAAGTATTTATATGTTTAGGTGCAGTTTATGATAAAATCGTTCTCAATAAACCTTGATCACAGTGGGACTAATAGTATAATTAAACTTTTAACTGCTGAAGTTTGTGAAAGTTTACTTGGTAGACTCTGAGTAGTCCCTTATCAATCTCAGGGATGGTCGAGCATGATATCACGTGAGTTCGTGTAAAAATCACCTCTTACGAATAAAATAATATTTTGTGTGCATTTTCTGGTACAATCGTCTCTCAACCTCGCTTCCAGTAGAATAAATGGTGTTTCGTATAGCTAAACAAGAGTTTCACTTACAGCCTGAACAGCCAAGTATTTTGATCAAAAACACCTTTTGGCAGGTCCTTCAGCTGGTTATTATTCAAGTACCTATCAATAAATAATTACAGCCAGACGGTAACTATCACTTTACTTATGAACTTGAATGATAAACTAAATAACAAATTCAATTTTCATTTGAAGAAGTTGCATTCCTAGGGCCTAGTTAAATGGCAAAATTGCCTAAAATCAAGCTAACAGGTAACAGCATGGAAAATGTTTTATTTACAATTATCTGGTCCCCAGATCATCAACACACCAAACAATATAAAATATTTTGGCCGGGTCTGGGGGGGGGGGGGGGGGGGGGGGGAGGTTCCAGCTGTGCTTAATAATATAGTCCTTCGTATATATAATGATCAACACAAGTAGTCTTCAGTCTTGCTTAATTAGTTTTTGCCTGAACAACTGTTCAATCGAGATACGGGGTGAAGTAATTGCGAATTTGGACAGCAATATAATACTGCATTCCGTATACATCGACGGCGATGGAATAAAATGCATTATCCATATTGCATCGCGAAGCGAATCCACCCAATACGGAATATATTTGTTCTCGTAAATTGTAATGGTTATAATTAATTGATAAACCAATTCGTTCTGTAATCATACGTATCAATCATGTGGTTGGTTCATTTCATTGGCTCGTGAAACTGGCCAAGCACATCGTCCGATTTGATTGTCCGATTACAACAAACTGTCTGATTACATTGCCCGATTACAAGTTTGTAAGTAAATTAGAGGAAAGTACAGTACCAATCACATGAAAGAAATATACGCTTAAATGCAGTATAAGCGTCTCAAACTCTCAATGACTTTGGAGTCTTTTAGGATCGAATGGCGGGGGACCAAAAGAGTAGCAATAGCCCTATTCAGACAAGGGGTGGGAGGGGGGGGGGGGGGGGGGGGGGAGGGTAGATGAGTCTCCGCGCTGACTATGAGAGGTTATATCTTCAGAAGTATTTAACCAATACCACCGGACATTCTGATTTTTTGCAGACCAAAACAACATTTTTCCGAATTTTTATTCCTAACTTGTGACGTTTCTATGACAACGATATATCGACAAGCATATTTATGCGCTTGTTTTCCCTCTCTATATATTTTAAGATAATTTCAGCATTTTTCTTTTTCTTATTTAGGTGGTATATATAAAAGTCGCTATTTATAGCGAGGATACTCTTTCGTGGATACATTCATGTAATGCATTTCCAGTACCCATTTCTACAGTTGGGTGACGCGGCGACAGAGGCCAGGCTCAAGTCGCGGATCTTGAAATCAAACGTCTACCGTGCTAAACACGTGCCCACGACGCCTCCACATATTAAAATAGATTGCATGCTAGTGCGAATCGGGATTTGGAATACCTGGCCTTTTGATTCAGGTGCTAATTGACAGCATTTCTTCGATCAAGAAACGTTTGAAAAAGCTAGCAAAATAATGAGATGTTGGACTACGTTCATCTTATAACGAAATAATGTCCCATATGCCGCCCTGCACACCGTTTGAGGATCAGTGATGTTAAAAGCGCCCGACAGTGGTGATAAAGAGAAATATGGAATGGTTTTTAAAATAACGGAATGACATTTACTGACTGATGCACTGTGTTAAGCATATACTTGCATTGTTCTGGCCATCTGCTAAACGTTTAACAAAAATTGACCACCAGTCATAAGAAAAAAATGTTTCTTTACTTGATAGACCACTGTACTGTTTTCATTTGTTCAATGTTTCATGGAATCCGGCGAAATGAGTTCGTCAGCGGTCCCTCTTCGCGATACGCATTGCTTTTAAAAACTTCATAACGATTTTCTATGCAGGGAATTTGGTCTGTTTCATAAGCAATCGGTTATGGCGTAAAACGTCCGTGTTTTCAAAACTTTTTTTGCAAAACAAAAATGTGATAACGCGTATACAAAACACCATCAATACGACAGCTCATGACTAGTAGGCATTGTATTTTTGATCATTACAAGTTATTTTAATGATCTTTCCAATGATCAAATTTGTTCATTAAGGCAAAAGAAGACATCACAATTTACATTCAGGAAAAATATAAATCATGCTGTTCTAGGCAATCTAGCCGAAAATATTTTAGATTAACCATATTTTCCCAAGACAATACAAAACGTACCCAGGCCCCAAACTGCCTGATACTGTTCATTTGAATAAGTCGCATCCCAATGGCCTCGTAAGATGGAAAAATTGGCTAAAAAACAACGGGTAGCATCATAGACAAAGTTAAATTTGCAATAGTGTGGTCCCCAGATCCAGCTACCCAGCAATATAAAGTACGGGATAAGTCTGGAGGGGTTCCTACTGCGCATGATAATTAAGACCTTCGTATTTGGGAGAATAATTAACCGTAAGATACAATGGTCTTTGCGCAACAGTCCATCTAGCTCGCGACAATTATCAAACAAATTATTTCTTTATAGAAGTATACAAGCAATATTTCGAAACGCTCAATTCAACATTAACTTATTGGCTAATTATAAATATTTTTTCTGTATTTTTAGAAAAGGAATAGCCTTTAACATATGGTATAACAAAAAATATTACTGTCATACGATGACTTTTGATTTTTCATCGCATTTTAAATATCCCATATAAGCATGTGCGAGTGTCAATTTGAGTTGTTAAGAAAGTGGTAATAAAAGTTGGATCAATGCGGTGTTATTTCTAGGCTGCGTAGCAAAGCCGCTATATTTATAGGGCGAAATTTCTAGGACGAGTGGGCAAGAGGAACGCGCGAAAAGGGAGAGTGTTATTGCAAGTACTGATCATTTGTTTTGCCGATTGTTCTCTCGAAACAAAGAACTATACACGTGAGATACAAGCTTACATTTGCTTAGCGATCGAGGTTTCTCTGTTAAAGCAATCAAAACACTCGGGAATTAATACTTCAATGGCTCAAAGACGCCACGATATCAAGCTGTGTACAGCTTCTTGTTTAATTATTGCATTTTTCTGGCCACTTTGCGATAATGTTTTACTAAAATTGACCACCAGACATAAGGAAAAATATTTCTATCCTTAATAAAAAAACCTTTTTCCTTTGTTTAATGTTCCATAAAAGGCTCTTAGCGGTACTTATTGCAAAATTCGGACTGACTGAATGCTATTTATAAACATGGACCCTTCTCAAAAACTTTTCTGTGGTTTGATGAAAATTTCAGCTGCAAATTATTGAAATCCCTGCGTACAAAACCGAAATATAATATTATTTTCAAAGGAAGGGCAAAGTTTTGATTACTTTGACAGATTTAGCTGATGAAACGACGCTGTATTCAATTCATCGATCCTTTTTATCAAAAAAGTCAACCATAAGATGAGTTTTAAAGCTGTTTCTGTGTGTTTGAATGTTTTGTGCTGTGTACAAGCTAATCACGCAATCATAATTTTGAAAAACGTTTTGGGCTTAAAGGTGATATTACTCGGGACGATTCGCAATGACGATTTTTAGCGGAACAATGGTGCGCTATAAGTTGATGCCGGGTAACATGGGTGCGCGGACGATTTTCTTGGCAATTTTTGCGTTGCGAATTTTTTAATCAGCTTCAAACACTTGCAACGTGTTGTCGAAAAAAATAGTGATAACAAATCGTCTGCGTGCTGTGACACGTGTTAACTTGTTGCGTTAAAAATCGTCTCGTGTAACATCACCTTAAAACTCGACAAATTCGTCGTTGCTGCGCAAGCATGAGCACTATAACTGTTAAATAATTCAACACATTGATAAAAAATCACAGTTTCGAAAACAATTCACTGTGTGCTTGCTACAATATTTTACCTGCAGCAGTAGTAGGTTAGGGTCAGATTTAACCGCGCTATGGACTAGGTGACTGGGTGACTAGGTGTCTTGTCAATGACGTCACAATATGCCTTCCCGCATACTAATAAGTGCCTAGTCAATTACCTATACCTTTTGTGTTAATAAATGACTAGGGATAGTACCTAGGTAAATCATTTATATGCTTTCCCGCACACTAATAAACGGATTCCCTTTTCATGACAATAGAAACAATAGACCGGCCCAAACTTGTCCGCTTTATTCCAAATCACTTTTAAACAAAACACAACTGACACAGATGTCCTTTACAGACATAGATCAAAACAATATGCCTTGACCAGGACTCGAACCTGAGTGACAGCGGCCACAACGCTAGACCATCAAAGCTGTGGCCGATCAAGTGTGCATTCGGTGTATGGACGACCTCAATTTCACAATTCCGAACAGCATTTCCCGTCTCGCCTTCAAACTTCAGTTCGGCAGCAGAAAGGTTGACATCATTCAACGTTATCTGCTATTCTATGATGCTCCATTTAGTGGGCAGATGGCAATAATCGGTACCGGCTAAGAAGCACCATTTGAAGCACTAGGCGAGCCCGAATTCTTCGCTAAAACAAACAGTTGATAAATAAGGCTTTTTCCAAAGCCGGTTGGTAACACACCAAAAACATCTCTTCCTCTGGGAAGAGAACGAACTGCCTCCTTTTGCTCTGATTTTAGATTGAATTCCAAATCTCTGGCAAGCGCATCCAGATCCACGTCTTCATTTTCCCGCGAAGAGCTCGTTTTTCGATTTCTATGAAATTGACATGGGGCTTCGAATATCTTCTGATGCGTGATGACATTTTTATCCCGTTAATGCGCATGCGCAAAACGAGATATAGGTATCATGTACATAAAAAGGGACAAAAGTTGTTAACAAAGGTTTCTTTGTTTAACTTTGTTAACTTTTGTCCGGGGGTGTAGTTCTTTATACAAGCTATATTATGACATTGAGGATATAGTTGGTTAAACCGGTTAGGATTTCAAGAAGGGCGTCACATACGGCCACTAAAATTTTTGGGGAGCTCCCCCGGACCTACTGTTAATTTCCCTAGGGTATTGGGATGTCATGTCATGTCATGTTTTTAAGTGGATGTGTCCGATACGGCTTAATTGATCTTCAAAGGTTTAAGAAATTTGTGTTTTTCTTGTCAATCATTTTTCGTAAGGCCATTAGACCTCGTTTAGAAGGGTAAAAAAGGTCAAATGTATGTTCTTGGGAAACGCAGTTTTAGAAATTCACGGTGTATTTTTATAATGAATGGAGACGTTTTGAGGAAGTTAAATGGCACGGGAAAGTTTGTGTTTTCATATAAGCGATAATATAATAAATTGAGGAATAATCAATTAAGGAAAATAACGAAATATAATATCCAGTTTATTCAACACTTTTGAGAGATTTGACAGATTGTAAAGTATAAATAGGTGATGTCATGTTTAATTCTCGCGGCGATTGCGGATTGAATTTTTGTGTTAAGTTAAATTGGATTCCTTTAGCAGTAAAATTTTGTTCCTAAAGATTGTTTTTTTTGTGTGTTGATAGTTTATCGAGATTTTTGAGGAAAACAGTAATTAGTCATTTCAATTTTGAATGGGTATTAAATGTCGAGGTGTCATGATTATGCAATAGTATGCAAGAGAGGTGATATTTTGCCGACAAAGCTAATGAAGTATCAATCTTTCGGTTTGATTATGCAAGAGTATGGATTTGGCTTTTGTTCTATTTTGGAATACTGAATCATTGCCATTACGGTTTGATTATTCAATAGTATGCAAAAGACGTAATAATTTTGCTGATTTATTTAACAAAAGTTTATCAAGCAAGCATTTTAAGAAGCATTTTATAAGCGATTTCAGCGTTTTGATTTTTTCAAAAGAGATATTGGCACTATTTGGGAGCTAATTGAAAACATAAGCTTACCGCAATATTGCGTCACGTGTTAGCATTTCTTATTCACGGGTTGGCTGTGGCGTAATACAATCAAGTTGAAGTTTCCCCTCAGTCAAATAAAGACTATTTTGAACAAATACGCTACACTAACATGAAAATTATTTATAGTCACACTCGAGACTCTTTTGTTACTCACGACTTTTATTGATTTGCTGGCTCCTAAAAGGGCTCTTGCCCTTACGCCGGCTATAATAAACACAAGCAACAAGCCGCATCACTTCCGTCTAAAAACTAATACTACACTACATTCACCTGCATGTATTCATAGAAATATACATATATTTGCCTCAATCGAACAGTGGGCTGGCATAAACGAAGCAGTCGCTAGACTGTCAAAAATGCCAACGAAGGTTTTAGCGAGCTCCACGCAGCTATAAAGCGTAGCGAATACAAGCTAAAATTACAGCCTTTACTGAGACAAACTTACGATACGACCAAAAACAGATCGCTGGATTCACCCCTCTCATAAAATAGAAGTCTGTATACGGGTGAACATTAACATTTCAAGTTCGTTTACCAACAGGTTGCAACTGAACTGACTGAAAATTCTAAAAATTGACAGGAATCTTCTGCGACACCTCCTTTCAACAACCTTGACGGGCTTTTTTAATTTCGTTCCTATTACAAAGTTATCGTTTCTTTCGTAGAAAAATACGTAAACATTGGCAACATCGAACTTTAAGAGGGTATAAAGGAAAAGTAACACACATCTCAACAGCGCCACCATTTTGGACGGCAATCTATCCGTTCCGATGTTAATTGCGTAACTCTTTCCGGTCCTGGATTTCTGTTCGTGCAATGACGAGATCAAAACTCCCCCCCCCCCCCCTCCCCCCCACCGAAAATAACCTTCAGGCTGATTAGGGTATTACATTTCACAATTCCAAACCTGAAAAACTTAGAAATTACAAAAAAAATTAAACTTAGTGTGCATAAATATATAGCGTTTTCCGATTTAGCGGAAATAACGCGAAAACGGGAGGATTTTTTCCGGATATATAATTGATACTATCCATTAGATTATTACAATGGAATTCAATTCATTCTATAGGTGTCAGAACATTCACTGAAGCGTGATGCTTGAAGTTGTTTCTCGCGGTGAATTTGCCTGTAAAGAGCTATAAACCCGGCGCAGCTTTTTCTCCACAGCTACAGTGAGCTCACTTTACCATTTTGTAAACAAGGCCAAACACACGACAAATTAATCTAGCACTGCTAAATGAGGGTGCTAATGGGGGTACCCAATTGTCAGTTAACTACTATTTTTTCGGCCAATTGTCAGTTAACAAGAGACTACACTGGTAGCCTATACTCATGCGCTTGTGTAAGAAAGTTTTACGTTTTTTTTTTAACTGGGTCGCGCTGTCGGAAATCGGTTCATTTCAATATTTTCATTCATTGATCTTATCAAGTGATTTAGTTTGACAAGTAGGAAATTACGTATATCAGTAAGGCTTTTAAATTTGCAAAGTTAAGATAAGGTTACTTTACAGGCCATGTGAATGACCAGAGGGACTTTGTGATTAAATCATTCTTACTTGAGAATTGTCATGGACTTCTTGTGCCAAACAGAGGCGTTCGCGACAACGCACCCCTTCCCTCTCAACGAATTTTGCTTGACCCAAGTCTTGTTTTGTTTACATAATACCAGATATCATTTATTACGACTTAATTTACGACTGAATTTGAACACGTTTTATAAGCATTTCTCCAAAGCTAGCGAGAACACAAAGAAAAAGTCAATCACAGAATTGATATCAACATAAATTCCCATCGAAAAATGAAATTTCTTTACCGGTAAAGTCCAAATGCCAGTGGGGTTGACTCGGCTATTTAAAAGCAGAAAAAACCTCCACCAATAGTGAATAGTGTGAGTTATAAGGAAACTACACCAATGCTATTGATTCAATTAAACGAGCCAATGAGAAAACGGAACATTCGATCCTTCCCAAGAGTACGAGAGCGGTAAACATTTCATGGACAACAGAATTATTTCATATTATCCCGCGAAACATTTACTTATGGGAGCAACTGATGAGGTTCACCTAAAATCCGAAACTCGAGTCTTGCTTAAGAAAAACTTAAGAATTCACTAGCATCCGTGAGATTTTCAAAACAGATCACCATATCTGTACAAGCCATGTCGGGATGCAATAACGCCACGATGAAGCAACGGAGGTTCTTCAAGCTCCAGGAAACACTACTCAAAAACAGCATAAAACAAGGAGCTAAACCATAACTGCAAGAGGTCATGATTCCAATAGAGACACGGCAGCTTCAGACTTTGAGCTTAGACGCTCACATCCGTGATAAAGATCCACTTTCTCGCAAGTCTTGCACACCGCAGACTTAGACACTAAATCACGGGCTGAGAGATTGATTGATCCTAGCATATTCATAAGAAAAGCTGCGGCCGATCACTACTTATCTTGCAAAAAAGTTAGCCAAAGAGGCTCTAACATAATATGCAAAGAGAACTAGCATAACGAAGGCATAGAGAAACAATAATTCTATAAATGGCTACACAGCATAAAAACTATCGTCGTTTAAGAGATTTATATCCCAAAGATCATCAAAGGGTCATACAATACATATCGAGCATGCTAAACTGAGACAAAAACCATAATTTCTCACCTGTCAAGATAGCTTCCAAAACCGTAATAAGGATCGTTGTTTGATACAGGATCGTACACAGAGAGTATGGGAAGGAAAAAAATCGAAACTCACCGACGCTTGTGTCCAATAAAATACGGTGTGTCCACGTACTTTGGAGTCTGCTTAATACAGGTTTTACTGTAATCAAAAATCTTACTCATTTAATCTAACACTGAAAAGGGCTCGTGTGGTCAACCCTGGGGTCAACCCGCGTTCGCGTGCTGGACAAAATTCTAAACAAAAAGACGAAACAAAATACACAGCATGTATCTCACTTGTCGCATTTCCCATTAGAAAAGGTAGCTCCATTTCCAACTGAGCCTTTGTAACAGCTTCCCGTCGATCTTCTCTAATCGGAACAACTTTAAATCAAACGCACCGAGTCCAAACTTTCCGCTTATTGTTCGATCAAATGTTTACAAGTTATGTCCATTGAATTGTGCTTTGTCATGTCAAACGGTATGCGACCTATGTGTCGTTCGAATGCCGATCCTTTGTCATCATCTCGACAAAAACTCGGAATAACTTTGACCACGCCACTCGACGCCATCACGGAGATCAAGGTCAACGCTCTATAGCCTGCATAACAGGCGTTATTGGGGGCGCTCAAGCGGGTTTTGGGGCGCGAGCGCGTAGCGCGAGACACGAGCGCGAAGCGCGAGACACGCTTTCCGGTGCGTGTCTCGCGCTTCGCGCTCGTGTCTCGCACTTCGCGCTCGTGTCTCGCGCTGCGCGCTCGCGACCTAAAACCCGCTTGAGCGCCCCAATAACGCCTGTTATGCAGGCTAACGCTCTACGACCCTGGTACCTTTCGCATATAATATCGGTTAATATGTCACCTGGTCACGCAGCGAGACAGGTAAATGTCACAAAATAGCTTTGTTGTTAGGAAAAAACTATGTTGCTTTTATTAACAACAACAATGGTTAATTTAGTATAATTAATAGAATGTCACTTAACTGTTAACTTTTCATTTATCAGTTAACTACTATATTTTTGGGCAATTGTCAGTTAACTGTTAACTCCATTAGCACCCTCCTAAATGCACTGGTATTCTGAATTTCACTTTTGCCGGAACGCAATTGGCATTAAAAAACAAAACGAAAAAACTCACGAGATAATAATGCCTTTTGTCACAACATTTCACCCACGACTGAAAAACCTAAAACAAATACTGATGAAAAATGGAGTTTCGTTCAAAACCAACCATTCCTGAAAACTATTTACAAAACGCCGCCTATCATATCATACAAGACGTAAATCACTTAACGACATACTCATAACAGCCAAACTTTGAAAGCTAATATAAATGCATCGCAACCGCAAAACCACATAACGGAGTCGGTGTAGGCCTGTCATGAACCTCATTTCGATCTAAGGGAAACTAAAAAAGTGACCGCCAGGAGTGGTGTCCTGTTTACCCGCTCCAGACCCAATATTTTCTATATAAGTGCGCCCATAGCAGACGTGACCGAAAAATAACCACGTGATCACCATTTTCCCGCCATTTTTCACGTCAAAATATATAAAACAGCAGACTCGATACTATAGCTAACTACAAAACTTTCCTTTTCATTATGCAAGAGTAGGAACAGCAAAATACCATAAATTTTGACTTTTGTTCTATTTTCGAATACTGCTGGAGAGTTGAAAAAGAAATGGCTGATGGCGCGATGTCTGCTAAACATAGCCCAAATTGTCCTGGCATGGGGACAGGCAGCTCTAGAGAAAAGACATGTTGTTACGGTCTCCTTCCATTAGATTCGGCACATGTGAAGTTCAAGGTTTGAACCGGGCCTTACTTGAAAGAATATTAAAGATTCAGTCACCATTTGTTGTGTCAATTGATATTTTGATAATTAATATTAATACGTCACCTGCAGTAACTTTATATCTAATAAAACACCACATACTAATTTATAGGACTGTTTTTATCAGATATAAAGTCACTGCACGTGACGTATTATCGATCACTTGATAGGTTTGTGGGCTTTTAATTGTTTTGAAATTGCGGCAACCTATTGTATTTGATTTAGAAATTTTTTTTCTATTGTCAAATATCCCAACAGAAAATAGACAATGAATAACTGAAAATGCGTTGTGCAAATTGACCCAACAACACATTTTCATCGTCAATTAGCTAGCAAGGCGGAAAAAGTCTTTCACTTTCACTTCACTAACATCAAAATTATTTACATTCACACTCGTGATTCTTTGTTACTCATAACTTTTATTGACTTGCACCAACACGAATTTTCAAACTTTCTCTCAATCTTCTCCATCCTGCCAAGAACCATATCCAGTTGACTACTGCGCCTCGCATTTTCTACGTAATGTCTGATTCTACAACGCCATCTTTACCATATTCACTATCAAGATTCTTCTTTTTTAACCTCACGTTCTAACGCCTGAACGAGATGGCTTTAAGAGCCCTTTGATTTTTGACAGGTAGCGTCGTATTCAACCAAGGGAAATTTCCCGTTCCTGTAGAAACGGGTAATTTGAACGAATTTATTAAATGGAAAGCCAACAGCCGTATTTTTTTATCGTCTCTCTCCAGTGCCACTTTCTGTATCACACCCGCTCCAGACCTTTCGTTCAAAGACCGCGTGCATTCATGTGACCAACGCTAAAAATACGATTGTTTTGCAGTCTACAGTCAAGCGTCCTTCACCCTAGTTATTTAAGGGCATTATTTCCCATAAAAATAGGAGACGATTGTTTGCTGATCGCCGTAAACAGTAAATATGAGATTAGGAGACTTAAGCAACCACGACGGCGACGGCAGCGAGAACGGCACAAAACAATAGGTTAAATGAGCGAAAACAATGCCTCTGAACGTGCCTTTTATATTTTGGTACATTTATTTGCCGTTTCCTGGTTGTCCATAAAGCTGACGCAAGTAATTTATAACCATTTTACTGTCACTGCAGACGCATTAGATATCTACACCAAGGAAGAATCATCAGTCCTTACAGCTTCCTCAGCTTTGTGTTATTACTGTAAACTCCCGCAGGCAAGTGTTTTAGCTTGTTATTGGACAAGTCCCTGCAACCCCCTCATCTTTTCCCATATCATTTCAAATGGAATCAAACTACTATGAGATGAAACTGCATTCATAACGCGCATCGTTTTCTTTAGATATTAGCCAATTATATCGATAGTATGTTTTTCACTGTATTTATAATTCCCAAAACTTCATCCCCAAAAATTTCAAAAACGCTCTCATACATTTCTTTTAAACTTTGTCCAGTTGAAGCCCATGGTCTAATCAATTAGTCTACGAACGGGTTTTACAAAAAATTCTCTCGATCTGGAGAAACTCCGCAACTTGTGAATTTGTGAGGATCACCATTCCGTTGCCATGGAAGCACCGATGTAAACAAATCCTATACTCCCATAAAGTTCAATGTATTGTGTGTTTGCATGCAAAGTGGCTTGCGTCTTTTTATGCGCTACAACAAACTGCGCATGTGAGGAATAATTAATTAATTACACACTTTGACCGTGTTGAAGTCCTAATGGGCCCATAAAAATAGAAAGGGTGTGGACTTGAGAAATGGGTACGAGCCTCCTTAAAACCTCTATCGAAAACGTCGACATGTAAAACTCCAAATGTTTTCCAGAAAATAATTATAGTCTTCTCCTTGACTCCATACACACTCATTTGGCCTCCACGAAGAATACAAGCTAACTAAAAGGTGAGTAGTTTTCCCACATTGGCTTCTTTGTAAGTGTTCGGTTGAACTTTATTTCGACCGGACGCTGCAAACAATTAAAGTTTAAATACATTCAATAACATGTATTTTCCGTTAAATTTTGAAATTTATTGTGCAGCTTTCTAGTTTTTGTACATGTGTTTTCATTTACCGTTTTCAATTTTAGATTATATCAGCGACATTTTCTGACGTCAAGGAAAAATGTGAGAAACTAGGATGGCTAAACGTAACAAAGATACCAGTCAAAGTTTTCACAAATTGCTTAATTGCTGTCCACGTGTCACAATCAGGCACCCTCCCTAGACCCCGGCCAGAAGAGAAGAATAGTTCGGCAGGGAAAGGCTGAAGTTATTTTTACTAAAATATAACCGAAAGGTAACAACTAGATGATAACAGCATAAGTTTCACTTGTTTGCCCTTGAACTGATTGTGTTAACGTAACTGCTGAAAACAAAAGGATATTTAAACAAATACAGACGGGACAGCAATGTCAGCTAACTCGTTACAAAGTTCAAAGTTCAGAATGTTAATTAAATCAGAGATTAGTACAACTTGGTTTTGTTTTCTTAAATAGCCTCTTTTAACGTTTATCCTGTCCCTTTTTGGATTTATTTTATTATTTCTTTAGGGTCATGAAGTGCGATTTGTTGAAGACACTACCTATTGTTTCGACAATGGTCATTAATTAAACTTTGAGAAAAATGAGTGTTGTGATACATGATATGGACACCCCTTTGTCACTCTCTGTGAATTTAAAAGTAAACGGTAGTGACCATAATCATTTTTACCGAGATCATAACACTAGACCAGTCAGCGCGAGTGGATAGAAATATAAAAAGATAAACATTAACTATACCCGTTGGAATATCTGTAATAATGCGCTGTTAATTTAATCACTAGTAGGAGGGTACTTACAGTAGTCTAGTATTTGCCGGAAATGGCCCTGGCACAGATGACAGCTGCTTCCCTGAACATTTGACGTCTATCAAGGATCGATCCCATCCATTGAGGGCACAGTCACATGACCTGGGACATGCTGATTAAAGAGGACAAAGGAAAATAAAACAGTCAACGTTTTACACACAAAATGGAACAGTGATACATATGCCGTAAAAGCTCTATTCCTTCTCCCCTTCCGCCCTGTTAAGCTTCCCCTTTAACCCTATTCAGCCTGAGGGGTGGGGGGGGGGGGGGGGGGGGGGGGGGGCAGGGGGGGAGCACAAAAGTGCCAGCGCTAACTTTCAACATTCATAACTTCTTTAATATGTATTCAAACGCCATCAAACTTTGTGACTTTTCCTAAAATTTATCTGGCAACAATTTCATATGACAATTTATTGATCACGTGACTTGATGTTTCTATGTCAACAAGACTTTGACAGCCATGTTTTTTGAAATTTGCATATTTGTACCTTTGAATGAAGAAAAACAATGCTCATCGGTATTACTTTTATATTTTTACATAATTTAGCGTTTATTTATTGGTTTTGATTAATTTTGAGTCAATTTGCATGGTTTTTAAGAGGTTTTCAAAAATGTCAGAATCCAAGATGGCGGTCGTATAACTAATTACCTAGTAACTACGTCATATGACGCCATCGTTCCATTGTGCGGACCGCAAAGGAGACAGTTTTGGACGTACTATGTGCCCTCTAGATCTTATTGTCGTAGCCTTAATGCTCTTGAAGTCAGGAACTTAAGAAAAGCCCAGGGTGAATAGGGTTAAATAAGCCACACCCTTAGATCTCAAATTTTGTAGTAACGACCTTCGTTCTCTTTATCCATTCCCAATGAAGTGCAATAACCTATCAAACTGGTTTGAATTGTCGAAAAGCCACACAAGAGAACTGCGAAAATTTATAGGATAAATGAGTGGTCAAAAAATCAAACGTAAATGAAGGTATTAGCTCCTTTATGGGAAAACTTGGTCATTAATGTCAGAAAGACTTACTGATTTGTGGTATAAGTGACATTTTATATGTGATACACCGTTGGGTATTTCATAATGTTTTGTTGCTGGCGAAATAAAGTTTTGAAAAGATTAATTTGAGTTTTGCTCAGACTTCGAGAACATTGAAATCTCTAACAACCTCGCCCTTTTTAATAAGCTAATGCTCCTTCACGAGGCTTGAAAATAAGTTAAGTTTGGTTTAATTTTAAAGTATCCGAGCTTTCTTACTCCATACGTATTTAACTGATGCAGTTCCTTCCCCGCTCCCAACACATCACACACAATTATTTACACACAAGAGTTCATCTTACGTTCATTATGTTATCTGTTCTTCTTTTGGCTATTCTAGAAGTCAACCTACTGTTTGGTACGTGGCATGAGGGCGGGAAGTTTATGAGAGGAGGTAAAGTTGAAGGTGGGAAGCGGGATCCTCATGGAACGAAAAGAGGGGAAAATTAGACAAAATTTCAGTGCTGCGCAATATTTTACAATTGAGGCGAGAAGCCACCGAGGAAGGAGGAGTTACCGGAAATGAAGGGTACAGGAAGTGGGAAGTCCCTTAGTTATCCTATTCTTGTTATTGTTGTTTTTTTGTTTTTGTTTTTTTTTTCTTGCACTGATTAATACGATATTGTTGTCATTTTAAAACTAGAATTGGAGATTTTAGAAAAACATCCTCAATTCGTGATAACAGTTGTGTAAGTCTACATGACTGAGAAAAGTAAAGTTTAGCTTTCGAGACCGTAATTGCTGTCAAGTACCTATTGTATAATGGGTATTTATCCCAGCAAGTCGTTTTGGATGGTCATGGCTTTGCGACCAAGCTTGGCGTACGTACGGCGTATGAAAATACGGTGGTGACTAGAATGGATACTCCAAAATCAGGTTGGACCACCTCGGACGCCTTATTTAGACTTATATAACGGAGTAACTGGTAAGCTTTCAGTTGAGGTTGGGATTAGCAGTTTATATAGTTAAATTCAGGACCAAGCAACCCGAGAAGCAAGGTGATACAGTGGTACGGTAGGCTATGTAAGCCTAAGAGAATTTAGTTTTATCGACTGAGTCGATAAGATAAATTGACCACCGTAAAAAGATTCAAATAGCTGACGTTTCGAGCGCTAGCCCTTCGTCGGAGCGAATCAAGGAATTGTGGGTAGTGTGTGGTTTTACATAGTAAGCGGTAGTAGTACAGGGTCATTAGATTTAAGCCTTGCGAATGGATAGGTAAGGATAGGTAAGGATAGGTAAATCATTAATATGCATTAGTGGATAGGTGCCTAGGTGCCTAGGTAATTATATTAATATGCATTAGTGGATAGGTAAATCAATTATCTACCTTCCGTTTTATACCCACACAATACAAACAATAGCCCGTTCGAATAATTAAAAGTTTGAACTTTGAAGCTACGGTTAAAGAAATTAAAACTTAAAGTTGGAAATGGCTGGCAAACTGAAAATCGACATAGAGACTAGCGATGAAGCGGCTATAAGAATGTTGCGGTAAATACGAATAAGAAGCGGTTTTTATACTGTGCAATTTTATTGCTTCCAAACTTGAATGTTTCGGAAACCTCTAATTAGTTTTATCCGGTTATAATATCCACAGCTTTGATGGTCTAGTGGTTAAGACACTGCGTTGTGGCCGCAGTAACCCAGGTTCGAGTCCTGGTCAAGGCATGTTGTTTTGCTCTACGTCTGTAAAGTATATCTGTGTCAGTTGTGTTTTGTTTTGAAGTGAGTTGGAATAGAACGGGCATAAGGATGCTCTTATTAATCTGGCCAATCAAAACGTTCCCTTCAAGACAAAGAAGCAAATACTTGTACAAGAGGGTGGTGGGTTTATACAAGACTTATTGGCCCCCGTTGTTACAAGCTTGGGCGTTTTGATGCTATAAAAGAAACTATGCATCGTTGCACTGATCATTTGAATCTTGTCTTTAACGAGTACGGAACGATATGAAGAGAAAAGTAGACTGGGATGAAGAAGAAATGGAGAGCGGAATGGAAGACACTATAACCTCCGATGAGGACAACGATGACGAGGAAGATAACGAAGAGCCAAGAATTAAAGATGTTTTAAGCAATCTTTCCAAAGCGGTGTCAAAAGAACGTGCTTCTGATTTGTTGCATAGCATGGCCGCTTCCAAAGATATCCTGTTTTGGCACCTAGAGGCCAATTACTCCGAAATCAACGCATAATACCCGTGACAAACATCGCAGAGCTGGTTGAGTATGTGCTACTTCCCCATAACGATGATGTAGCCCGACCCCGTGCGCTTAATACCTTTTTAGATGGACTCGCAGAGTTGAGAATTGATAAGCGTTTAATCAAGAATAAAAAACTGTTAAGCGATCTTTTAGAGAAAGAAAAGATCTATCAAGAACAAAAAGAATCCGACAACGAGACTTATGAAGGAGATTCAACCGACAACGAAGGGGAGGAAAGCGCTTCTGAGAACAGTCCGGCCGATGAGTCTGAAGAGAGCGACCAAGAAATTAAAAGTGATGAAGAGGATGAAGGAAATTCAACCGACAACGAAGAGGAGGAAAGCAGGAAAATAATTCAGGCAAAAAGTCAAATTCCATGTCATCATTGCGAGAGTTCAAATGTACATGTAACCGGAGTCGTGAAATGTCCCAAATGCTTTTGGCATGATAATAAAAAGATTTGCCCCATATGCGAGCACAAGATTCCTTTGGACAAAATTAAACACGTGAAAGAAACCCTTGCTCGTTGCGATGATTGCAGTGCGGTGAGACACAGAAAACCAAGGGAATCAAAGAGCACTTTGTATAAACCCGATGAAAAAGAATAAATCAACTCTGTCTGTTCCTTTCCAACTAAGCTTTTAAATTGTCTGTATAATTATGAAATTGTTTGTTATCAATAAATATAGTTTGACCT
This sequence comes from Dendrophyllia cribrosa, assembly GCA_024195265.1. NCBI lineage: Eukaryota > Metazoa > Cnidaria > Anthozoa > Scleractinia > Dendrophylliidae > Dendrophyllia > Dendrophyllia cribrosa. The sequence goes on along the minus strand of JAJLRJ010000011.1, from coordinate 20,498,397 downwards.
TAAACAAAGTGTGGGTTTATTGTTTAGCACGCGTATGTTATTGGTTGCTTTGTTAATTTTTCCGAGGTGCTAATTTTTCATGCAAATTTGGTTCAGTGTACGTTCGCATAATTAAAAGTTTGAACTTTGAAGCTACGGTTAAAGAAATTAAAACTTAAAGTTGGAAATGGCTGGCAAACTGAAAATCGACATAGAGACTAGCGATGAAGCGGCTATAAGAGTGTTGCGGTAAATACGAATAAGAAGCGGTTTTTATACTGTGCAATTTTATTGCTTCCAAACTTGAATGTTTCGGAAACCTCTAATTAGTTTTATCCGGTTATAATATCCACAGCTTTGATGGTCTAGTGGTTAAGACACTGCGTTGTGGCCGCAGTAACCCAGGTTCGAGTCCTGGTCAAGGCATGTTGTTTTGCTCTACGTCTGTAAAGTATATCTGTGTCAGTTGTGTTTTGTTTTGAAGTGAGTTGGAACAGAACGGGCAAGTTTGGGCAGGACTATTGTTTGTATTGTGTGGGTATAAAACGGAAGGTAGATAATTGATTTACCTATCCACTAATGCATATTAATATAATTACCTAGGCACCTAGGCACCTATCCACTAATGCATATTAATGATTTACCTATCCTTACCTATCCTTACCTATCCATTCGCAAGGCTTAAATCTAATCACCCTATACTACTAGCGGTGGAGCTACGCTATTGGTGGAAATTTGGTGACATGAAAAACAAATGTAAATTAGTTGAATGAAAAGCGTTCGTTGATTCCGTGGGGTTTGAGAGTGCCGATTTGAAAGATTATTTTTTGTTCTAGGTTTTTACGGCTTTCTGTGTTGCCCTGGTGTTGGGAAAGGCCGCAGATTGTCATGTGTTGTTTAGAATGGTTAGTAAGATTAAAATGGCGCGCGACTGGTTTGGATGCGTCTTTGTCATTTTTTTCAACGTCTCGGAGATGTTCACGAAAACGGTCGCCCAGTCTCCTCCCTGTTTCGCCAATGTATATCTTTTTGCAAAAAGTACATGTTATGCAGTAGATAACATTTACGGAGGTGCATGTAAAACGATCAGTGATTTTAATAGATCGTTTGGGTCCCGTTATTTTGTCCGCGTTGTGAATGAAAGGACAAGTGTTACATCGTGTGCGTGTGCATTTAAAAGTTCCCGGTTCATCGTCAGATTTCAGTGCGCTCGTAACTAGAAAGTTGCCTATGTTTTTGTCACGTTTGAATGAAATTAGTGGGGGTTGTGAAAAAATACTGCCAGTTTCGGGGTCGTTTTGGAGTAATTTGAAATTTTTTAAAATGATGCTTTTGACTGTGTTGTTGTGTGGTTGGAAAGTGAGGGTGAATGGAATTCTCTCGTTCTCTTCCTTCTGTGGCGTTTGTAGTGCTGATTGTCTGTCGATCTGTTGTGCACGTTGTTGGCCCGTATTAACAACAGAGTCAGGGTACCCACGTTTCTTGAAAAACTGGCACATTTCTTCTGATTTGTTGGAAAAATCAGAGTCATCACTACATAGACGTCGAAGTCTGAGAAATTGAGAATACGGAATGGCGTTTTTAACGTGCGATGGATGTGAGGATGAATGTAACAGATAACTGTGGGAATCTGTAGGTTTGTAGTGCACACTTGTGGATAAACTGTTACCGTTGATTAAAATATTAATGTCAAGAAAACCGACTGAGGTTTCGGAAATTTCCCAGGTATATTTTAGAGCTGGATGAAAAGTATTGACAGAAGTTATGAATTGATTAAGTTCCTCTTTACTGGAAGAGGTAGCGCCAATGCAATCATCGATGTAGCGGTCGTAGAGTTCGGGTTTGGTTCCGTGGTAGTGATTAAAAAATTTGTCTTCGATGTGGCCTACAAAAAGGTTAGCGACTCCATTTACTTGTTTGTAGTAGTTTTGGGAAAATGAAAAACAGTTAAGTGTCAAAACTAATTCGGCTAAGCGGAGCAGTGTTTCTGAGCTTGGGTTTTGAATGGAGCGCTGGTCGAAAAAATATTTTAGTGCTTGAAGTCCTTCGTCATTGGGATGACGGTATATAAAGAGGTAATGTCCATAGTGAAAATTAATTTGTTTTCGCTGGGAAAACTGAAATCCCGGAAAATTTCGAGTGCGTGATTGGTGTCCTTAATGTACGAGGGTAGTGATTTGACAATGGGGGCCATGATTTTGTCTAAATAGCTAGAAATTAGTTCGGTAGGACAGCTACAAGCGGAAACAATTGGTCGGCCCGGATTGTTTGGTTTATGAATTTTAGGTTTGAAATAAACGCGTGAGGTTCTAGGAGTAGTGATGATGAGATTGTTGGCGGTAACTGGTAATTGTTGTTTAGTAATGAGGTCTTGGATAGTTTCTTTGACAATTTTTTGGTTGGTAGAAGTGAGATCTTTATCAACTTTGGCATAGAAAGCGGTGTCAGAAAGTTGCCGAAAAGCCTCATGTCGGTAAAGGTCGGTCCGCCAAACAACTACCGCCCCGCCTTTGTCGGCCGCTTTGATAACAATGTCGCGTCGTTTGCTAAGACTTTTAAGCGCTGCAATTAAGAGCTTTTTTCCACGACAAAGAAGACAATTCTAACACCTCAGAAAAAGATGTTTTTGAAACACTCAACGTTCGCAAATCAAAATGGACTCCCCCAGAGGGCCAGTTTTCTTCTCTAGATTTTTTCGTCAAAAAATGTCGTCACGATGTCCAAAAACTTAAATTTAACCGCCACACCAAAATTTCCAACCTTTCAACAGGAGAGTGGGCAGCGTTCAAAAGTCTTAGCAAACGACGCGACATTGTTATCAAACTAAATTCTCGTGTTTCATCCGCCCACCGACGCAGCACCACAGTTTCTCTAGAAACTAACCCCATTCATATGTAAGCCTAAGCCTAGCTGAGGTCACAGGTTCAATCCTGAGTGGGGATTTTAGATTTTCTTTTTTTCACTTAAAAATTTATTGAAAATAAATTCTAAGTGTCGACATTACGTTATATAATTCTCAATAAGTGTCCGAGGTGGTCCAACCTGATTTTGGAGTATCCATTCTAGTCACGACCATGAAAATACCAGCCTGTTTTACAAAATGAACGAGATACTAGGTGCGCGTTGATAGCCATTTGCCATAATTTTATGGAAATATAGAAAAGCATTTTTAGCGCATATTTCATTAACGAAATATAAAACCTTCTTGTCCGTGTTATCATAAAAGTTATAACATCACTATTCTCAGATACTTTGCTTGCTTTTGACACATAAATATAAAGTCGAATTGCCGTCTAAAAATCAAGCCTGTGTGATTATTTAAGAGTCTGTCCACGAGAGGACCAGGCAGACGTGACACATGCCATCTCACCGATTTCTTTCAAACTTTGACAGATTTTTAGGTTCACTAAGTTATTCAAGAAACCAAAGTGGTTCGGTCCCCTGACCATTCCCTGGGGTATTAGAGGCCCCACCTCAATTCCCAGGGGTAAAACCCAAAAATATCCCTTAAAAATGCACTGAAAAGAGACTTCTCTCAAACTAACAGAATGTAATGGATTCTAATCTAATTTCATCCAACAATTGCTGGAACCCTTAGGAACTGAAAACTTAAAGTTCATGTAATTTAATATTATTCCTGTCAATTAAGAGCTGTCAATCATTGACCATGTCACGCAACTTCGTCAAATTGTACTTTTTCAAATGCAATTATCTCCAATGGGCAACATTGTAATTCAACAAACGTTATACTACAATACAAACCTATCCTAGTACTATGTTTCTGTGAAAAAAAATTTTTGGCATCTGTCAAATATTCTTAATGGCATTGATTTAAAGTAAGTGACCAGCGTCTTCAATGTGCTTTTTTTTCGACACAGAGAATATAAAAAAAAATTGAATGCTGACGATCCATTCGACGCTGTAATTATCAACATGCCTCCTTTAACTATATATTATGCGTCGAAACACATTTTCAAGACAGTTTAACTGCTAAATTTCTCGCTGATATGCTAAATATTCGATGACAGCGCAACGTGGACTACGTTAATCAGTATACATAATTAATTAGCATCCACGTCTCTGCTTTATCGGCTCCATTTGTAGCCTACACATTGTTAGGGCAAAATGTTACCCAGGTGAGTCATTTGAGAACTCTTTTGGGTAATATTTTCGTTGAAATTATCGCTCTGCGCGATTACCTATTTTGGCCATGTTACTCATGTTTCATTCGGTGTTGGTTTTGTTGTGTTATCATATTTTCCGGCGTATTTTATACTATATATTACGGGGGAATACGATACAATACAAACCTGCAGACGATGTAAAGTCAACTTTGGACAAATTCCCAGCTTTGAGATAATTACTTTTCTCTTTTCAAGTCATTTTTGAGTGTATTGAATGTTCTGAGCGACAAATGAAATCAACATTGCGTGACAAGGTGAACATAAATGTTCATAAAATGTGGGTGCGTGGCGTGACACCCGCCAGGCATTCTTTTAAAAACATTTTGGCTTGAAAATAAAGTTCAGGTTCACATTTATTATAATTACTTGAGTCAAGTACTTAGAATATGAAGTTTAGCTGAAAATCCGCTTTATACAAAAAAATTTAACTTTCTCTTGTATATCTGACTTTTACCATCACATTCAGTTCACATGTTTCTAATTACCAAGGTCTCGCTTTCTGTAAACAACAAAATATAAATCACAAACGAAGCGCTTCGTGCCGGCCGGAGTCGTATTATTGTTTACTTGTTCAGTGCAACGAAAAGAGAATATATGAAGTTTTAAATAGCTTGCGTCTTACTACAGCAGCCTTTACGGCTGCACAATTGTCAGAATTGTCGTGTTCGTTTGTTGCATACTGCAACAACAGTTGCGATGTTTCGGCACGATTTCTTGGGCGTATACACCGAATACAAATATGGCCGCACAACAATTTTTTGTTAGGACAGGTTCTCAAGAAAAGAAAAGCAATTGAATAATGATAAAGATCAGGTCGAAATAAGTCATTGTGTGGATTTTCATGGCCATATTCTTATTTAAGGAGAAGTTATAGGCAATCAAATTTCGGGAAAAACATGAAAGTGAGGCTAGAATGTCTTTTCTCATACAAATGCTTATAATTTCAGTGAGCCATAACTTTGCAATCGTTTAACCAAAAACACTCAAACTTTGCAAGATGGTACACTTTGCAGCACTTGTTTACGTGATATCATTAATTTCTCTGAAAACTTGGCCAAACAAAAAACTGCCTGACGGCCATATTCGCATTCGGTGTATTATGTGTTTCACTCTGTCTGCATGTGTGGAGGACATCATCTGCGACAGCTAAAGTAGCCCAAACTAACGTTAGCACAGAAAGATGTCTTATTTTAGCGCGTGTTGGATTGTTTGATCACCACGAACATAATATGACCATTTGTCCAAAGCATCGTACTGCGCTAGGAACATAGTGGAGAACAAGCCTGAAATGTCACCATCCTCTTCACGGCAATTCCCGAAGAACCAGGCAGAAGGAGGAGCAAACCTTCAAATAAGCAAAGCTCGTTACACAAAGAGATCATGGCTAAATGGAACGCTCTTGTTCCAGATGGTGCAGGTATGAACGCAGACGATACCCGTGGATTTAACTCTCATATTTACATTATATGTAGGGCATGGGTTTCAAACAATTTTGTACGTGATAGGGTATAGAAATCAGATAGTTTTGGTCTAGAATAGAGTATCATTTACCGAGAAAACGATTAGTAGTATGAATTTAGTCTAGAATAGAAATCGGAAATCGGAAGTGACACGTGGTTGCATGCAGCCGGAAATTGGTGATTGCACTGTACAACAACAACTTTATTTCAGTATTCCCATTTCTCCCATCTGGACCCCCACCTAGACCCCATCTGGACTCCCTTCTGGACCCACATCTGGACCTCCTTCTGGATCACCTCTTTTTCCAAGAAATGGCCAAATGACAGTTTTGAATTAATACGCGTGTGCGAAGTAGGAAAAAATGTAGAAAAAATAATAATATTAAGCAGCTGCAGACTTTCTTTTCACGGTATGTCATTATTATTTAACGATGGTCTCCGAAAAGACCAGATTCAACATCGGCCACCCTCGGGGAACTGGCAAGTGGCCGCTTAATAGGGGTTCGTCAGAAATTAGCATAATGCGTGGTATAAGCGTTACTTTATTTAATACAACGCAGTTGGAGGACTGTTGAACGTAATACAGCCTGTGTTCGGACTGTAAATCCAAGTTCATAATTTCGAAGTTCGTGTGCTAAAAAGAACAACAAAAGAGTCCAACACAAAACCACAACTCGCAGTTTCAACTAGACTGCAAAACAGTCGGTTTTTTCCTCTTAAAGCCATGCGAGGTTCGAAGCAAGAGGCGCGAAGCGCCGATCCGCGCGCTAGCCTCACGCGCCCGCAGGGCGCTTGAGACGAGGAAAAAACCGACTGTCCTGTTACGTTCCGACTAGGGGGTCTGATTACTTCCGTCCAGTTGTCAAGAATTCTTTCGCAGCTCCGCCTACTAGAGAATATGATACCGTAAATATGAGATTTGCGGGTAAGCACACGACAGTCGATCTTCGTGGCAAAATTCTAGTCTTCTTTCGCTTCGACAAAATAAGTTTTTATCTTGCTCGTACGGGAAAATGTAAGATCTTGATGAGTCAGACGACCCCTAAAAAGCCAACCCGCGGACGCGGATCAAAGCCTAAACCGCCGTCTGTGTCAGCAGCATAGAGAGTTGGTGATTCGGGATCACCTAAAATAAGGCCCCAAATGCCCGAGTTAAGCCCTCACACGAGTCATTGTCATTCCTCGTGTGAGGGCTTAACTCGGGCATTTGGGGCCTTATTTTAGGTGATCCCGAATGCACCAACTCTCTAAGCTGCTCACTGGTTAATGCTGCTCCGGTACGAGATCACCTCCACAGTTGCTTGTGAATGCTGATCCGGCACGAGATCACCAATTGAAGAAACCCCACCCCTGTACATACCAACCCACATGGCAATGGAATATCATATCACAAGGATAATGAAATCGGTGTTCTACAACTGCATCACAAGAGGAAACGTTTCCTGGATCTACAAGAAAAAAATACCGCCAGGTTTTCCCTATGTGCGCCCTCCGTTTGTGTTAAAGCCCCGCATACGCTACCAACACTTTCAATCTTGCACTAGAAAGATTACTAATTGCCTGGCGCCGATGCAAGTTGTGCGGCATCGATTATACACAGCCGAAAACCCACCTCTGAAGAAGATGTCGCGCCGGCGGCGGCGACGAATTGCTTGTGAATGCTGATCCGGCACGAGATCGCCAATTGAAGAAATCCCACCTCTGTTTCATACCAACCCACATGGCAATGACGGCTCAAGGACTTGACTGCAATCCAAAGAATCAAGACTACTTTGGTGATTGGTTACTGTCCTTTGGTGAATCCCATTGGGACTATTTGCCAGACTTGATCAAGGATTACATCCTTGAACTGGTTGAAAGGAGTATCCAGCGTGACTTGGCTGCCAAGTCCCTTCATCAACGCAGGATGAAATCTGTATGCCTTTCAATAAAAAATCATTTTCACTGGGAACGCCTTTGCTATTTCCGTTTATTCACTTCACAAACATGTGATGAATGTCAAGAATACTTCTCGCCAGAAGTGGACATGGGTATGCACAGAGCCATCTGTCCTGGTATGTCGCCTTATAGAGCTTTACAGCGGGCATTGATGTTTGCAGACATCGGCAGTGATGACGAGGAAGACTATGACGAGGAAGACTATGACGGCCCAAGTGCTCACGAAAGTTTCTATGGCATTGGTCGCTCAACGTGATCCAGTTGTGTGGTTATCACCAATTGAAAAAACATTCACCCTTCGTATATCAATGATGGCGACAACACAAGCTTTCATGAACTTTCTCAAATCGAGGAACACTGGACTGAAACAAAAGAGTGCCGACTGGCTCTCAGCCAGACAAAATACAATTGGTGCCTCTGAAGTTTCTGCCTTGACAGGATCGTCGCCGTTTGAATCACGGCACAGCTTGCTCATGAAGAAAATTCAGCCAACACATATGCTCAACAATGTGGCTTGTACCTGGGGCAATCTGTTTGAGCCGATTATACGCAAGTGTTTTGAGCAAAAACATTCTGTTTCTGTTTTTGGTCACAGCATTTCTCTTAATCTGTCAAGCGATCATCCGCTTTATCGAAAGGTCACTTGTAGTCCAGACGGATACTTCATGAATAAAGATAACACATTAAATCTGTTAGAATTCAAGTGTCCGTTCAAGCGCAAAATAGCGATGAACAGAATCCCTAGCTATTATCGCGATCAGATACAAACAGGGCTTGCTTTGAGCGGTGACATGGTCTCCAAAGGCTTGTTTGTTGACGGCTATTTCAGAATGTGTTCTTTAAAACAGCTTGAACCAAGTTTAGCTCACAATTCTTTTCTCAACGCCGGAAAAAAATACAAGACAAAAAATAAATCAACTCTTGCCTGAGGGGTCTGTTATTTATTCAGCAAAAAAAACATCAAGATCAATCAAGTCGAACTTATTGATCTTGGAGCAACACAATCAATTGCTTTGTTTGAACATGTCATGGGTTTAATTGCCACTAAAGAGATTTTGGTTTCATATGGCAAAATAAGAATGACGTTCACAGCCCGTGACGAAAATGCTGAAGTTCTACGTTTAAACGCCATGAAAGAAGCGTTCTCTAACCCACGTAGAGAAGGGCCAAAACCTGTCGCAATGTTCGCTTGGAAATTGCTCGATCTCACTGAAATTTGGGAGTTTAAAAAACCAGATTTCTTGAGCGAAATCCAAAGGTCTGTTGAATGTTTTCATGAAAACTTATCAAAATTGAAAGGAAGAATCAAAAATTATACTTACACCGAGGACTCTGCCACAACTCCAAACACAGGCGATGACAAGGCCGTTTTGGAAGCCTTTTTAATGAAGCAAGCGGCAAAGCTTACTCCAGAGTTCTGAACGCATTATGCCATAAATATTCGTTTTTGATTATCATCGCATCAGACATCCATTGTTGTCACCCGTTGCGGCGCTTGGCGCGGTGTTATAATGTTCAGGATTTTGTAGATCACAAACGTATAAGATATTCTCGGAAGCCGGCCTTCTATTTGTTTGAAGATACGTTTCGTTTCATGGATTTGATCGAGAGTCAACTGCACAGGCAGAATTTTGACCTTTTTTATAAGTCTGTTCAGAGCATAACCAAAGACATAACTTCGTCCCGACCGATGACTTGGTCTGTGGAAAATGTTTTGCTGCGTACATGCCGGAGCATCATCGAGCACTTCCACACGGCCGCATCTTTTACAATAAAGTTCACAAGAATTGATTGATTGCAAAAAGTAGCCACCACAGTCATAACAAGACAGGAGTCTTCGGTCCCAGCGTTCAATCTCCATGTCATTGTAATGTTTTTGTAGATATTGCTTCCCAATCTCTGCTCGGCCCATATCTTCGCATAACTGATAGAATTTTTCCGGCAGGCGCAAGCGGTGTATTTCTTTTCTGTAATCGCTGCCGTATAGCGAGCGGAGGATGGCAAATTTGTGCTCTTTGTCAAGTTCATTGAGCCGTACGTCAAACTCAGTCATGTCTATATTAAGAGATTACAATTTTCAATTGGGGGTTTCCCGTGACTTCCGGTATTGTTGTGTAAAGGCTGTATTTAGAAAATTACAACTTTTCGAAGCTTCTCGGACATACCGAAGCGCCCCACAAATACCGAAGCGCCCCAACTTTGTTGAAAAAAGTTTTTTTGGGGCTCTTCGGAATTTATTTTTTGAAAAAGTTTTTGTAGGGAGCTTCGGAATTTATTTTTGAAAAAGTTTTTTGGGGGCGCTTAGAAATTTATGGGCGGGATTTTTCCCTCAAGATTTGTAGATTAAAGCTAGAGTTTAATCTCTCAAATCGGATTTGGAGGATGCGGCGAGAAGTATCTTTTTTTGCAACTCTTCTTTGACTTCCTTGCGAAGTTCCTTTTTGAGTTTCTCGAGGTCTGGCGCTTGTGTTTGAGTGCCAACATTTTTTTTAGCCTTAACACCATCCCTGATTGCAGCTTTGAGTTCGTGATATTTTTCCACCTCACGAGTAATGATGGTGAATTCTGCATCACTGATCCTCTTGTCTTCGAGAGCCTTTGAGACCAGTTCATTGGCAGAGTTGCGTTTAGCCAGGGCCAGTGTATAGATTTTCTTGTGTTTGGTCACTTTTCGCTCTAATCGCTTGTTAGCAGCTGTAAAGCCAACAGAGGACAGCCCACAGAGAGTCGCGACGCCCGCAAGGACTGGACTTGCAACAATTCCGAACCCAGTTAATGCAGTGGCTAGGGCCCCTGATGACAGCCCAACAGAAAGCGACCCAAGCCCAACCGCCGAGTAATGAACCAATGATTGGGTTCGTTTGTATTTCTTTGCGACCTGGCGGTAATGCTCGGCTTCGTCAGACAGCTCTTTAAGCAAGTCAGAGATCTTTTTGAGCCGAAAGTCTTCTGCATTGATTTGAGCGATCTCACGCATGGGGTATAGCTGTTGTGTCTCGCTGTATTCGGGGGCCGATGGCAGCACATTGGCAGAACTCATGGTGTGGGGTATATATATTATTTTTAATTTATCTCGATTTCAAATTCCAAAGGCGAGTCATTGAAGTTGAAGAGGTTGTCATCTTTATCCCTAACTGACAGAGTGATAGAGTTAACAAATTCGCCAGATGAGACGTCCCGCAAGACGTTCTGTTGTGTTGTCTCGTAAAACACCTTCTCAAAAACTTTTCCACGAATATCAAACCGAGCCAACACACTCGAAGGTTTGCCATTGAGGAGGTTTTGTTCTTTATCAACCAGATCACAGTGGATGAAGTAATTGCTTGGTGCCCTTAAACGCTTGACGAAGGTTATTGGTAATAATACAGGGTTTATGCCAAGCAATTCTGCCATATTGCTACTAAACTTCACCCTGCTATTATTATATATGATCATGGCTCCGAGTGGTGTGTTTGTCTTAATTGTTAGATTTAAATTTCTGAAATTGGTTTTTAGGCCTTCAAACTCTTTCGCTAAACTCTCAATAGTGTAATGCCCTTGAAGTAAGTTCACTTCGTGTGATGAACCATTAGGGAGAGGGTCTGTTGTTGAAATCTTTGCTTCTTCTTTCAAATTGTGCCAAGAGTTGAAAATTGAGCAAGAAACAAGACGGATATAACTCGGTTTCGTCAGTGGGTGATCGAAGTAGATCGTGTGAGGGTTCGAAGACGTGACGATTGTTAACACAACCATGATTGTGTATATAATTAACATTTTAAAATGTTTATTATATACAATCATGTTTGGTGGACGCCCTGGTGGCTTTAATCCTAATTCAAATCTTGGTATAAACATCGGCGGCCACCATTACGGGCCCCCACCCCCCTTTTATTCGCCTCCAAATGCCTATACCCATGTGGCGCCAAAGCCACCACCCCCTAATCCTGAAATTGCTTGGATGAAAACACCAGAAGCAGCAAAGCTCTCTGCTGCGGCCAGGGCCAAGGCGATCTCAGACTTCAAAAAGCGTTTCCCTCGCGCCGATATGTCTCACTTTGAAGTTCAAGTAGAGTTTGGCGACGACCACAAAACCGCCACAGGGGAAGTGCTTTACAAAGAGGGCCAAGGCTCATTGGCACTTATCACAGAAATAGCCCACAAAGATTGGACTGGCGCCGAAAGAGACGCTCTTGGACTCCATTATGACGGGGGGTTCCCTTATCAGTTATCGCTGGGGCAAAAAATGTCATCAATCCCGGCTGTTGCTTTCGACGCAACAATAGACAAAGACATGATGATTGGCGCAATCTTAAATGACAAAGAGCAAAGGATCTATGTCACGCCAACTGAGTATTTCACAACGAAATACAGAAATATCTTCAGGGACACGCAGATATCATTCACAACCGCCAAATACGGCCGAAAATGGATGGGTGGGCCTCATATGAGCTTTTGGCCGCAACAACTCTCTTTCGCCCTGTGGTGTGCAACAACCGGCTGTGGTATCTCGCGTGACATTCTTTTCGATAAGAACTCCAGTCTGTCCCTAACCCCACAGCTCCGGTCGTTTTACCGGTTTCACGTTTATTTCACAACAAGGCGAATACTCTACCAGATGGGCGGGGAACAAAGCGTGAGTGCTTTGCCAGACGACCCCCCATTTAACCAGAAAGACAACAAGTACAACATCGACGCGTACAAGAAGCTTTGCATCGAGTTCGTTATCGACCCCAGTTCTGACTTCCGTTACACATACGGCAAGAACCACGGACTTGGGAATGTCTACATTTGGGTTTATGGAGATGGCCCAACATCTACTGATTACACTTATCCAGACTCTGATCTAGCTCTGTTCGATGATGAGCGAGTTACTGACAGAAAAGACCCCAATTATAAAGCCAATGGAATATCTTACGTCCGCAACGATCAAGGGGCGGACACCCAGTTCGAGCACTTTGTGCCAAATTACGCACAGGGGCTAACACAGCCAGGGCTCGCGCGTATGAACCAATCAATCGAGGCCTTTGTGTACTGCATTCTTGGTTCACAAGCCAAAACCCGCAGCAGCATCATTGGAAAAGGAGGCCGGGCGTTCGAAACGCAGAGAGTCTTCCTCACCCATCTAGAGGAGGCCATAATCCTGAACGACATCTCAACAAGCGTTCAGCGTTACCAGCTTGCCATCCAAGCAACGAAAGTTCGCCTGGACTTTGCGACAGCACCCGGAAGCTGGCTCATGCCCTCGCGCATGATTATCAACACAGAGAGCGTGATCGGGTATAACAACAATCTACAGGAGGCAACGCAAGGGATGAAGCTGGGCGTGAACAGTGGTGTTAATCTGGGCACAAAAAAAGCCTCCCTTCACCACATGGACGGTGGGCCAGCAAAGATTAATCCACCAAACAGTCACCCATCAAACCCGATACACAAACAGGCCACACAGGCACAGGGCATCGCACCCAAACCCACACCCGCACCCACACCCACGCCCACACCCACACCACAACCGGCACCAACCCCCGCACCCGAACCACAGCCCGACCCGCATCACGTCTCCAAGGCAGTCGTTGCTGTTGGCGCGGTTGCTTTGGCAGGGCTTTTCGTTTGGTTGAGATAAGTGTGTTCAAGACTTCGAACGCTTGGTGATCCTTTCAACAAGGAAGGCCACCACGGCAAGGATGAGCAGCCAGGCGTGTTCACCCAGAAAGGAGATGACCGACCCAGCCGCTTTAAAGATGAAGCTCACAATTGAGCCAATGAGGCCAGGCAGTGCGCTGGCTGCCTTTTTGCCAAGCTCTTTAAGCCCATTGCCAATAGCTCGTGTGGCCTTTGCCAGGCCGTTCAAGGTGGCGAGCACAACAGCGCTGATGGTGATGCCAGCTGCCAGAACAATCGTTTGCAGGGTCCATCCGTATTTCTTGAAGATTTCTCTGACCCGCTCTCTCAAAGACAGGGCCCTCTCCCGCACCTCAACCTGTGGTCGGAGCCTTGCCAGCTCTTCTTCTCGCTCAGCAACTCGGACTTCCGCGGCTTCTCTTTCAGAGGGAGACGTGTTCTCATCCTCTATGACGCGTTTATCCTCCTCGTTCTGTCGTTTAAGCTCGGCTTCTCTTTCGTTTAACTCATCAAGGGGTTTGGTTGAGTTTAGCCCTGCTTCAACTTCATTTCTTTCCTTCACCATAGCAGAAAGGCGTGTTCTGGCTTTGTCAACCTTTGCCTGTACTTGGGCGCGTTCTTTGTCTGTTCGTTTTTGTATTTTTTGCAGGGCCTCTAATTCTTTTTTCTGGTTTTCAAGATCTCGTTGAAGATTCTTTTCCAGCAGTTTTAGGCGGTCTATCTCGGCTTGATTTTCAACGACTGAACCGTGTTCCTGCTCCAGAGTCTCCCTCCTCGCTTAAGTTTGCTCAATTCTGTTTCTGAGGTTTTGCACCTCATTTGCTGCTTGTTGTTTTTCCACAGCGGCCCTTTCATCCTCCTTCAGTTGTTTTTCTGTCTCCTTCAATCTTTGCCTTTCTTCCCTTATTGATGCATTTTCTTCATAGACAAGCTCTTCAGCGCTTGGGCCAAGGGCCCCTTTTTTACTGTCTGTGAACGATTTAAGAAAGCTCCCATCCTGTTTGAAAATGGGAGTCTCGCCACCCTTTGACCCAAAGGAAACTATTTTGCCAGAATTTGCTGGTTTTTTACCAAAACCAATTGGACCTAATTTCGGGATGTTTACTTTTGGGAACTTCCTTTTGATCCAGTCCATGGCTTTATCGATTCTCTCTGCTTTTTCATTTCCATCCATGATGTCTCCAAGCAGAGGGACGGTGTCAGGATCACCTGGCAGACCACTTTGTTCGTGAGGCATTGTATGCATTTCATGCTGCTCGCCGCCATGATATGGGGTGGATGTGCCGCCTGGTTGAAAGGGTGTTGTTGTGTCAACTTCTTGTTCGTCATCGTCGTCATCATCGTGGTCAATCCCCCAGTCTTCCCAGGGATTCTCATTTTCACCAGGTATATCATATCCGCCTTCAGCCTTCGTGGTATATAAATATAAATTTTAAAAACACAAATATATACCCATGGCTGTGCAGCCGAACCAACTCCCACCACACAGTGAAAAGACACTGGGCGCCATGAAGGCAGAGCGAACCGTCAAGCGCATCACATTCAACCCAACTGCGTCCAATCCCGGCGATACACTTTATGTCTCGGTGCCCAAGCTGGGCGAGCACGATGTTATCGTGTCCGGATCACTTGCCCTGGTGTTTAACCTCTCCCTAGCCGGGGGGCACTCAAACAACTTTCTCGTGCAAAATGTTTCTCGGGCCCTGGTGGACAGGCTCGTTGTGAAGTTTGCAGCCACAACTGTCCAGGACACGGTTGGGTACGACATCTACAAGATCTTCGAAGACTTATTCAAATCGATCGGCGAGCGGGAAAATATGCTTATGGAGGGCATCCAGAGTGTGGATTTGTGCAAGATCCGCTCTGGTGCTGGCGATAAGAAGACCTCTGGTGTGGATGCAGAGACCAAGCTGGAGACAATATACAAGAATAAGTATCGCATCAAGCTGGATCACCAAATCTTAACTGACCACGGTGTTATATACCCTCAAGCCCTGTATAACGATCGGGTCTTCGAACTAACCCTCGCCCCCGCAAACCAAGTTGTCCGAGGCTCAGACACAAGCAAGCTCGTGTACAAGTTGGAAAACATCCAGCTGGAGTATGAGACGATCAGAAGTAAGACACTGGCCGACGCAGCAACAAGCACTTACACCAGTGGCAAGGAGTTCGCTTATGACCTGGTAATGCGAGATCGGGTGCATCCATTCTCAAAAAGTGGTGACACTCGGATGAATCTTCGGGTTAACCCACAGCGCCGGTCTCTCAAGGGCATCCTCTTGCTGTTCATCAACCCCTACACGGCTGGTGCCAGGGACTCTGAGAACTATTTCAACCCCGACATCACCAAAGTGAAGGTCACAGTCAACTGTGTTCCAAACAGGCTTTACAATGAGGGCATCAGTGGTACAGACATGTGGAGAGAGATAACCCGGCATTTTACCCCACACACGGACGGCAGGCCTAACATGAACTTGACCAAATATCTCACAGGCAACAAGTTTGGCCTCTGGATTGACCTGCGGACCATGGCTGACACATCCCTGCACGGCGGCGGCCAACGGCTCGTCAACACACAAGATGGCGTGCAACTCGAGATCGAACGAAACGGTACAGGGTCGGGGAACGCACTCTGCCACATCTTCACCTTCTCAGACGCACAGATGAGCATCATGGACAGACAGCTGGAATCTATACAGTACTAATATACTATGGCCACAAACAACAAGATCACCTTTATGCCAAAGCCGGCTCCCCTGCCATCCACCAGATATCTGTCACACAATGAAATACAAAGACTTCTGGCAAAGGCCCCCTCCCCACCAGTTAACAAACCAACTAATATAGGTGTTGGGTATGGACCCAAGAAAGCTGCCATTCAATGCACTAATCGTGGGCCCCACTAACTCTGGCAAAACACAGTATCTTCTCTCCCAACTGCGAGGTCCCTTTAGGGGTTGTTTTGATTACATCGTTTTATTCTGCCCCACATTTGTTAAGAACAAGACATACGATGGCTTTGTGGACCGCGATCCACACATCTTCGTGATTGTCTGCCAACAGCATGAAATCGAAGACTGGTTGAGGCTGGCGAGCTTCGTTTTCACATCCACCAATACTTTATTCATTCTCGATGACTGCGCCGCCTCCAAAGATGTCAAAGGCCGCACGGGCCAGCTGGTCAATCTGGGGTTCAGCGCAAGGCATGACGGCATATCCGTGTGGGTCTTGACCCAGCAGATCACCAGCATTGCCAAGCCATATCGTGACAACATTGCAGCGATCGTGCTCTTTTACACGCCATCCAGCAAGACACAAAGCCATATTCGAAGATTATGCCGGCGAGCTCTCCCACGAGGAGTACAAAGAGTTTATCACAAGGCTCAAATCCCGCAAGTTCTCCCACCTGGTTTTCTCTCTTAGGCACCCGTATGGAATTGAGTACAAGATTTAAACACACATATATACCATGAATGCGTCAACCAGCCTACACAATCTCACTGTGCTTTCATAGCTTTTGGATGAATTGCACAAACACACCATTGAGGCGCAAAACAAAATTATCAAAGCCGCTGGTGAGGAAGATCTACGCCTCATGCTCCTGGCCAGATATCCCTTGCGGTTGACTTCTATGCCAGACACCATGGCGGGGGTGGTAAGAGAGATTGAAACCCTTTTGCCAGACATCAAGAGAATTATTGAAAAATAAAAAAAACACATATGTATACCCTGATGGCTGAAGCAGCTGAAGACCAGGTCGTTTTTGACGAAGTAATGCAGATGCTGGAGGCCACCCCTGGTGCCGCACCCCCCACAGGGCTAGTTGGTGACAATGACATTCCTGCCAAACGTGAAAAGCTGGCAATTCTTGTTTCAACAGGCAAGGCCAAAGAAGCCATCGGCGTGCAGCTCACACACGAGCATGTCAAGCGGTTGTCAGACAAGGACGTTGACAAGTACTGCAAACGGTACGAGGCCTACGTTGGCAACAAGACAACCGAATCCCTAGTTGATTCAGCCATCATGCTCATATCCAAAGGCGTTGGAATGGTGGCCCCGGTTAAGGATGTGGCGGAGTTGCAGAAAGAACTCAAGAACGACTACATCATCAACCAGGAGCTGTCAAATCTTGCTGGGGCTATTGCCGTGCGATGCGGACGATGGTTGGCAATTGCCAATGCTGCTCTCATCACAACAAAACACATCAAGTTTGAACGAGAGCCTGATCACAAGCCTGATTTGATAGAATTGGAACCACCAGCCACACATCCAACCAGGGACAGTGAAGGCTATCCACTTGAGGGACTTGATGAAGTTGGGTTGGGACCTGTGGCGACCTCTCAGCAACCTTGAAGAAACCTGGCAGCAACCTGGCAGCAACCTGACAGCACACGTTGTCACAAGATAAATAAAAAAATCACATATATACAGGATGGCCACACCACTCGAGACGATCCCTGAAGAAACTCCAACACCAACTCCAACACCTGCACGGGTTACCTCTGAGGCTCCAAAAACAAAGCCTGCAACAGAAAAGAACCCCGGTCGTGTTGCTTCTGGCAAAAGGCTTGCAGAACGCAACCGCATGGCTCGGGAAGCAAAGAAAAAGGCGCAAGCAGAAAAGCCTGCACCCTCAACAAGCGAAAACAATTCTGCAACAAGCGGAACAACAAGTGACACAACAAGCGACAGCAACAGCAACTCAATCGTTTATATTCTGGGGGTTGGCGGGTTGATTGTCTCTGCTGCTGGTGTTTATTACCAGCGCGAAGCCATAATGCAAAGGCTTGGGCGCAAATCAAACACACCACCAGCAAACACAATCGCGACAACCCCACCAGCAAACACCCCACCTGCAGCACCGCCAGCAACACCACCATCTCGAATTCCTGTAAGACAAGGAATAAAAAATATGGAATAAAAAAAACATATGTATACTGGACACAAACCATGTCTGACAACAAGCTTGTGAAGTCTATCCTCGACGCCGCAACAATCACTGGCCTTGTCGCTGGTATTGGTTGGATTGGGAAAAAGACCATCAAAGAGAACTTAACTGCCGACCCCAGTGCAAGCTTGATGAATTACGTCAAGTTCACAGCCGTCATGGCTGGCACCATCGCGCTGAAGAAATATCTCGAGGACCAAAAAATCCTCCCAGACAACTTGTAAAACCATATGTATACACAATGGCTTCGATCGCAATAATGACTCTTGGCGCTGTTCTCAATGCGACCGCTTTCACGGGCGGCAATTATCTCGCAAAATATCTGTCTGGCGATAACGGAAAGGCAGCAATGGATGAGAAAATCCGACATGACCACGCCCTTGAACAATACCAAGCGGCTTACGCCAAATACCAGAAGGACCGCACCAAGCTCCTCGACTGGATTGCAGCCAACGATCGGAAGAAACACCAAGCTAGCAAAACTTCCAAACCACCGACCAAGCCCTTGTCTTGTATAACCAGATGCACCAAACACAACCAGATAAACAAATCAAAGACTACAAAGAGCCTGTCTTCTCTGACTTCTATAAACCCAGTCCACAACAGCAGACTGGTGAACTTGCGTTCATCGGAGGCACCCTGCTTGCGGGTGGGTATGTGGCTTATCGCTTTCTTTAATTTTAAAAAAAAATAAACACATATATATACCATGGCTTCACCCTTTTCTGAAGAAGATCGTTACGCCTTTATGGAAGTGTTGAGCCTTTTACCAGCATTCCCCCAAAATAAATTCAACAATGAACTATCGAAAATACTTCGGGAACTTGCTGAAGACAGTGATGATCCAGACAACGCAGTACTAACAGTCTTCTCGGTTCAAGAATATAAGGAAGTAAAACGAGCAGAACAGAAAATGAATGAACTAGCTAGAAACATTTATCTCAACCTTTTAAAACAAATTGATGAGTACGAAGAAGCTGCTAACAGAGTTGCTGAAGAGCTGCGCCTTTTCTTTGTACAGCATGGTCGGGGGTCGCATAAGGCATATTTCACCGATTCATAAACTCAATATATACCCCTATGGAGGCCAAACTCTCAAAGATCTATTACAGCCCGAAAGGCTACTGGAAAGGTCTTGCCGCTGTCAAAAAGCTAGCTGCAGCAGCTAAGGTCTCTGATGATGTCGCAAAGAAATGGCTGGTCAAACAAGCCCTTTGGCAAGTTTACCTCCCAGCGCCACGCCATATCCCTCGTCCCAAGTTTGATGTCTCATCACCCAATGCAGTGCATCAAGCAGATCTTCTCTTCCTGCCCCACGACAAACTTCCACGCGGGAGAAAGGTTTACAAATACGCATTAACCCTTGTGGATGTGGCTAGCCGTTACAAAGCAGCAGAACCATTGACTTCGAAAGAGTCTGAAGAAGTCTCAAGGGCTTTTGCGCGGATTTACAGACGTGGGCCTTTGAAATGGCCGCAACTCTTGCAAGTTGACCCTGGGAAAGAGTTTATGGGGGCTGTGACAAAAGAGATGGGGGACAACAAAACGACCATTCGGCGCGGACGGGTTGATATCCACAGAGACCAAGCAATTGTGGAGAGATTCAATCGCACCCTGGCTGAAAGGCTGTTTGGTTATCAGTATGCCGTTGAAATGAATATGCCCTCTGGCCGGTCGACTGCATGGGTCAAAAGACTGCCAGATGTTGTCTCGGCATTGAACAATGAAGTAACAAGACTCACTGGCAAGAAGCCAAAGGATGCAATCAAAGAGAAAGCCGTTTCTGCCAAGCCTGCGACTCCATATGCTAGGCCTGTTGGGGTGAAAGAGAAGAAGCTCCCACCACGGGTGAGTGTGAGATATTTATATCAGCCTGGCGAGCTGGAAGGGGGTGGGAGGCGTGCGACCGACCCGATCTGGTCTTTGAAGGTCTATCAAATACAAAGGATTGTAACCAAGCCGAATGAGCCAGTGGTTTATTATCTCTACGACGGGCCTAAGCGAGGCTTCGTTCGTGAGGAGCTGATGGTTGTGCCGCCGGGCACTCAGTTGCCACCGATATCTTTGTGACCATATGCCAGCGTGTGGATGCCATCATCCATGATCCAGCGCTTGGAGTCAAAGGGAGATAGCGTTGTCTTGGTGATGTGCTCGCCGAAGATTTGGTGGCCTTTGCTTCTGAGCCTGTCCATCCCGTGCTTGAAGGTTCTCCTATCGAAGAGTGCATCCTTGTAATTCTGGTGGGTGATCTCTTTCTTTGTGACAACCTTGGTGGTGCCCTTTGCTTTCTTGATGTCCAGCTTAGCTTTGATTTCTTTGCCGTCCTTGTCCTTCTTCTTAATACACCCGCTGTCGTCTTTCAAGATGCTGTACATCTTCGAGCGAAGACAGATTGCCTCCGAGATGGGCACACCCTCGCACTCGTCCTTCATCTTGCCGATGACCTTCTTGTTCTTCTGGCTGTGGAGTGGATGGTCCTTGGGATAATCGCTTGTGTCGTATAGTTCGTCCCGAAGGTTCTCCATGTCTTTGTAGACATCCTCCGTCTTGATCTCAAAGAGTAGGGAGTCTGTGTCTGTGTAGAGTAGGTCTACTCGCGGGCCGTACTTCAGCTTGAGATGATTGTAATAGAAGTCGTACATCAGTGTTTTGGAGAGATCAAGGATGCACATGCCTGTGTAGACTGGGCGGTTGAAGAGGATGTTCACCCTGTGCATCTGTATCCCCGCCAGATTGTTTCCAAAGACCGTTGCTCTAGTGAACAGAGGGCTTGCGATAAGCTTTCTAATCTTGTCTTGCTCGTGCGCCCGTACAAGCTTCATGTCGATTCGGTTTCTGAGGTTCTCCATTGTCTTACCGAAGACGGAGTTGTTCATGAGCTTGAAGAAGTTCTTCTCGAAGTCTGAAGTGGCCTTCTTTCTGAGCTCGGTGTTCAGGGAGATGTATGGCTCCATCCACGCCTTCTGCTCAAACTTGAGCATTTTATGGATTTTCGTCAACTTCATTCCAAGATCCAGGTACTGCTGGAGTGCCCTGTAATGCAACAAGTACCTGGATTTGTTGCGCAGTGTAAGGAGCAGCTTCTGCGTCTTGTCTTCTGGCTGTCCCTCTGCCAAGACCTTTGGTATGGTGACATCCATTCCTTTGGAACGACCTGCCTTTCTGGGGCAAGAGGATAAGCGTTGTGCTCATCATGCAGCTCCTCTGGGTACTCAAGATCAACCTCGAGAATGTAACCAATCTTTCTGTTTGGCCTCCATCTCCTGATCTGGTGTTGTGTTGGAAAGACAGGGCACCATGCGAAGTTGCCAACTGGGAGAGGCTGACTCATGGCCCATCCATAGAGATTGTTCGCGTCGAGATACATGATGTAACTTGACTCTTCGTCAGGGTTGTGGTCACGAAGATAGGGGTTGTTGGCCTTGCAGTGCCGCCTGCTCTCCATGGATATGCCGCCTCGCAAGCCTCTTTCGACAAAGAGGTGCATGTTGACGTCTGTGAGAAGCTCCAGGTTGATTTTCGTATACCTAAGAAGAGCGTCCCATGAGAGACCAGGGCTTGTATAATAATGTGCCGGGTCAAGCTTGTAATGTTGCAGGCATGTTTTTCTGAAGTTCTCGAAAACATCGGCCAGAAGAAGCACATCTGTCTCAAGGTAGAGGTCGTGGTACTCTCCAAGCGTCTTGCATTCAAATACCTCCCACACTTTTTGCGCGTGGGCGTATTCTTTATCTGAGATGCCTTCCTTCTTGAGCTCGCTGTAGAAGGCATCCTTCGGCGGGAGAGAGGCCTCATCGAATCGAGTCCAAGAGTCCATGTATTCGTAAGGGTAAATCCCTTTTTGCAGGAGAAGGCCGCGTCTGGCTTGGTTCTTCTCGTGGCTTGCCGTGATTGTGAAGGACTCTGGCTTGTTTGCATCAACCAGTGCACTTAGGCTTGACTGCATGAACTGCAAGCTGTCAATGAATCTCAGCTTGCCGAGGGAGAAAGAGATGTATTTCTCCATGTTGTTTGGGATGCATTTCAAATCAGAATGCACGTTTGCAATACCACTCATGATGTGGTGTGCATCATAACCCTTCAAGTTGTGAAAGATTACCGGGATTATTTCCATTTTCGGGTTGGTTCGGAAATGGTTGATGTTGCAAGAATGGTGAGCCGCACCCCGATATTTGCCTGTGATGTGACAATGATCTTTGACTGCGTCTCGAACAGAGTCTTGGATTAGAGACTCCCCACAGAACAGACAGTCGACCTGCTCGAATATTTTGTCTGTGATGGCTTGCCTTTTGTTTCTTGGCCCAATAAATGGGAACTCACCCAGTTTACCATCATCGTCCTGGATGTAAGTTTTGAATGTCTTTTGATAACATTTGTTAGTGTGACGATGAATGAAGCCCACGTGTTCCCCGGTGTTTGGATCATAGGCCGCAATGGCGTCCCTGTGGTTCTCCTTGACGAGAGACTTGTCACAGATGTGGCAATCTGTTGCACGGTCGAATTCTGTCCAGTCTGTTCTTGTCATGGAGAGTGGTACCTTGTATTGCAGCTCGTCTCTGATAACTCCTTCCAGCTGTTGAAGGCTGTCGAGAAAGACTGGCACCGAATCCTCTCCTCTGTATAGATAAGGCCCCTTTGTCTCTCCATCAGAGCGAACAGCTAGCATGCAGAACCCGCAGGGTTTATGTACGGATGTTGCAGTGGTGCTGCTCTGTTGGGGATCTGGTATGCAGCCGTGGACTTTTTCGACAATGCTTTCAAAGTCAGCATAGATGACCCAAGGCTTCTTCATCTGGTTCTGGAAGTTCTTGAAGTGGAGGAAGTTTTCGCCTTCTTTTGGCATTTCAGTTCGCGTCGGCCTGCCTTTAACCCCCCTGCAATAGAAGAGATGGTCGGTGAGAACCCTTTCTGAAGAAAAGGCTTGGAGGCACCTGTCACAGTGATGCATGCGGCGCCCAACGTTGAACTCACTGTGTAGAAGCCTGCTCATGCTCTTAATGTAACAATAATGCGATGTATGTGTGTCTGTGAGCATCATCAGATTAATCCTTCGCAGATTGGGATTCTTTAGCTCACTGACTCTGATCACAACCACCTTATTGTTCTTGTATCCATACATGTTGATTGGAAGGTTGTTTTGACGCTCAACCTTGGATATCTGACTCAATGGTGTTGGAAAATCTATTCCAGTGAAGTTTAGACCATCATCAGTGGGATAACTGCCTGTTCTGTTTGCGTTAACATTTACAGGAAACAATGCAGATCTCAGTGCCCAGCGCAGACACTGGTTATCTCTGTTCTTCACATTGATGATAGCCTGCTTTGACCTGAGTTTTGATGGTGTTGGGATAAATGTGCCGCCTCGTAGAGGATGGTATGCCCCGAACTCAAGGTAAACAGTTTTGATGTTCTCAATCACCCAACCAGAACCCAAATGCTGCCATCTGGCAATCTCTTCCTCAAAGCCATTCACAATGTCTTCCAGGATGCCCTCCTCTCGAAGCTGATATAGATTTGTAACAATCAGTGGATTGACGTTCCAAAAGAAGTGATTAATTTCTCGATTGTCCTCGCCTTCCATTGAAAAGCGAACATCGAATGACAAAGTGACCTTCACCCCGCCAAGCTCTGTGACTTCGCGTGCAATTTTCTGGAGAAAAGCCGCCCGATTAGTTATGAAAAATGAATTGAGGTCCTTGATTTGGTAGCCATCAGGGACGTTCATCTTATAACCATGCAACCAATTACCGAAGTAATCGTGGTTCCTTGGATTGAAGTCAAGACGTTGAACCGCCATGTTATATACAGGGGTTTTATTTTCTTCAATTGGTGATCTCGTGCCTGGGCTCTGTGCCATTGCCATGTGGGTTGGTATGCACAGGGGTGGGATTTCTTCAATTGGTGATCTCGTGCCGGATCAGCATTCACAAGCTTGGTCATTTTGTGTAACATTGCGTTACTTTTGACGTGTGACATATTGTGTTGTCCCTTTCAAACAACAGGAGCTGTCTTGGTCCTGGTTGTTTCTTCAAGGAGCGTCTCCAGTCGTGTCTCCATCAGTAAATATATCAGTCTTTAATAAATCCGAAGCACTGATAGTTTCCTCTTCATACGTGCATAGTCCCTCATCGATGGGGGGGCCGAGGAGTGATAAATGAGCTTCTAACGGTGTAGGTGAGAACCTGACCATGGTTTGTTTAGTGCCATCTTCGTTTGTAATTTCTTGATATGATACACCTATTCATCATATTCATGAGAAGCTTATCAAACTCCTCCTCGGTTAAAACATAGACATCGTCAAACAAAGGCTGAAAAAAGCCTAGTGAGTTCCGTTTTAGTATTTGCCGTTCAGGTTGTGGAGCCTGTTGCTCCACCAAGGCTGGTAATCCTTGTGCGGTGGTATCAGTCAACGATTGTGCAGCTTGTGTCTCCATCAGTTTTGTACGCAGTGGGCGTATACCAAGGGTAGGGATTTCTTCAATTGGTGATCTCATGCTGGATCAGCATTCACAAGCAACTGTGGAGGTGATCTCGTACCGGAGCAGCATTAACCAGTGAGCAGCATAGAGCGTTGGTGCAGTCGGGATCACCTAAAATAAGGCCCCAAATGCCCGAGTTAAGCCCTCACACGAGGAATGACAATGACTCGTGTGAGGGCTTAACTCGGGCATTTGGGGCCTTATTTTAGGTGATCCCGAATCACCAACGCTCTATGCTGCTGTGTCCGATTTTTGCCGGCTGTGTGGCTGTTGTTTTAAAACCCAATTCGGTAGTTTTAAAAGTGGATGGCTTTCTTCAGAAAATATATTCCCCGAATCGCAAAGAAATGGAAAAACAAGGAGAATGTTGGCCGAGATATTGAAGCTTGACCTCTCCATCCATGTCGAGGAATCTAGTGCTGTTTCTTCGAAAGTCTGTTCGCCGTGTTTAACGAAAACAAGAAACTGTGCCGCTGTGTTCTGCCTTCTAAAAGAAAAATTTGGTGGCACAGTGCATCCTGTAGACAACCCAACAGTTTGCCGTGATGATGTCGAAGAAGTACGATGGAAGCGAATGAGCAAATCCCCTCATTCTTCGCAAATTAAAAAAACGCACGGGTATCCACCGCGAGTTGCGATGACGGCGACAAAGGGGAACCTAGAGGTAGACAGACAGGTTAAATTCATTCGTTGCAATCTGCTCTTCTATAATGCTTTTGAGGGGACTGATCACGATGATCGTGGGCTGTTCAGCTGAAATTGAAAGGGTTTTCTTTGCCAGTACGAAAAGCTGATAAATCAGGCTTTTTCCAAAACCTGTTGGCAGAACTGCGAACACATCTCCTCCCTCGAGAAGCGATCTCATTGCTTCCTTCTGTTCGGCTTTAAACACAATCCCCAATTTGTCTCCAGCAAGCGTGTCTTAAGTTTACATTTTCCATTTTGCCGCGAATAACTGAAATTGATATGCCGTCGGTTATAATTTTGATGAGGTGTGATAAAATGTGGTGACATTTGTTGACAGATAGCGTAATTTTTCAGCCAATGGGATTCCCCGTTTCTGAGGAACGGAACGAATCAGGACAGTCCGTATTTTTAGCGTCCCTCCCCAGTCTCACTCCCCGTATCCACACTCGCTCCAGATCTTTTCGGTCGCGCATTTTTTTCGGAGGACAAGCGCAAAAATACGGACTGTTTTGCAGTCTAAGTTTCAATGTGATCCAATGGCACAGCGTGTTAAGGGGCAAACGTATAAACAGAGGCGACGGCTATGGCTTGGAAGTTCCATGTCAATACCACTTCACGGGAGACAAATTTTCCATTGAATGGTTGGAATCAAAGCTTGAAAAGGAAGGATTTGAACTCACATCAGTCTAATGGACAGTTATGCTGATTACATATGTTGTTTATACAAATCAAAATATAGTACATTACTTGACAACAAAATCACGCCAAGATTCGTCACCTTCTATTTCGGACTCTCATCTGTCATCAGGTTAGGGACCGTTCATTATTTATGGGAGGGGGGGGGGATGGGTGAGAAATTAACAAATTTTCCATTTTTTTTCATGTCCCCCCCCCCCCCCCTTAGTGAATCTGGATTATTTCAGGTCCCCCCCTGTTCTGTTGGGAAGAATTTCAATACCCCCCCTCCCCCCCCCACTATTAATCTGATTTCTATAAAATAAAAGTTATATTGTATGTATCCATACCATATTTTTGTGGGGGCGCAATGATGTAGTGGCTAGCATGTTGGTTTTCAGATCTAAAGTAGGTGAAAATTTGGGGATGAATGTATTGCTGTCTTGATATTAAAAACTGTGCTTCTAATATCATATTTAGTTTTAAGCATATAGGTGTAAATTTGGGATATGATGGGCCTGGGGTACGTTGGGAATGAGGATATGATGGGAATGCGGATATGGAGGAGACATAAACCTGTATAAACCATACATAATCTAGTATAAACCAGACATAAAAGCAATAAAACCATTAAAACCATAACATGTTGTAACAGGAAATGAAAAAAAGTTTAGAATAATTTTCAGTAAATTTATTAATAAATAGTAATTTCAGCGTATGGCATTTTGACTTTTGCGTGGTTTTCTTTATCGAAGCAATTCAACCACTTGGTCCACTGTGCATTTGAAGAACTAGAGTTAAGACTTTAATAGTTGTTTATTACTATCACAACCAAGACTCAGCTGGGCTATATAAAGAATTATTGCAATATACAAAACCACTGCTACTTAGCAACCCAGAAACCGGGAGTGGTGCACGTGGGTGGGTTGACTCACTTGCAAGGATGACAAAAGAAAGAACTGATAACTACAAGATACTACTAACAGTTCTTCAACTTAATGTCCACGTAGCAGATTTAAGGAAAATTCCTTTGGCTAGGGTTACAAATACTAATTAATACTTTTAATGTCAATCACTAAAACCCTCAGTTTAATACTGTTACAATCCAGTAATACTGTATGTTTAATGGTGGGTTAAAACTTTAAGTAATGTCGTGTACAATTATGGCAGTACCAAATAAAGAAATTAAAATTATAAATCATGCTTCTTGACTGCACCAAAATACTGTGCAAGGCCGTGCTCTTAGAAGAATCATAGAGAGCCCAAAGGCTCCCAGCCATGAAATCTGGGGTGCCCCGCTCTTATTGGAACACTGTAGTTATGTTTTCGCTTTTTTATTTAAGACATCGTCTGTTTAAAATTTCAAGACCCCCCTCCATAACAAAAATTTTTTCCCAGGACCCCCCCTTTTGCAGTGGCTAAAATTTCAGGTCCCCCCATTTTCTCACCCATCCCCCCCCCCCCCCCCCCCCCCCCTCCCATAAATAATGAACGGTCCCTTATTCAAAACGATGGCAGCTACTTGTATTAAATTTTTGGTGGCCGCTTAACCGGGGTAAAAACAATTGGAAAACCCTCATCGGGACCGCCAAAAGGTGGCCGCGGTCGCTTAACAGGGGTTTTATTTACAGTATTATACTGACAATAAATTCGGGACTTTGATAACTGGCCGCTTAACAGGGGGTGGCCGCTTAATAGGTGGCCGCCTAATAGGGGTTTGACTGCACAAGAGAATGTTAAACTTCTGTACAAAGCGTATTTTCAGCTAAACTTCATATTCTAAGTACTTGACTCAAGTAATTATAATAAATGTGAACCTGAACTTTATTTTCAAGCCAGAATGCCTGGCGGGTGTCACGTCACGCACCCACATTTTATGACCATTTATGTTCACCTTGTCACGCAATGTTGATTTCATTTGTCGCTCAGAACATTCGATACACTCAAAAATGACTTGAAAAGAGAAAAGTAATTATTTCAAAGCTGGGAATTTTTCCAAAGTTGACTTTACATCGTCTGCAGGTTTGTATTGTATCGTATTCCCCCGTAATATATAATAAAATACGCCGGAAAATATGATAACACAACAAAACCAACACCGAATGAAACACGAGTAACATGGCCAAAATAGGTAATCGCGCAGAGCGATAATTTCAACGAAAATATTACCCAAAAGAGTTCTCAAATGACTCAACTGGGTAACATTTTGCCCTAACAATGTGTAGGCTACAAATGGAGCCGATAAAGCAGAGACGTGGATGCTAATTAATTATGTATACTGATTAACGTTGTCCACGTTGCGCTGTCATCGAATATTTAGCATATCAGCGAGACATTTAGCAGTTAAACTGTCTTGAAAATGTGTTTCGACGCATAATATATAGTGAAAGGAGGCATGTTGATAATTACAGCGTCGAATGGCTCGTCAGCATTCAATTTTTTTGATATTCTCTGTGTCGAAAAAAAGCATTTTGAAGACGCTGGTCACTTACTTTAAATGAATGCCATTAAGAATATTTGGCAGATGCCAAAAAATTTTTTTCACGTAAACATAGTACTAGGATAGGTTTGTATTGTAGTATAACGTTTGTTGAATTACAATGTTGCCCATTGGAGATAATTGCATTTGAAAAAGTACAATTTGACGAAGTTGCGTGACATGGTCAATGATTGACAGCTCTTAATTGACAGGAATAATATTAAATTACATGAACTTTAAGTTTTTAGTTTCTAAGGGTTCCAGCAATTGTTGGATGAAATTAGATTAGAATCCATTACATTCTGTTAGTTTGAGAGAAGTCTCTTTTCAGTGCATTTTTGAGGGATATTTTTGGGTTTTACCCCTGGGAATTGAGGTGGGGCCTCTAATACCCCAGGGAATGGTCAGGGGACCGAACCACTTTGGTTTCTTGAATAACTTAGTGAACCTAAAAATCTGTCAAAGTTTGAAAGAAATCGGTGAGATGGCATGTGTCACGTCTGCCTGGTCCTCTCGTGGACAGACTCTTAAAACTTTCTTCAAAGGAAAGGGAAAATGATGACTAATTTAATTTGGTAGATAATACAACACTTTATTATATTGCTGAGTAATTTCCAGCTCTGTGATTGCTCAATTTCCGGTCCGTAACTTGCAGTACGGACCAGATTGTTTTCTTTCTCGTTTTCCCCCGGTTGTTTTTTTTTTATTTCGGCAAAACGGTCCGTCAAAATGTCGCAAGAAAATGCACAACCCCGACCGGAAACAACTGTCTACAAGCCACCACGAACTGAAGCCGACCTTCCAAATTTTGACTTAAATTTATTTGAAAACGAAGGACAAGAAAACAAGGTTGTGGAAGAAGACGATTCCAGCCGGGAAATCGAGAATTTCATAGCGGAGGAAAAATCCCCAAACACTGTTAAAAAGACGAAGCTGGATTGTTAAAAAACTCGAGCAGTATTGTCAAGAAAAAACAAGTGGTCCTTTTGACATTAAAAACGTACCTGTCATTGAGCTCGACAAGCTTCTTTGCAGTTTTTTAAGGACATCCGTATGAAAGATGGCGGCGAGTACGAGCCAGACACAGTATCGAGTTTTCAGTGAATTGAAACTACACTTTAAAATCCTTAAAGACGATGTTTTCTCCCGTTCAAGAAGTGTTTTGGCTGCCAAAAGAAAGAACTTAGTGAAGCAAGGACGTGGAAACAAGCCGAACGCGAGCCGCGAGTTAACAGATGAAGAAGAAGCGAAGCTCTTCGAGTCTGGTGAATTTGGCAATCACAATCCGTACGCTTTGCAACGCACGCTGTGGTGTTTCCTATCCTTGCACTTTGGATTTAGGGCCAGAGATGAAAGCAGGAAACTATGCTGGGGTGATTTACATCTGGACGTCGATGCTGAAACAGGCCGTGAAGTTTTGGTTTGGAGCGCCGAAAGACGAAGCAAGACTTGCCAGGGTCTCGAAGAATATCATCGCCGCAAGTTCAATCCGAAAGTGTTTGCCACCGGAACAAATAAGTGTCCTGTCCTGTATTACAAACTTTTCAAGAATCGCCGTCCTGAGGAAGCAAACAGTCCAAACGCTTCTTTTTTCTTGCAGTGAACCAAAGTTGGCGTCAAAGCAACACTTGGTACAAGTGTTCGCCGCTCGGCAAAAACGAAATCGGCAAATTTCTGACAACAACGGCAAAAAAATGCTGGTCTGACGGTAGACAACAAAAAGCTTACGAATCACTCAGTACGTAAAACATCAATTTCTCGTCTCCTTGATGCTGGTCTTCCAGAAAATTACGTAATGCAGCTCAGCGACCATAAAAAATATCCAGAGTTTGAGTTATGGCCCGCGCGCGAAGCGCGCTTGGGCCATAAATCGAGAGAAAAAAAACTCGGTCCGTAATTTACGGTACGGACCGAGAAAACGAAGCTAATAAGAGGTATGTATTCAATGCAACGATCCTTTTTATCGAAATTCAACGACAAGATGAGTCTTAAAGCTGCTTTTGTTTGTTGAACGTTTTTATTTTACATTGAGCTGTGCTTTGCGCGCGCTAATCACGCAATCATAATATATTGAAAAAGGTTTGGAGCTAAAAACTCGGCAACTATGTGTTATTTACCCATTTTGTCGACGTTCGTAACTTTAAAAAAACATCATAAAGATGTTCTATCTGCTGTTTTAAAGCTAATTTAAGCAAAATATGTAAAATGTATGTAAACCTGCTTGTCAAAATTTAGTAGCCATTCAAATATACGTCTCATAAAATCGTTCCGAGATAAACTGTAGAAAAATCGAAAACGTGTGGTGGGTATTTGTTGAATACTTCTAAAGTTATATACGTTTAAAGTCAACGCAGGCACTTTCATTTTATCTGGTGAATAATTTGCTTGCGATTTTTTTGTGCAATTTATGATTAGTCAGGACTGCAATTGGATCATCGCCTCAAAGTTTATTTAATATGACACATCGACAGAAATTTATAATTTGTCCTGCATTCCACGGTTTTGGTTTTTGTTCTTCATGAAGATAAAAATCAAATTAAATTTTTATGCGAATCTATGAGAAAGCTCATTACTGGACGACGTTTATTTACATTGAATGAAGGGAAACGCGAGAATTCCTTTAGTGGAGACTGCAATATTTTATATATCTTGCTACGCGTGGTGCGTTACCAATTTTATCACACCTGGCCGAACCGATCACGGCATGAAACCGACCATGAGTTTCCTGGGCATGGATTTAAGTTTAACACCCAAAACAAAAGTGATACCTAACCCAAAACACCCAAAATGAATAACAAAATAACTCTAGATTATCCCTAAGTGACTCTGGTTTCAAGTTGGATGCTGAAAGACATGGTCGTAATTCAAAACTAGACCACAGTTAGAAACCACAAACCAGCAGTAATAACGAGTTTTTACTTTATATTGGAATCTATGGTGACAGGCATTAGATGTCCTCTGGATTGTGAGAATTTTTTTTCTTTTTTATGGTCCTAACTCCCAGACTCACACATTTTTTTTTTTATCAATTTGACAAAATAACCAAACTGAAATAATCGGGTAATCCTCACCGTTAACAAATACCACTACTCTTTCGTCAGTTCCATACTTGCTATTGGCACGGCATGTGTAGTTTCCTCCCTCAGTTACTTGGATGCTTGCAGAGTTGGTTGTATTTTTCAGTGTTGTCGATTTCCTTGTAATCGATATGTATATTGGAGGAGTTCCTGTGGCTGAACACGACAGTCTGGTACTCGAAAGCATTTGGAAAACATCTGGAAGCACTGGTACAGCAGGACGTGATATCACTACCTTAGGTGAAACTACTGAAGTAAAAATTGAAATCACTAAACAGGGCAAATAAATCCTATACCTTATTATAGGAAATTAACAATGCACTTTATTAACGCGATTAATGTATCTTAATTAACGTCGATGTAAATTTAATGCATTTTACAACATTGTTATTTTATAGCATCTTTATTTCATTACAAAACCTTATTAGTTCATGACTCCTCTATTGGCTCTTCAGAGTCACTATCTGACAGGACGTCTTCGTTTAAAATCGAAGTGGGTTCCCGTCTTCGAAGCAAGAGTGTTTCCTCGGTGGTACGCTCGCCGTAAATAAATGCGTACTGCGGGCTCAAAAGGCGTCTGTGTTTATTTGCATAGAAAGCACAATTATGGCGTACGAATCTTCTACTTTAAAATTCGTCACAGGTTTAAGAGGTTACCATGTGTGATCGTTCAGAATTGTTTGTGCAGCAACTGCAAACCGGTCGTGTTTGGTTTCCGTCAATCAAACGAGTGAGCAGCTCTTGGTGATTTCACGGAGGCTTTGAAAGATCTTTTGAATTGATAGGGTCTAGTTAGGCTTCAAAACCAAATTTTCGGCTTTATTTAAAAAAAAAAAAAATAGAAACATCCGTGCACTTGTCTTGGAAGGTTGTATTGACGGAAGCCAAAACGCAGTTTGGCGTTCAGAAATGTAAAGTGCGAGTTTGCAGAATTATGAAAATCGCAGTAAATAAAGCAAGATGCTTATCGAAAAATTTGCGTTAATTTAATGCAATGTAAACCTAACTTTTGAAAAATTCTCGTTAATTTAGTGTAACGTAAATTTTCTTCTCGTTGTCAACATGCATTGTTAATTTCCTATAATAAGGTATTTAGACCAGTATTTAATTGAGTGTCGTAAAACCAAAACCAAAGTAATCACTCTGGCCAATCACAACAGTCGTAAACAATCCAACCAGAACTCGAGGTAAATACAGACAGTCCGCGCCAAACGTAACTAAACGCGCTCGAGTAAGTCATGATTGGCTTTAGTTTTACTTATGATTGGTTGATAAAGTGGCGCGAAATGTTTTAGCCAATCACAAAGCGCAGCAATGCCGAACCAAACCAATTACGAAATTACTTTCGATACTCAATTGAAAACCACTCTAAGATAACACAGCAATTTAAAAACGAGGCTTCAAAATAAGCGACCTTTTTTCCCAAATTATGGTAAGGTGAAGTCCTCAGGAGTCAAGTCCCCACAACGTTAAGGTGGCTCGCGGCAGTTTTTGAGGGTCCACACACCTCACATTTGAGCGCCCATAGCGTCGGTGCTAGAGCTCGGATTGACTAGCCGTTAACACACGTAGCTTCTTAAAGATTGAACTTTCCGGTAATGTCAATTTAATTAGCATCGGAGCTACCATGGCAACACGGCAATGACGTCACTCAATTAATATATTGTCCATTTTCATGAGAACCTGACCTAAACTTTTTAAACCACCTACCGTACGTTATACTTCAAAGGTAGGGCTACAAGTACTGCAAGTTTGGGCAAAATCTCAGAAAGCGTTTTCGAGAAAATCCGGGCTACTTTATTCTTTGTTAAAATTAGCAATTTGATATTGCTTTACTTTAATCACGAATTAAAGGAGTGTAATGCGCTTTTTTAAATAATTTTTTGGGTTGGAGAAGGTACCCTTGGCTTCAGGCTATTTTGAGAAAGAGTGTGAAGCAAATTGCTTTTTCCGATTTCCGTCGAGGCCCCACTATATAAGATGGTATATTTACTAATTTTTTTTTAAATTTTGTAGTGCTCCTGTGAAAAATGCGATTATAAAAAAACTCATCGATAAATTTCCTTTAAAATCTCACGACGAAAGAATTAATGTTTATTTGAAAATGTCTGGGAGTTTCAAGGACATTGAATATTGGGAAGGCTGTCAAATAATCACAAACGCACAGGGAAGTTTTGCATTCTTAAACGCAAGCTCCTTCATTAAAAGTCTTGTTAAATCCTTGTACGTTGCCAGTCTTTTCCCTTTGTTACAATTCTACATATTTGTGTGCTGAGTTGTAAGCTCGCTTATCGCTTCGCTGCTCCCGCCACGTGCGCTTGACTGAGTTTAATAAATTAGCATAAACTTTAGGTCACGCCGTTAGTGTTGTAACGCGCGCAGTATCCGACAAGCAAAATGGCGAAAATGTCCGACAGACGAAAAAGAAAAATCGCAAGTTTTACCTCGTTTTCAGAAACCTTTGCTATCTTCAACATTTTTGGGTTTTGCAGTAGACTTGCCACTTTTCTTTTACTAGTGAATACTAGACTAAATATACAAGTATTTCTATTACAATTTTAACTCAAATGAAATCTACCAATGGACAATAACAGTTAATAAAGCATTATGAGACTTATGCTACGTTCACATCCGCACCAAAGCAGCCTGGTTTGGTGCGGGTTAAGAGTGCTTTAACGAAGCACGTTTTGAACAATTCCATTGTTTGACCTTGTTTACATTAGTTGTTAATTTCATAACACTTTTCATGTCGTCAGGTTCCATTTTTTTGTTTGCTATTTTGCAAAACAGGCATAAGCTAGCATAACATTTTCATAGTTACACGAGCACGTGAACCAAATAAATAGGCATCCAACTTGCCTATCGTGATTGTTAGAATATGTATTTAACAAGTTATGCCCCCTAGTTTAGGAGGAGCCCCCGGCAAAGTTTAGGAGGAGCCGCTTGTTTCAGATTGACCATTTTAACCAAAGGTGCAATCTGGGCGCCAAGGCGTGGAAGTGAAATGGATTATGGGTTCAGCGAAAAACCCAATGACATAATTCTTCCGCTCTAAAGACATGTACAGACTAGACCACTTGTTATCGATCGCTATTTAGTTGCCGATCATAAAAGGTTGTCGATAACAGAGACACTATTCCGTGAAGGAAGTTATTGTTAACACACTTTAGAAAAAGTCATTGACAACCAAACCATTTTTCTCTTCAAACGGAAAGCTAATTTGTTAAATTTAACAAATGGTCTGTAAGAAGATTGTCGACAACTATGTAATGTTGGCAAACAGATCTCTAAGCTCATTTGTAGCCGCGCAGCTAGCACTGAAAACGAAGTTGACATGCGCAATGAACGTTAGTTACCAAGCTCTCGCGTAAAAAAAAATTAATAATTATCGAATATTTTGGCCTCCAGTGTTAGGAAAGGCTATATCAAACACTAACAGTGGTCGACTCATTTAAGACCCTTGTGGACAAATTTATTACGGCAAAAAGGAATTCCAACTAGAGTTGCGACCAAGTAACGCATTTTCTTTCACAACTCTCCCTCTCGATGAAAAACATATTGAACAGACTAAGTCCTGAGCTTTTTGGTAAGCCATTTCTCGAAATCGGTGTAAGAGAAATCGAACGAATTATATTTGTGCATTTACATGACCCTTGAATGACTGAATTAAACGCGGTCCTTGAAATGTTGTCGAGTGGCAGGCGTCAAATTCCACATCACGTCTACTTCGACAAAAGAAATATTGCCCACAGAAAAAATTCACCAAAAAAGAAAAGCAACTAATTTAAAAGTTTTAATTTAACTAAAATCTACAAAGTTACGCATCAATTTAAATTAAAAAATTGAAATTGAACATTGCAAGGAAATTTGCGATTTTTAATCTATGAATCTCGAAGTTCTCATATGTGTACGAACATTCATTCTGGATGCTTTCTCAAAGCTGACATAATTCGCGATGTTATAATACGTATCTACTTAAATAATGCTCCCAATGTTAAGGATGGGACGCTTGTTTCAGATTGACTATTCTAAACAAAGGTGATACCGAGGCGCCAAGGCGTGGCAGTAGAGTGGAGTTGATAGCGGGCTGAACGAAACACCTAACGAAAATCTCCTGTTCGAATTCTAATAGCGTCTCCCAAATTGTCCTTGTACGTGTATTTACGTGACCCTGACATGAATTAACTACATGACTTAATTGGTTACAGTGACGTTGCTTGTTTGTTTGTTTGCTTGATATTTCTTACCAGTGGTATTGAAAAGAATACGAAATCCTCTTCTTTGTCGATACCAGTCTGAGTGGAATGTTATAACTGCGTAGTCTCCAGTTACACGAACTGTCTGCCCAGTCTTCTTATCACAGTACACACCAAATGACTGTTTCTTCTCATTAGTAATCTTCAAATAGTCCCCCCTGAAAGATAAATAGTTGTATTATGTGTTTACTAAGCGTACACGCGGAAAACTCAGTAAAACACTAATCTTACACCTAACCATTACACTTGATATCAGCGAGACGAAGTCGGCGGATGATGATTATCATTTATACGAAGATTAATTTAAGGAAGGACCATTTTAAATTTGAAGGGGGGGGGGGGGGGGGGGGGGGGGGAGGTTGGGCAAGCAATAACCAAAAAAAAAATCCCGCACAGCAAAAGAAGAGACAAAAATTATGCATAG
Organism: Dendrophyllia cribrosa; assembly: GCA_024195265.1. Classification (NCBI taxonomy): domain Eukaryota; kingdom Metazoa; phylum Cnidaria; class Anthozoa; order Scleractinia; family Dendrophylliidae; genus Dendrophyllia; species Dendrophyllia cribrosa. Next base: position 20,462,213 of record JAJLRJ010000011.1, on the reverse strand, counting down.
CGAGCCAAAGAAAAAAAGCCGAACAATGCCGAAATAAATTCTTGCATTGCCTCAAATGGTCCATTTCAACTTGGAACGTGTGTAGCCGCAAATACTCAAAACGTCATCGCTTTTTGATTGGCGTATGTCCGTGCTGTTTCACTTGCCGTCTTATCTGCAAGTTGAAACCTCGATGATTTTCTATCAAGGCACATGCATAATCATCGACATCACCAAATTTGGTTGACAGACGTTGTTTACTATATGCAAGTGGTCATCTTATATTATTGTTTACACTTGTTCAGTAGCATCATTCAAGATATTTGCGGCGTTATTATATTTGAGGTGAAACTCTTATTAGACTTGCTCAAGGGCGTTATTACATTTGTGGCTTCTACAAAGTTAACGTAGTCAATGTTACACCTTTTCAGCGTATATTTGGTCAGCAATGAATAAAAACAAAGGTTCATTCTTCCATATTTTCCCTTCTCATTTACTGCTTTGGGTGGAAACTCGAATAATATCAAAATGATTTCAAAGCTAATAATCTAGTGTAATCAAGATGCTATTTCTACATATAAAGAAGCATTATCACAAGCAAACGCATTCACACAAGTCATTTCTTCAAAATAGAGTTACATTGTAATGTAGCTTGTAGAAACGTATATGAAAAACTTAATAAATGCTAGAAATCATCAGCAGCAAAGTTGCATTTTACAAAGCATTTTTGTTCGTAAATCGCTACTGTTTAATTACTCGGTCTTAGAATGTTAGCCGTTGAGTTCTGATACAAACCTTTTTCCCCTGTTTAGCAATATTTTACGAAGCGAAGTAAGAAGGTTCATAAGAAAATGTCCACTATTTTGATTGTTAAATTTCACCAATATTACTTTGTGTTCTTGATTAAGCATTTTTTTATGCGAGTTCCAAATTAAAAACGAATACAGATATTAGCTTTTCATAGTTAATCGAAACGAGAGAGAGAGAGAACTACAGTAGCTACATGGTCTCATATTCTGATGCAGTTTTATTCATGTCTAGGAGGAATGAAATCATAATAGCTTTGCAATTCTTTCCATCATTGAAATATGTATTAATGAAAGCTGAAATGTTTGGGTTTGCAGCGTAAGGCCTTGTACTTGAGCAGTTTTCTGCTTCTTTTGTTGAAACGTCAAGCCGAGGTAAGAATAACAGGATTGTTTCGTTTATCTAGTTGCATTACAAGTGCTAAGGAACAGTTGAGACGATTAAACAATTCCGTGATAGCAGTTTCGTTGTCTTTTGTTAGTCACAAGGTGATGATCGCATGTGTCAGTTTAGGACCAAAACAAAACTAATCTTACCGACGAACGCGGGCAGGTTACTTTTATAAACAAGAAGCTGTACACAGCTTGAACTCGTGGCGCCTTTAACTCATTGCAGCATTGATTCCCGAGTGTTTTGAGTGCTTTTACGGAGAAACATAAGCTTAAAATTATGTCTATTAATCAAAAACTCCTAAGAGCCAACCCGTAAAGAAGAATGCTAACGCGTAACGCAATATTGCCGTAAGCTTACGTTTTAACACTGACATGGTTGTTCGATATTTTTGAAAAAAAAAATTAAACGTAAGGATTTTTGACGAACGAATAAAAACAGTACATCACTTTCATAATGTTCAGTCGGAAAAAAGAAAAAGAAAAAGAAAAAAAAAAGGACTTGAGCGAGACTCGAACTCGGGCCTTCCGGAGCTAAGCCATAGCATCAATCCACTAGGCTATCGAGGAACAAATGCCCAAATAGTATTAAATTTTATTATTTTAATGTAGATACGCATCGAAACGCGTGTTTCGGTGTCAAAATCCTTTTAGATCGATTTTAATGTTGCACTAAAAACTCCAAATGCGAAACATCTGTAAGCTTATTGTTGTCTATATTCGTTTACATCAAATTAATGATTGTGATCGCTGGATTCATGTTGTTGTTGTTACGAAACGTATTCGTAACAAAGCATATAGTCACTAAGTTTACAGCTGATGGAAGGAGCGAGCGAGTGATTCAGTGAGTTTTATTTAGCCACCGTTACCGATAACCGTTCATTACGCTTTCACGTATACACGGGTTTAAAAGTAAGACTACACTACATTCACTACATTCAGTAGCCGACACTTAAGCTCGATCGTAGTAAGCAAATAGCAAGTTATATAAAACACAAAACTTACCGGAGCAAAAATCCCACAGGAATAAGCGGCGAACACAATATCAAAAGGTCTTATCCATCCATGAACACCTTGCATTGTCTTGAAAACGTGCACTTGTACGCTGTAGTACTTTATTTTGATTCTCAAGTCAAGACACGGAGAGATTTTGCGGTTTGTATTTCATGGTTGAAAGCCATATAGTCGTCGACATAAACTTAAATATGCGTGCATAAATTTGCATGCGCTAATGTGACACGAAAAAAAATAAGAAAAGTCACAGCCGGATTTACAACTCGTGTCCTCCGCCACGACTAATAAAGAATACCCAAACAGTAACAGCAAAGATACAGTCAACTCTCTCTTAAGAGACCAACCTTGGTGCAAGAGAAGGTGGTCGCTTAAGTGAGGTGTTCACTTAAGAGAAAAACCAAGACAAACGGTATTTGACTGAGAAACAAAACGGTTATTTACATATAGTGATCGATTACGGGAAGTGGTCGCTTAAGAGAGTGGTCGTTAAGAGAGAGTTGACTCCACAAGGAAAAAATAATTAGCTTATTATTTGACGGTTGTAAGTGTATTAACAGGAAATTTCGTCCTCGGAAACCGCAAGACGAGAAATGTCAAAACTTGCATGAATCACTACTCTCTGGTCTCATATAAATATAGTTATAATGCACGAGTAACGAAAAACGCCACAGGTCTCAAGCGAGACAAAAGAACAAGATGTATATCTCTCAATCAACTAACAAAAACTCGTGATAACATTTATTGAAACATTTTCAACAGACAATAAAATGTAAGGTTATTAACATTATACAGTCTCAAGAAAGCACTAAACAGTACCACCTTTGTTTGGTTTGTGCATGAATAATATTTTGTTGATGATTGTCTGGGTTGGTGATGATAACTGCAAAAATCATTAAAAGGCTGGTTATAGCATTTTGTAGCATTATTGTATCTAAAGCCACTGTATATTAATATAACTGTATCCCTTTGCTCACCAGCATGATCCATAACCGTCTAAGACAAAGTCTTGAAAGCTAATTATCAATGCCATGCCATCTGGAACAGGAACCGAATATTCACAGTGCATGTCACTCGGGTAGTTGTTTGGATACCCAGGACTTGTAAGCGTATTGTTTACCACTGAGCCACATTCTATAAAAAAAGCTATACTTTAATCAACATTGAACCTCTACTCGTAATGTCAACACATAATAAAGCATGAAGGTTACCTCAAATAAAAAAAGTCTGGAAATTTATTTTATTGATGTTTAAACATATTCTCCTAAGTGATAACATGGTGAAGTACTGTGAAGACTATTTGATGTTCTTGATAATGCGTAATAATAATAATGGATGGGGAGAGAGAAAATTTAAATTATTGTTTTAAAAGAGATATGTAAAAATCCTAAAGCAATTAATTTAAATAAAACACTATTTTAAGCGACGACGAATTGTGCCTGCAGGGTGAAAAATTAATAGCCACACTTTGAAGTGTAAGCTTAGACCCAAGTTTGTCTAAAATGATAGCTGTGAATATAATATCCAAAATTTTAATAACAGCTACGAACCGGGCACCCAACTCAACATTCTACATTCCTATGTAAGCAACGGAGATCTTTCTTCCGGGTCAGAGGGCAGTGACGTCCGTCAACGCTTCAAATTAATTAGTACAATTTGTTTTCTTAATCATGGAAAATAAGTTTTTGGAAAAGTGTTGCGGGCGTTCTTTTCTTGGTGCTCCCGAGCCTTCTCATACAGTCCATCATTTTTAAAGTACACCTTTCAACCATTTTGTCAATAATTGTAGACATTTCGGAGGAAGAATTTGAGTAGTAGGTTAGGGCTGGATTTAAGCCTTGCGAATGCGTTCCCCTTGCGTTCCGTGTGCGTTCCCCTCATTAGCTATGCTTAGTCATGACGTCACAATATGCCTTCCCGCATACTAATTTGGATTTCCTGCATACTAATAAACGGAATCCCTTTTCATGACGTCAACTACCTATTCCTTTTGTGTTATTATGAAACAATAGAAACAATAGACCGGCCCAAACGTGCCCGCTTTAGAGTGGTACTGTAGCTCTTCCAGACCTCTATTTTTATTGGCCCCGTAGTACTGTAGCTTCTATTGTGTTTAGGTCTAGGGCTATTGTTTCTGTTGTTTAACCTATTGTTTCCTTAACCAATCACTGAGCTTGTTTGGAAAGGTACAGCCTCTCCCCCGCTTTATACCAAATCACTTCAAAAGAAAACACAACTGACACAGATATCACTTTCAGACATACATCAAAACAAAATGCCTTGACCAGGACTCGAACCTGGATTACTACGGCCACAACGCAGTGTCTTAACAACTAGTCCATCAAAGCCGTGGACATTATAACCGAATAAAACTAATTAGAGGTTTCCGAAACATTCAAGTTTAGAAGCAATAAAATTGCACAGTATAAAAAACCGCTTCTTATTCGTATTTACCGCAACATTCTTATTGCCGCTTCATCGCTAGTCTCTATGTCGATTTTCAGTTTGCCAGCCATTACCAACTTTAAGTTTTAATTTCTTTTCCGGTAGCTTCAAAGTTCAAACTTTTAATTATGCGAACTTACACTGAACCAAATTTGCATGAAAAATTAGCACCTCAGAAAACTTAACAAAACAGCCAATTACATGTGCGTGCTAAAACAATAAACTCCCACTTTGATTAAGTTCAAATAAATTTAATAATAAAAAATCGCATTAAGGTAACATCAAATCATTAGGTCAACAAAAGCTGTTTTATTTAGAACAACTCAAATCCATGTACTCCACAAATGATAAGGCTGAATCAAGAACAAAATATTAGAATGAAATTACTTTACGGACGTAGCGCGAATTCACTATAAAGGCCATAGCACAGGCCTAAAGCTTTGTTGGCTTTTTTTTTTCCGGAAACAAAGGTTTCCTCTGAAAACGATTTTACGTTTGGTTCATCTCTGTGTAAGTAAATACACTTTGTTTTATCGTTTGATTAATGTGTTAATTTAAATGTGGTGGTGGTGGTGGAAAATTGTAGTGGTGGTGGTGGTGGCGGAGAATTGTGGTGGTGGATTTGCAAAAACAGCCTCGAATAATAAATTTCTTGGATATTAAACGCGGCGTTATAGAAATATACCAGTTCCCGAAATCTTTACAATCCCCGTCCGAGTTCTAAAGTTTATTACTGCGGAGAAAATAATTGATCAGTTAAATTAACACATTAATCAAACGATAAAACAAAGTGTATTTACTTACACAGAGATGAACCAAACGTAAAATCGTTTTCAGAGAAAACCTTTGTTTCCGAAAAAAAAAAAAAAAAAAGCCAACAATAAAGCTTTAGGCCTGTGCTATGGCCTTTATAGTGAATTCGCGCTACGTCCGTAAAGTAATTTCATTCTAATATTTTGTTCTTGATTCAGCCTTATCATTTGTGGAGTACATGGATTTGAGTTGTTCTAAATAAAACAGCTTTTGTTGACCTAATGATTTGATGTTACCTTAATGCGATTTTTTATTATTAAATTTATTTGAACTTAATCAAAGTGGGAGTTTATTGTTTTAGCACGCATATGTAATTGGCTGTTTTGTTAAGTTTTCTGAGGTGCTAATTTTTCATGCAAATTTGGTTCAGTGTAAGTTCGCATAATTAAAAGTTTGAACTTTGAAGCTACCGGAAAAGAAATTAAAACTTAAAGTTGGTAATGGCTGGCAAACTGAAAATCGACATAGAGACCAGCGATGAAGCGGCAATAAGAATGTTGCGGTAAATACGAATAAGAAGCGGTTTTTTATACTGTGCAATTTTATTGCTTCTAAACTTGAATGTTTCGGAAACCTCTAATTAGTTTTATTCGGTTATAATGTCCACGGCTTTGATGGACTAGTTGTTAAGACACTGCGTTGTGGCCGTAGTGATCCACGTTCGAGTCCTGGTCAAGGCATTTTGTTTTGATATATGTCTGAAAGTGATATCTGTGTCAGTTGTGTTTTGTTTTGAAGTGATTTGGTATCAAGCGGGCACGTTTGGGCCGGTCTATTGTTTCTATTGTTTCATAATAACACAAAAGGAATAGGTAGTTGACGTCATGAAAAGGGATTCCGTTTATTAGTATGCAGGAAATCCAAATTAGTATGCGGGAAGGCATATTGTGACGTCATGACTAAGCATAGCTAATGAGGGGAACGCACACGGAACGCAATCGCAAGGCTTAAATCCAGCCCTAACCTACTACTAATTTGCCTACTCACCTTGGGTAGCAAGTACCCAGCTCTTCTCATTCCACAGTAGCAAAGACAGCAAGAAAAGCATTTCGATGCTACAGACGTGCGGTATGGAATCGCACGACGGCACGTTTGCTTATTTCCATGGAACTCTCGCTCCTGATGGCAGAGAAGATAATAGGAGAAGTGCAGTGATGTAGATGTAAACAACACTAATACCTTGTTCAGTTGTCACATTTTTTTAAATCATGAAATATTGTAATCACCAATGAAATAGTAAACTTATGAGTGCTACTTGTCGTCCTCGGATTAATAAAAAAGAATTACGCTTGGACAAGCCTGAATATCGTAATATATTTTTCGCATGATTATTTTTTTCGCATGATTATGATCACTGCCAGGATCACAAATATCGCTCATATGTTTCATACATAATTAACATATTTTATTATTTCATATATTCACATTCAAGAAATCAAGAAATATTTACTGTCATCCAAACGTGCAAACATATCTGTAGACTTTAGGTGATAAATTGATTGTATTCGTGTACAAAAATTTAGTTATTATATGGATATCGATGGAATACTAGAATTTATCTTTTTTCTAAAATGTATTCTTTTCACCGGTTACAGTGAAGATACTAAATTTATCTTTCACACGTGAAGATGTCGGTGCACGTGCAAAAGGTTTATTTGCTAACTAAACGTTAACTATTCAAATGCACGTGAGAAATTTAGCCTTCAATTCATATGTCGGGAAAATCCCAGACGATCAGGGATTTCGCTGTTTCCCGACCGTCCCAGATTTTGCCGACTTTTGAAAACACTTAATCGTAGACATCCCCGATCATCTGGGATGGTCGGGGGTAAATCGGGAAGATCGGGAGCGTTTCTATTTTTCCGACGTGCCCCAGATTTCTGCGATGATCGACGATTGTACCGATATATCGGCAAAATCTGGGACGATCACGGACAGCAAAATGATGCTATTTCGTCTGTGTATTCCGTTTATTTCTCCCTTAAAGAAAATTTTGTACTGTTATATTTTGTACTATTGTATTAATCCGATTTGAAAAGTTAAGTCAAAAATTGATTAGTGCATTAACTAATTCGTATCCACAAGCGGACATGTAATATCCCCTATTCACTCATGCGCATAGCGCGCGTGAGGTAAGGTTCCGGCTTCGTTTTTCTCCGTCATCTTTTTTTTTTTTGGTGTCACATTTGTGCATGCAAATTTATGCACGCATACATTATTACGAACCGGGTCGTCAGGCTACATAAAAATTCTACAAAAATGGCTGCCGCGCTCGGCATGTGTTTGGTTTTCAAAACCATAGTTTTGTCTTATCGGAGTAATAACACACATTAAAATATTCAAAATGGAAAGAGAAGGCTTTAACGAATACTCAGAAGCCGCTGTAGTGGAGAAAAAGGATAACTTAAGCGACGAAATCTTGCTTCGGGGAACTTCATACATTTTATTCAATGCGGGGCTATTTCTTTCGAAGAAGCGGAGTTTTAAAGAATTATCAAGCAGCCGAGTGAAGCCGATCAGGTACTTTACCGTAAAATAAGTTGGAATTTTCGATGGGAATTTATGTTGATATCAATTTGTGATTGACTTTTTGTTTGTGTTCTCATTGGTTGGAGAAATGTTTGCAAAACGCACTCAAATAGGCCATTTCCGAGTTGCCTTTAGCCTCTCTATCAAAGCGAGGCTAGGTGCGAAACCTTTCATATGGAAATGAGTTTTCATTCACATGCAAAGAAGTTTTATTTGCATGTGAATGAAAACTCATTTTCATATGAAAGGTTTCGCACCTAGCCTCGCTTTGATAGAGAGGCTAAGGCGACTCGGAAATGGCCTATTCAGTCGTAATAATATCCGATATATGTAAACAAAACAATTAAAGGCCTAATTTTATAGTTCTAACTACACACGCGTCGCCTCGCTAAAATTAAAAAATAGGTTTTAAAAGCAGTCTTTTCAAATGTAACGGAAAGAAGTCATGGTTTGGGAAATAAAAGATGAGTGTGATTTCATCGGGATCAACAAATTAAATATTCAAAGCGAGTACAGTTGTGCAATCTTATACAGTCAAACCTGTATATAACGGTCATCCTTGGGAAATTGCCAGGTGACCGTTATATACAGGTGACCGCAATATACAGGTTTCCTTTAAACTCTACTGGAAGTTAACGAATAACGTTTTTATATGGAAATAATCAATCAATTTTCATTTTATTGACAATAACAGTTAACAGCAACGTTCAAAATACGAGTTAAAGGCCCCTAAAATGTTCGTGGAAGAAAATAAAAATAATATAGAAATAAAATGTCTGATAGAAGAGGAATTTGACGCGGAGCGCTATCATGGTCTATAAAACAACAGCTGTCAACTTGACAAGTACAGTGTAATAATCAAGGAACTACGCAGAATTCGAAAGTGAATATAGTTAATATAGCTAATGGTTTGATCGTAATCCAATTTGGTGACCGTTATGTACAGGTAAAAAATAATGAAATTGTGGATTCGGGAAGTCTAAAGGGTGACCGCGTCCGTTATATACAGGTGACCGCTATATACAGGCAAACTTTACAGTAAATATAAGGCATGATTTTCGGGAAGTTGTTCGGAAACCGTTATATACAGGGTGACCGCTATATACAGGGCCGTTATATACAGGTTTGACTGTATTACAGACGGTCGCGTAGGGGCGTAATACTGTTTTTGAGAATTGCTAAAATTGAAAAAATAGCCCAGTCGTTTACTGATTTCATTGCTTTTAAAATTAGTCTTTTCAAATGTAACAGAAGTCACTGTTTTGGAAATATTAGACGAGTGTGGATTTGATCAGGAATCAATAAATTAAATATTCACGGCGAGTACTGAAAACGAGTCTTAACGTGTTTTTAAGTGTGTCACGCAAAATTCGTTGAGGGTGAAGGGGTACGTGACCCATTTAAAATAAACCGTATATCTTTTTTTATGCAAGCGCATGAGTACAGGCTACCAGTGTAGCCTCTTGTTTTATTATTATAAAATAAATTTCTGATGTTTCTGGAATTTCTGATATTTGAAAGGACTAAAATCCGTCGGTTTCTTTTGCAGACAAATATGTATTATATGGAGAGTCATAAAAGTAAAACATACCTATAAAAAGGATAAACGTCTACATGGCTTTTATAAATGGCAACGTCATTCAGTGTTTCTGCAATAAATAAATGATGTCGTCAGCTGTCAGTGAACTTTTTTCTTGAAATTGTAATATTTCTATTTTCAATAATTTTAATAATTGAGTGATAATTTTTCATTGTACTACAACTCTAAAGTTATTGTTAAAAAGTGAAGAATTAATTTTTTGACCCACAAATGCGATGTGTATTACTTCACTTTGAGATGTACGTGTTCTTGTTGACGAGCGATCAATGTGTCTATCTCAACCCATCTTCCTCCTAAGAAATAAGTGAATTATGTCACATACATCTGTATATATAGCCACTAAAAACATAAACGTATACCTTCTGAAATCCTTTAAACAATCCTCTTACACAATGAACACCTATGGTGATGGTGATATTATGATCATGATTGTAAAGTTATTTTTTTATTATAAAATAATCAAACAATATATTGTCGAACATTTAAAAAAAATCATATTTTTTTCTTAACTCCAACAGGGTTGAATGTTTTTTTTAATACTCGTTCATACCAGCAAGGATTGGTTTATTTTTAGCTTATACATTTGAACGCAAACCGTGCCAGAAGAAGGCGGGAGAGAATAAATAGAATATGGCATACTTAAAACTGTATTGAATCACATCTTTAAAGTTGGTTCCAGTGTTAGCTATGAAGCTCTTTTCTGCTGAATCAGCAAATCGTAAAAGATAAATTAAACTGAGATACTTTGCTAATATCTTATCCATCTATGTTTCCTTACAAGTAAACCTATACCTGGAAACCAATGTCTGTTTTATATATATATTTGCTTAAATCATATTTAACTTCCTTACACGTTTTCACTTCTAGTTGCATCAGTGTTAAAAAGCCAACTATACTGAGCGCCAAAACGAAGCACAAAGCCAGAACAAACTAACTAAAGATAGTACAACTTACCTCAAAGATAATGACCGATTCTCTTTGATAAAAATTGATCGCCAGCAACGGAAGAAACTCTAAACGCACACACAGAACGTCAAGCCCTGTACAGCTGTTGTTTTTGATAATCTTAAACGGGAACGTACAAAACTCATTAATTCATATCATTCACTTTTCAGTCGACTTCAAAAGTGAAGTTATTTAAGTTTATTTGAAAGAGTTAACTATGACTTGCAGTTACAGTGTAGACCTCATTCTTTGATAAAGTAGCTGCTACTCTGATTGTACATTTTATTTATTATCAACAGTGTTTTGCTTTAATCTACTGTACATGGCTTCAAAATGAATACATTTAATATGTTTATGATAGACATAAATTTTTCTTGGCCATAACTTTGCTTAATACTGTTAACTGGAATGATCGTTTTTCGGTTCAAAGTATTGCGGTTTAGACAAATGTTTAAACATTATTTCTTTGTTCACATCGCCAACAACATTCGTTTGGATAATTGTGTTGCTTTTCTCAGTTTGTTTTAATTGGAATTGTTTAAAAAGCCCCGTCTACACGAGCAATTTTTATGTGGCAATTTTTTATGTGGCAATTTTTATTTGCCCGTGTAGATGATGAAAAATGGCCAATTTTTATGTGACAACTGTATTTGATGAAAAGCTGGCGTGTTAGTTTTATGTGGCAAATAAAAATTGCCACATACCGATAATTGTCCGTGTAGACGAGACGCCACATTTTATGTGGCAAATAAAAATTGCCACATACCGATAATTGTCCGTGTAGACGAGACGCCACATAAAATGTGACAATTTTTTCGACGTCATCTATAGAACCCAGTCCCAAATAATAACAACAAATATTTGTCGATCATCTACACGGGCAAATAAAAATTGCCACATAAAAATTGCTCGTGTTGACGGGGCCATCTACACGGTCAAATAAAAATTGCCACATACAGTTGCCACATAAAAATTGCTCGTGTAGACGGGGCTTTATTTGACCTTAACTGACTCTAAAACTCTAAAACTGTTTTCACACATATCTTTCATATTTTATTCCTTTTATTCCGATGATTAAGATAGTATTTACCCCTGTGTATTTTTTTTTCATTCTAAAAAATTTATGATCATTCTCAGGAAGAAAACAGCTTGTGCGACCAAGTATAAAAATGCAGTTTGGTCGTCCACAAATGTGTAGTATTGCGCAACTCTGGGGACGGCGGGCTTGTTCAAATCCGAGGCGTTTTTTGTTTTATTTGGTGGGATTCATTTAGTATTAAGTGGAAACGTGGGCAAGGATGTATAAAATAATTAGTTTATGTAACTATTTTTTCATCTTTCCGGCTCAAACTAATGAGCTTCTTTTCGATCGTTGAAAACTGATCAAAACGCTTCTTGCCTGAGCAAAATTGTGTTGGCAAATGGCGCCGACAGTTCTGCGGTTCATAGTTTTCAAACGCTTAGAACTTTTTTTAGTAAACTTTCAAAACGTTTAATGAGTTGACAGTATATTGTTAATATACTAGAAATACGTGTCTGGCAGAACCTCGCGAAGCTCGGGGGAGGATGCACTGCAAAATTTTAGCGATATGGGAGGGAGAGATGGAATTTTTGATTTAAATGGAGAGGTTGGGTTGCTTGCTTGCAATGGCCCCAAAATTTAAAGTTGAGGCATTTTCGTTCCCAGTCTCTTCCATTTAACTTGTACTTTGTGCCCTGTCTTCCTAAAATAAAATAAATGGGAGCTGGCGCTGGTCAGTTTTGGGCTTTGAGCTGCGGGTCGTTGTAACTGCTATGGGACTGGGTAGCAAACGATCCTCAGGCCCTTCCTCTCCCTCCCCCCCCCCCCCCCCCCCATCCCCCCTCCCCCATCCCCATCCCCACCTATGTTCATTAATTTTTGTCTGAAGGAAAATTTGTCTCAAAGTGGATGTATTAAGTACTGTTGTGGACATGGGTCCAGGACAATATGCAGTGGTGTTCTGTTTATTTCGATTGTTTCAATTAAATTCCATTTTGAAGCTTGTGAGTGCTATCTCCCAAATTAACCTGTTCCCTTTAGATACTGGTATAGTTTTTGTTCCATATACTGGGTATCAAATAATTGGCAACACAATTCTCTATTTGCTTGAATGGTTGAGATCACAGGAGGTAACTGCTGCTGAAAAGTGATGTTGTCCAAAAAAAAAACTCAATGGTGAAAGTGGCACGAGATTCGCCCAGCAGTAACAATACTATATTTTGGATACAGGTCATGGGAATTACAAAATTGATTACAAAACATGAATATTCAAGATGAAGCTACAGATTCTCTGCAAATACCATAAGCAATGTATAGAGACCTGGATGGAGAATTTGTAGGTTAAGGCCAGGACTTAGGTCTTCATTACCAGTTAGCCCCTTTAAAAATCTGGAAATCAAATTTCATTTGTTGATGTACATTCTCCTTACTGTCAATACAGTTCACATAGCCATATAACTACAGTGAATTTGTATTCAATTTCCAGACAACTCATGTTGAAGGTGATCAGGTTCTCAATTTGCATAATCTATGTAGTTGCTCGTACACTGATATTGTGAGGAGATTTAAGATACTGATCACCGTTTCAATAATAAATGTGGAAGCAGTAATGTTGATGTGTCATATGTTTACCTACATGTATACAGTTGCTACACATTAGCTGGTCATGATTGCTAACAGAAAATTGTTTTTTCCTAACAAAATGTTTTTATCCAAATTGTAAACAGAAATTCTCCTTACTAATCCATTCGAATGTTATTTCTTATTGAAGTATTTTATGAAGAATGCTGTAAACTCAAGATACCGTACACGTATACAAACCACATTTCACTCACTGTTCATTCACAAACAATGCTACATCATGTCAATGTTGTATATTTGGGAAATAATTTCCACCTATGTGATCTGTAGTTTTGATCATTTATCTGTAGTTTTGATCATTTAAAAAGTTCCTTAGTGACCTTAGTGAGAATATCAATAAACATCAAATTACAGCGTGTACTAAGATAATTATTTTTCAGTGTTTGATTGAACTTATCCTCTCAGTAGTTTAGCTACTTAAAATCGTTTTTTTTTTATGCAAAAGCCGGTGATTTGAGGTACATTTCTTAATCGCTCTTCTTCTCTGAGCCTTTCCTGCAATCAGTCTTTTTTCTTTTCCCTACCGTATCGGGTACGTATGAAAGATAGATCGTCACGAGTCTCGTTGCGTCTACAACAGAATCATTTAGTCTAACACTTCCAGTCGGTATCGCCTCTCCTGATCGGTTACGTTCATAATTCTAATGGCGGCTTTTTGTCAAGGCGTTTGAACCTAGTCAAACGGTGTGCCTAGGCTGTTCGAAGTCTTTGTAATCTAGGCTCTCGTTGTCTCTTCGTTGCTCGATCGCGCTGAATTTCAAGTCACCGTTTGGCGGAGTTTCGATGGTTAATTTTCTCGGACAAGGATTTCCAGCCACTTGTTGAATCCAGCGTTGTTGTGTTTAAGAGCCATATTCCGAGAAGATCGAGAATCGTAAGACACTCACGAAAAATCGAATTTTTTCTTTTTTGGCCAAAACATCCCTTTTGGTGAACTAGTTTAAGGAAAAATAGTTTTAAGTTCCAGCGATTTATTTAAAAGGCGAAATTTAAAGAAGTTTGAAAAATGGAATTATGACGGTTTTCGGCACTCAAAAACAGCAGAATTATAACGCAACTTTGAGAAGATGGTGAACGCGTACAAAACATATTCTAAAGACGAAACTTGGCACAAATGTTACTTTGTTCTTAGCGGAGCACTAGCCGGGCCGAAGGCCCGGCTGCGGAGCCCCATACTCATAGAACCTATGCCCTCATTTTTCATGGTCATGGCTAGCGGAATGTTTCGCGGGCGCTGTCTGCAACAAAAACATGTGTGTCGCTTGTGTGTCGCGCAAGGTTAGCGCGCATGCGCGTATGACGCCACACAACATCCGGGATCTTAGCGGAGGACTAGCTCGCGGCGCGTATGACGTCGCAAAATATGCGCGTACGACGTCATGTTGAAACCAAAGCGAGGCTTTTTTTCGCGCGGTTACACGGCCGAATGTCACGTCAGGTGGGAAAACACTTTGATGTTTTGCTGTGTTTACTGAGCGGAGAAAACGGTTTAAATTAAAGTCGTTATTTTCCTGCATTTTTTCGTGGTTTGCTACTCAAGACAGGGATGCTAATTAAGGGATACTCAGGAGCCGCTTTAGTGGAAAAAGAAGAGCTTTCAGGGATAAAATCTTGCTTCGAGGAACTATATACGTTTTTAGCAATGCGAGAGATGGGTTCGTTTTACGGATTTCAGCACCAAAGCGGAGATTTAAAGAATTTCCAAGCACAGTAGTCGCCGGAGGGACTTAAAGGTAAAACAAATTACATTTTTCGATGGGAATTTATCTAGATATCAATCTGTGATTGACTTTTTGTTAATGTGTTCTCGTTAGTTTTGGAGAATTGTTTTTAAACGTGTAGCTTAAATTCAGTTGTATTAATTTCTTGAATTTCATCGAAGACACGGCTCGGCCTCGATGCGCGTTTTCCGTTTTGCTTTTCAACATAAACTAATGGAGATTTGAATAAAATTTATCGAAAGAAGATTGTGTTGTCCATTTTTATGTGCTTGTTCATTCATTACATAGGTTGAAAAGCGATTTTATGTAAACAAAACAAGACTTGAATTTTATTATAGTTCTAACCACAGGCTTCCCAAGCTCAAAATTCGACTCTACATACGTAGTGTATGCGACAGCTTGTGTATATAGAGAAATGTATGGGAAAATCACGGATTCTCTAAAATTGGGTAAATAACTATCTATTTTGAAATAAAGTTTATCTACCTCAAATGTGTCGCTTACTTGTGTCTTGTACTGAATTTGAAGCCATTCCGACGCCATTTAGCGAAGTTATTCGAAGTCGTTGTCTCTCCTTCTAAAAAGAAGGAAAGGCAGACCACTGCATCGATCGCTGGCCAGAGGTCACTCCACAAATCGCTCTCTCCTTAAAAGGAAAAGTCCCGAATCGCAATAAAACCAACAGTTCCTTAGAGCCCAATAAATTTCACTCCACATTCGTGTGCCTCGGCGGTCGAAAGACTCGTAAAGAACGAGATATTTTGCTTTAAATTCGCCTATTCGGCTTTCCAGATGTGCTTGTGATCGACCTCGCGCCAACGGTCGTTACTCAACGACAAGTATCTGGTTTCATCCTCAACTCTGATTGGTCCATTTGAACCAAGTCACGCGCTGACAACATGACCCTCCACCGGAGGGAAAGGTACATTTGTCACGAATCAAGTGTCACACTAGGGCTCCCAAGGGATGTTTTCTGAAAGCTGTATTGTTCGCAATAGCTTCTCAGGCATTTTTTGACAAGCTACCACTGTATTTTTTAACAGTAGTCGTAATAGTTATTCTAGACGGAGAAAAAGTTGTTTTTGTGAACTTTTGTACGGTCTAAATGTACTGTGCAGACGGTCGGGTAATACTGTTTTTGAGAATTGCTAAAATTGAAAAATAGCCCGGTCGTCAATATTAATCTTAATTCTTGTGCTTCCGACCTTTCACCTATTAGTTAAGTTTCATCTTAGTTAAGCTTGTTCAGAGGGTCTTCAGAGGGCGCCGCTGTTAGGCTAAGCCTAAATATATATATTACTTTTAAAAACCCCGTTTAAATATTTTGAAAAATGTGCTTGTAACTTATTTAACGGACACATTTCGTAAGTCAACATTTGTGTCTATCAACAAAAGCGGAAATGAAGGCCAACTTCGAAGGCTATAAATGGCCTCTGGTATGTTTGATCTGATCACGAAACCTATATGAGAGGAATCCTTGGTTACCGTGTTGTCCTTTAGGAAAGTTTTAGCTTTGGAAATAAAATACAATTCCGACAGTAAATAAAACAGTTAGGCATTTGAGCAACAACAACATTTTGTCATTTTGAACTCGCCGATGCGGAATTCCTTCTAATTTCGTCGGGATCAAAGGGTCAATGTATTTTGCCAGCCGACCTTTTACCACAGCTCACGATGACCATTGGTATTCATTTTCCGTTATACAGAAATCATTTCTCGCTTTTCTTTAAAGGAAAGAATGACCCACAGAAATGCCGTTTGGACCTCGTCCCAAGATAATTTGATTCATACGTGACCTCAAGATAACCTCTAGCTAAGTAACGCAAGCCACCCGCAACGAAAGTCACGTTTCGTGCCACTAACTGTAAACAAATTCAAATTTCTTTCGTTTACATTGTAACCGAATGTTTATTTTTAGTTCAATATGTTTGTACTTTCTAGTCTAAAATAAACTGCACAAAAACGGTAATTTATAGGTTGGTGGCGTTTCCCAAATTTTCAACCCCAACCCACCCTCACTGCCAGCTCTGCAGTAAAAACAAAATACAAAATTAAATTAAGGCATCTTGCAAATTATTAAAATCCCGTGTTCAACTAACCTGCGATTAGCCGGTTTTTTTTTTTTTTATTTGATTCCTCCGACGGAGGGTCCAATCGCAGTTACAGCCATGCTCCGTCACGCGTGACCAGTATTTTTAAAAATTGAATGGAGTTTTCAATATTACGCGTCGGTTTTGAAAATTCATTCCGAGATTCGGAATTCCCGTGAGAATTTTACCGCATTTTCGGAAACAAAGAGCAACAAAATATCATTTTGTTTGAAATGTTACATATCCTAACAATATTAGGGTTTTTTATGCGTGCAGCGAAGTTATTTTCCGTTAATTTGTGACTTTCAAAGTGTTTTCCACAGAGATCTTCAAGGTTTCATTCAAATCTCGGACGTTACAAAGAAATATTCAAATGTTCATTTCATTCTCTAGATTACTGGTCACGCGTGACGGAGCATGGCTGTAAGTATTCACACAGCATTCGACGACAGTCTTCCTCCCCTCGCGCGATTCGCGATTCGCTCTTCGCACTCAAAAAGGCAATGGAGCCGGGTCTAGTCAACAGTCGCCGTACCCCTTCCCCTTCCCTCCCCTACCCTCCCCGAACTAATAGTCCTACCTCACCCCCACCCCCTATGTTGCCATGTTTTTTGGCCGGCATATGTTTCTGGTATTGTAAGTAAAAACTGTTATCGAGAACTGATTCGCATTTTTTTATAGCGAAATGAGATAAAACAAATTATATCAAAGGTTACCAAACATTCTGCAATTGTACAAATACTGGGGAGTTTGTATAATTTTTCGTTATATATTTCTACATATTCCTTATTTTTTACCAAACATCTTTTGCTCTCGGACGTTAAATTTACACGCAAGTAAGTAAAAAGAATCAGAAAACGGTCAACAATGAGACTGAGCGTAACAGAGTGGTTAAGGGCCCATTATAGTATCTTTTCAGGCCGTTGCTAGGGAAAAATCAGTTTGCTCTAGCTTGGCAAATTTTTGCTTATATTTGACCAAATTTGAACAGCAACCTTTAAGTACACCTGTGGTTCGGGTTGTGACGTCATCAGGCCACGCCCAATGTCACGTGACCCAAAACAGAAAAATGAGCGTAACTTCAGAAACTTACAGTTTTATCAAAAAATTTTTGCATCATTGGATTTTATACACCATTTAAAAAAAACGTAAGCATGCGTTTTCTTTAAGGATGAAAAGTAAAAATAATATGAGGAAAAATGTGTTCTCAAAACCACGTTTTTGCGTCTTAATTTTTTGTTTTTTGATTTTTCGCAAAAAGCATGCTTACGTTTCACGAAAAATCTTTTATCTTTCGATTGAATTTGTTAAAAATAAATTAGCCTCTATTTGCGCCGAGTTAGGTTCGCCTTTGTCTTTACCGGAAGTAGGTGGCCTGTTATCAACCTGGGCTTCCTGTGCTATAAATTGGAAACTGCCGAACTCTTGAAGTAAGACCTTCATTTTGTTAGGATTTGTTGAGTATGGTTATCGTTTGTGAAGTACGTTTCAACCTTCACTCGAAAAAGTTGCCTTTCTATGCAGACAAGGAGAAACGAGTCATGCCTGTATCTGTCAGATCACAAGCCTTCGATCACTTTAGCAGGCATGGGTGAGCAGGAAAATGCCTTCAAATCGAAAACGTCCAAAGCATTGGTTTGGGAACTCAAGCATCTGTGAGACGGTTTTCCTTGAATTTGAAGAGCGGTATGGCACTTACATAAAAAAGAAAGAAACTTTTCTTTCACTTTCTTTTCAAACAACAGTCGACAATCTTAGGAGCAAAAAATATAGAGGTCAATATAATTACTAGATATCCTCCATCGACAATTTTTTCCCTCCTCTAAAATAGCAACAAAGCCATTAGAGCAGTCCTATTTGTTTTATCAGAAGCTTATTAGTTTTGTGCTTCTGATTTTATC
Organism: Dendrophyllia cribrosa; assembly: GCA_024195265.1. Classification (NCBI taxonomy): domain Eukaryota; kingdom Metazoa; phylum Cnidaria; class Anthozoa; order Scleractinia; family Dendrophylliidae; genus Dendrophyllia; species Dendrophyllia cribrosa. The sequence goes on along the minus strand of JAJLRJ010000011.1, from coordinate 20,443,321 downwards.
ACATGCAATGTTTTTAAGTTATATACAGATCGAAACGGAAAAGATGCAATGTTATTTTGTTTTGTTTGCCCAAAATTATGCGCCGTTTAATTTGTTTTATGTGCAAACGGTTATCTCAGTTATAAGTGGCCATTTTTGGCGGAATAGCTCGAAAGAAATCAAACAGTTAAGAAGTACTCGATTATCATTAAAGTGGAAGGCAGAATAGGCGAAGTCAAAAGACGAAAGTCCAAGGTTGAAGTCCGTGTTTTGAATAATAAGAAACCTTATGCAATACCAGCGTCGAATCCATCTAAATCGATGGTTCAATTTGTTTTCATTCAATGAAAATATAAATCTAAAACGTAAACATCTTTTTTCAATAGGTACAACGCACTGTCTTACTTTTTTAATTTGAAGTTTTTTTATTATTTTTTCACTGAAGTTTTTGCCTGAAGTTGCATCGTATCAACACACAATGACAATTTATCAGTTAATCCCGAAGTTAAACAATCTTCCACGGACGGAAAAACGGTACGAGTATAAATAAAACTAAACGAATTGAAAATAATTTTTTTATTAATAATTTCCATCAAACAAATTTGAACTCATTGTACTTTGTTTATTCACACTTCGTTGAAATCTGTACAACTTTGACGGCTTCTAAGTTTATACGAAATCGGCCCTGAAAAATACGTAAAAACTGTAGCTACGAGAAAAACAAACGCGCTACGCTTCGCGTTGAAATTGTAAAAACTCTAGCACTTTTCTGCAAATGTTAACATCTTACTCACATGTTGGCTCCAGATATATCCTCTAACTTCTCAGTCCAGAATTCCAGTTGACCTGGTCAGCATTGACAAAAAGAAACGAAAAAACGGTACGAAGACTGAAGCAGTGGGAATAAACTTTTAGCAGATTCCGATATCTGTGAACTGATCAGTTGAGCGTTCTTACTCCTTCAGTTTATATTTCTACGTTTTGAATCAGCTTGAAAACCGTCCAAGACGAATGTTTCCAGAGAAAAAATATCCAGCTTCAAATAAGTTTAAGTACTAACCAAGAATTCAGGAGTTAAACGAGACGAACTTCAAATTTGGCATTGTTTAGGACAGTTTTGAATTTGTACGGACTCTCGCGCAAAGCTGCCTGTCACTTTCACCGGAAATAAAATTGTACTTGATTTAGCTCTGCATAGCAACCGCATTACCTAGCAACGGAATACTATAATGGGCCCTTAAACCCAAAACATAAGAATAGCGCCGTACTATTCCAATGATGTAATTTGTTTATTTCATTGGAACTGATGTTAAACCCCTAGCATAAGCATAAGAATTTGCGTCAAGTGAAAACGAACACTGACGCATACAATTGCGCTTACGCTTATGCTTATGCTCAATGTCGTACGCGTTTTATTTCTCTGGACAATGCAGTGTTGGGACCGTTTTTCAGTTATTGGACATAAGCGCTGTAATGCTCCCGCTTATGCTTATCCTTATATCGCTAGAGAAAATCAGGCTTTACACACTCTTTTCTCTGCAGAGGTTCTGAGTCAGCAAAGAAACGCCGAAACAGAAAAAAATCCATACTAACAATAAAAAAATTCGCGCGCTTCCCGTTTTCTTTCACCCCAGCCTCTCCTTGATGAATTCTTATCGCGGCGCGAAAGAGGCCTCTGCGGAAACGACAGATTTTTTTGACCAATGAAATAAAACAAAATACATTATGTTTTTACATCAGCATTGTTTTTGTGAAACTAACACGTGCAACTAGCCACAGCTTTATTAAGAAGTTCCATGTAGAGTCCCTTGCGGCGGACAGGTTTTGGAGGCACCTCTAACTCTAGTTGCTGACAGATGTTTTGCAGCACCCCAAGCTTCAATGGCTGCAGGGACCCAGTCTTGGATCATGGTTGAGATACGAAACGCCAATACACACGTCGAGACGCGTTCTCGCGCGCGAGCCTCGCCGACTGGCTTGAGCGCGCAAGTCTCCCGAGGGGGGACTCTCATATAAAAATGACGATGGTGCTCGTCGTACCTTTTAGGGGTCAAAATTTGCAGATTGGTACCGCTTAGGGTGCTTAAATCTAAAATGACAACAGTTAAAATTATCGCGGTACCTTTTACGGTATAAAGCCAAAAAAAATATGACAGAATATAACAAGTGTTTTAGAATTGGTACCACTTAGATATAAAAATTCATTTAGAGGCACATCCATCAAACAAGATTCTGGTACCTTTTAGGGTGTTTTTCAAAAATTTCTGACGAGCACCCCGTCATTTTAATTATATGGGAGTCTCCCCCCGGGGGCAAGTCTCTCACTCACGGTCGAACTTTTCGGCCGCCTTCACACGGCTTTGCTTCTTGAAGGATTCATCCAAAAATATGGACTGTTCCGCAGTCTGCAATCTTTATTCGCCACAGATGTTTACGCTTTTTACGAATAGTCCGCATTTCTTTATCTTTGAAAAACCACTGTTCGTATGTGCAGTCTAGACCCTAGTCTAGAGTCTCATGTCTCATAGGAGTGGGGTGGTGGCAGAGTGGGAGGAATTGGGGGTGTCAAAAATAAAAGTTGAGGCGGGACGTAAACCCCTTGATGAAGATCTGAAAAATGACGACAACTCCGAAGAACATCTTGCAAACTTAAAATAGAAGTATAAGCAAGAAAACAACAAATAAACAAACAAACAAGGGTAAACGTAATATTTCGGTTCTTATATCAAACGTAAGAAAGATAATATGATAACATGGGGCCACTAGGAAGGTTACAAAGAATATTAATAAGCTAATAGTTACAACAAATAATAAGAACCGAAATATTAGTATGCAAGCTGTTCTTCGAAGTTGTCATCATTTAATAGTTCTTACATCTGTTGGCGGGAAAGGTTGGCCTGTTTCAGAAGAGTGGGTGGGCAGAACCAGCAGCGAGAGCAATGCGCGAGTCTCGCTTTTATTAGCCTACGCGAGACTTGCGCTTTCCGCTCGTGTTCAATTGATCTCCAATTCAGATATGGACAGAAATATACTTTCTATAAACTTGTGCTTTTTAAAAAAACTTTCTACAAACCGGGATGAGTTGTCCTTTATTTATTTTGCAATAGTAAACAATCCTCACTGCCAAAACAGACACTCACCGCCTTAGCGGAATAAGATATGGGAGGCAAAATTTAGCCTTGGCAGGAGGTCGCAAGACAGTGAGGAAAGTGTACCGGAACGTCGCCGAAGGGGAGGAAGGAGGGAAAAAATATTCTGGACCACGACGCCGAGCGCGTAACTAGGCAAAAGAGGGAAAAAATACCAGAAAACGAATCTTAAATAGGTAATTAGAACCCCGGGGAGTAGTAGGCTAATGATCAATTCACCCGGGGCACCAAAAGCGGGAAGAAAATTCCGCACGGCTGATTTCGTGACACTTTTTGGCAATGAGAATAGTAAACAATCCTCACTGCCAAAACAGACACTCACCGCCTTAGCGGAATAAGATATGGGAGGCAAAATTTTGCCAACGACTTACGGACGAAGAGACAGGGACTACCAAACCGGAGGAAACGAGCAACTTTAATAAGTGTTCCTCTCCAAAACTCAGAACGGGAAGGCAACCATCTCAATAGACGGTAAAGGTCCGGCCCAGCTGACAGGATTACCCTCCCAATCGCACCACCGCAACGAGCGTGGGTTCGCTTGAGCCTCCATAAGAGCCGCGGCAAACGAAGCAGATGTACAGTACTGGAAAGGGAGGAGAAAAGAACGAAGCTAAAACCGTGGAAGAAAGAGAGCGAAGCCCAAAATAGGGAGGGAAAGAATCCGCCAGCCGAGCCGGACCAGGAACCCGTCCTAAAACAGGTTATAGGGCATGAATAAGATTACCCTTCTGATCACGGCAAGGAGGAGGATGGGGTCGGGGCCTACTGGGGCGAAAAAATAAACCGAGACTACAGCGGCGCAAAATGGGACAAACTAAGTAGCCAGTGAAAAACCGAGACACAATTAAAACAGCACAAAATAAGACAAACATGAGAAGCCGGTAAAGCACAGAGACCAAACTTAGACCAGCGCAGAACAAAACAAACTTTAATGGCCAGTTGTAGGAATTACAGAGACAAAACTAAACCGGCGCATAAAAGACAAACCTAACAGCCGGTAATACACAGAGGCAAAAATAACAACAGCGCAAAATAAACAAATTAAATAGCCGGGAACAAGCAAAGGCAAAACTTCTTAACAGTGCAAATTAAACGCGCCTTCCGTGGCCAGCCGAGCCACGAGCAACCGAAAACGCTCGACACACGAGCTGCGCGAGCGAACTTGAGAAAAACGCTCGACACACGAGCAACTAAAAACGCACAACACACGAGCAGCCAAAAACGTTCGACACACGAACAACGTAAAGGTGCCAAACTGAAAGCGCTTAACATAAGATTAACTGAGAGTGCTCGACACACGAGCCACTGAAAACGCTTGACACACAAAAAACGCCCGACACACGCGCAACTGAATTAAATCGCTCGACACAAGAGGAACTGAAGGCACTAGACACACGAGAAACAACTGAAAACGAACAACTGAAAACGCTGGACACACGAACGAACAAAACGCTAGACACACGAGCAACTGAAAACGCTCGACACACGAAAAACCGAAAACGCTCGACACACGAGCAACTGAAAAAGCTAGACACACGAACAACTGAAAACACTCGACACACGAACAAGAGGAAGATACAAACTGAAAGCGCTCGACACACGAGCAAGAGAAAAAACGCCCGAAACACGAGCAACTGAAAACGCACGATACACGAGCACCTGAAAACGCTCGAAACACGAGCAACTGAAAACGCGCGACACACGAGCAACTGAAAACGCTCGACGCACGAGCAACTGGAAACACCCGACACACGAGTAACTGCAAACGCTCGACACACGAGCAACTGAAAACGCTCGACACACGAGCAACTGGAAACACCCGACACACGAGTAACTGCAAACGCTCGACACACGAGCAACTGAAAACGCTCGACACACGAGCAACAGAAAACGCTCGACACACGAGCAACTGAAAACACCGACACACGAGCAACAGAAAACGCCCGACACACGAGCAAACTGAAAAACGCTCGACACACGAGCAACTGAAAACGCTCGACACACGAGCAACTGAAAAAACGCTCGACACACGAGCAACTGAAAACGCTCGACACACGAGCAACTGAAAAAACGCTCGACAAACGAGCAACTGAAAACGCTCGACACACGAGCAACTGAAAACGCTCGACACACGAGCAACTGAAAAACGCTCGACACACGAGCAACTGAAAACGCTCGACACACGAGCAACTGAAAACGCTCGACACACGAGCAACGGAAAAAACGCTCGACACACGAGCAACTGAAAACGCTCGACACACGAGCAACTGAAAAAACGCTCGACACACGAGCAACTGAAAACGCTCGACACACGAGCAACTGAAAACGCCCGACACACGAGCAACTGAAAACGCTCGACACACGAGCAACCGAAAACGCCCGACACACGAGCAACTGAAAACGCTCGACACACAAGCAACTGAAAACGCCTGAGACACGAGCACCTGAAAACGCTAGACACACGAGAAACTGAAAACGCTAGGCACACGAGCGACTGCAAACGCGCGACAAACGAGCAACCGAAAATGCCTGACACACGAGCAACTGAAAACGCTCGACACACGAGAAACTGAAAACACACGACACACGAGGAACTGAAAACACATAACACGCGAGCAACCGAAACACTCGACATACGAGCAACCGAAAAACGCACGACACACGAGCAATTGAAGAGGCTAGGCACACGAGCAACCGGAAACGCTCGACGCACGAGCAACTGAAAAGGTTTGATACACGAGCGATCGAAAACGCTCGACACACGAGCAACTGAAAAGGTTTAACACATGAGCAACTGAAGACGCTAGACACACGAGCAACTGAAAACGCTCGACACACAAGCAACCGGAAACGCCCGACGAAAACACTAAACACCCGAGCAATTGAAAAATCTAGAAACCCGAGGAACTGAATAATGTCCGACACACAATAAACCGAAAACCGACTAATAACCCTAGAGACGCGAGTACTGAAAACAGCTAGGAAAACGAGTGGGTAAGCAAACGCCCTACCAACAAGTAATACTCATGAGTAGCTTAACCCGGTTCAGGATTTCCCAGCAGGATTTCTATTAACGTGACATGATAATTACCTTAGAGATTCAAATTCTGTCAACAAAGGCACTAAGCACATTAACTAAAGTGTTGCGGCATGTCAAGCTCATCAAACGAACGTATTTGAAGACCTACTGAGTTATAATCCTGAACGAGGTTAATATATTACAAAGTATCAACATCGGGATACTATTACCCTCCACGTGCGCGGTATTTTGACGCGACGTTTAATAAGAGAGAAAAGAACGATTTTCGACTTGACTCCGTTCAAAGCTCCTGCGAGCTAAGTTAGAATCATCGTCGACTAATCTATCAGGTGAGGTGAGATTTATCGAAAAATAGCCGGTAAGTAAAGGTATTTATTGTGATTTCAGGCAGGATGCGAGCAAGTAATGAAACCATTCGATCGGCTTTCGCGGCAATGGTGAAAACCTCGGCAAGAAAAGTTGAACTAGCTACTCTTTTCTCGATCTGTAGTGTGTTTAAAAAGCGGATGACATCTTCGTGAATAAATGATATTCAGGATTGTTGTCATTTTCAAGAAATGCGGGCAAAAACTTTTTGTCGGATTTTGGCGCGCATTGCACTATTTATAAAATGCGTTACAGTTTATTATAGTAATCAATTTACTGTCAGATAACTCCATGCAACACCAGTCCATCAATCCTAATAATCCTTAGATAAATTAAGTCGCCTTTTGTTGATTTTATGTTGTCTTTTCAGTTAGGTATGTAGAAATGAATAGTTTATCGTCTTTAATCAGTCTTGACTCCTTGAGTGACCTTTACGAGCCTTTACGGCTATATGCAACAGGCACACAATTAGGCTTTCGAAAGCCGGAAATGTTTCTGTCAATTTAGTATCTGAATTCCCTTTCAAGCGAACAAAAATCGATCTAATAATTTAAAGGAAAACCTTTTTTGTAGAAAATTTAACAGCTCATCACTGCTCAATATGTTCCCTGTGCATAAGCATTTTGTTTTCTTTAGGCATGTACATTTAAATTGTACTTGGTTTTTCCAAATTTTGTGATCAAGATAATGGTTTCTGCCGGCTCTTGTCTTCATGACTAAACATCATGTCAGGCAATTATGAGATTGACAGTGGCATTAATCTTCCTAAGCAGTCATTATAACATATAACCCGGAGCAAAATTTTGCCTATTTTTAAATCTAACGCAATCCTTAACAGTTACACTAGGACATTAGTTTGCCTGTATAACTCTAGACAGTCCTTAACAGATACACTGGGGCATTAGCTTGCCTGTGCTTAACCCTAGCAATCCTTAACAAATACACTGGGGCATTAGCTTGCCTGTGTTTAACCCTAGCATTCCTTAACAGATACACTGGGGCATTAGCTTGCCTGTGTTTAACCCTAGCAATCCTTAACAGATACACTGGGGCATTAGCTTGCCTGTGTTTAACCCTAGCAATCCTTAACAGATACACTAGAGCATTAGCTTGCCTGTGTTTAACCCTAGCAATCCTTAACAGATACACTGGGGCATTAGCATGCCTGTGTTTAACCCTAGCAATCCTTAACAAATACACTGGAGCATTAGCTTCCCTGTGTTTAACCCTAGCAATCCTTAACAGATACACTGGGCTGGGGCATTAGCTTGCCTGTGTTTAACCCTAGCAATCCTTAACAGATACACTGGGGCATTAGTTTGCCTGTGTTTAACCCTAGCAATCCTTGACAACACACTGGGGCATTAGTTTGCCTGTGCGCGTGTTTAACCCAAGCAATCCTTAACATACACTGGGGCATTAGCTTGCCTGTGTTTAACCCTAGCAATCCTTAACAAATACACTGGAGCATTAGCTTGCCTGTGTTTGACCTTAGCAATCCTTGACAGATACACTGGGGCATTATATAGTTTGCCTGTGTTTAACCCTAGGCAGTCCTTAGCAGATACACTGGAGCATTAGTTTGCCTGTGTTTAACCCTAGTAGGCAGTCCTTAACATATAAACTGGGGCATTAGTTTGCCTGTGCTTAACCCTAGCAATCCTTGACAAATACACTGGGGCATTAGCTTGCCTGTGTTTGACCTTAGCAATCCTTGACAGATACACAGTCACTGGGGCATTAGTTTGCCTGTGTGTAACTTTAGGCAGTCCTTAACACTGAGATACACTGGGGCATTAGTTTGCCTGTGTTTAACCCTAGGCAGTCTATAACAGATACACTGGGGCATTAATTTGCCTGTGTTTAACACTAGGCAGTTCCTAACAGATACACTGGGGCATTAGCTTGCCCGTGTTTAACCCAAGCAATAGGAATTATAGGGATTTACCGTTAAAAGAACGCAAAGTTTTGAACTGGATTTCCTATTGTAAATCGTATATTTTCTAAAAAGAGGTGTTGTAGTTAAAGCAAAATGTTTCTGCCTGCATTAAAAATAAAAAAAATTCAACTGCTGTATCCAGTAACTGAGAATTAAGCGGGATTACTTGAAAGCAAGTGACTTGTGTATTTCTAATTTTTTTTTTTTGCAGATCGCATTTAATTTCATTGCTGTGTACGGAGCGTATTGAAAACAAAACGTTTGCTGATATGATATTGCATGTTTCTTTGCGTTTTTGATCTAAAGCTCATTTTTAACTTGTTTCTTGCCTAGTAAATGCTCAATGAATGTTTTGTTTTTATTTTATCGGGGGGTTTGGAATTCACGACAATTGTGCAAATGTGGTTGTTAAAATTTCGCAAGGAAATATTCGCGATGTTTGATGTGTCATGAACAAGAAACTGGTAAAACTGCAAAGCTTTCAGTCCAAAAAACGGAGTAAATAATTTTTTGCGTGTTAAAAAAGACGCTTGAAAGAAGCCAAATTAAAACTTGTACGAAAATTAAAAGAAAGATTGGGAAAAAAATTGTCATCATTCACAACACTAATGACGATCAAAAGTTAGCCGCATAATTATAAGCGTGTCCGGATTAAGCCGACTTTTAACACCTTTCTCTGTCTTAAGTTTTTGGTCTACGTGGTTCTTGTTACAACTCCTACTGAGATTTAGGTAAAACATTTTTACCTAAGCAGCGGGGATCCGAAATCCTGAACTGGTTTAAGCTCATCATGCAAAAAACTGGTGGCCTTTGGAATCTGGAAGAACAAGGGTTTCATATCAACTACTTAGAAATGAAAGCGGTTTTGCTGGGTTTGAAATCTTTATGTAACACTATCCATACCAAACATATAAGGATTCAGTCTGATAACACAACAACAGTAGCTTATGTTAATGCTATGGGGGGTGTTAAATCGACAGACTGTAATGATATGGCACAGCAAATTTGGTTGTGGTGTATACCGAGAGACATTTGGCTCAGTGCGTGCCACATACCAGGTTCAGCCAATGTGGATGCTGACAATGAATCCAGAAGATTTAACAGCTCCACTGAATGGTCTTTGCATTCAGATGTGTTTGCGGATATCAATGAAATGTGGGGTCCATTTCAAATTGACCTTTTTGCATCCAGACTTAATTTTAAGATTGCCAATTACGTATCATGGAAACCAGACCCTGGTGCACAATATGTAAATGCTTTTTTCATGAGTTGGGAAGAATACTATTTTTATGCTTTTCCACCTTTCAGTGTAATAACAGCCTGCTTGCAGACGATAGAACAAGACCAAGCGATGGGTGTAATTATTGTTCCTCTTTGGCAGACGCAACCATGGTTTACCACTCTTCTTCATCTGCTTGTAGCCAACCCTGTCCTCCTTCCTCGATCAGATTGTCTCCTGAAACAACCTCACAGCAGTGTTCTGCACCCACTTCGGAAACAACTAAGACTGATGGCTTGCAAGGTCTCCGGAAGAGCCTCCAGCCTGAGAGACATTTCAGACAAGGCTGCAAAGATCATCCTACAGTCCTGGTCAGATGGGACACAAAAGCAGTATAAACCGTACATCAAGCAGTGGACTAACTTTTGTAGTGAACGAGAGACTGATCCCTACGATCCACCTGTGACAATTGTATTAGATTTCCTGGTCAGCCTTCATGACAAGGGATTAACTTACACCACTATTAATACTGCCCGGAGTGCTATATCGGCAGTAAACTTGTCTAAGAATAATATGACCATTGGCATCCAATTGTCTCCAGGTTTATGAAAGGAATATACAAGAGCTCCCCACCAACTCCTCGCTATCAGTCAACTTGGGATGTACAACCCGTTTTAACTTACCTTTCTTCTTTTAGCCCTGCTGAAAAGCTGGACCTGAAATCGCTTACTTTAAAGTTGGTCATGTTGATAGCGGCCCTAGTTTCTGCACAAAGGGGGCAGAGTTTACATATCCTAGATATTCAATGCATGAAGGAAGTTCCTAACCAGTTCGAATTCCTGCTCACTGAACATATCAAACAAAGCAGACCTGGTTACAAAGCGCCTTCTGTTGTTTTGAAAGCGTATCCGGCTGACTCGTCGCTTTGTGTGTTTACACACTTGAAGGAATATCTCAAGAGGACAAAGCCACTCAGGGGGACAGGAACTAAACGTTTTATTAGCTTTATCAAACCTTACAAACAAGTTTCAAAGGAAACTATCTCCAGGTGGATTCGCATGGTGATGACTGCTGCTGGTATTGACACTAAACTATTTAAACCACACAGCACAAGGGCTGCAGTCACTTCAAGGGCCAAAGCAACATGTGTTCCTATTCATGAAATTCTGAATACTGCTGGATGGTCGTCCTCACGATGTTTTGACCGGTTCTACGATAAACCTGTTGAATCTTCCACCTTCGCTTCCGCTGTTTTAAAGATTGCTTAGAACGTTAACCAAGACTTGGGGCTATTGTGTCTCGCCCTCTTATTCAATGATTTGACGTTTATATTACTTGCACTTGTTAGTGGGTTTTGGATATTATTTATGTCAAGTATGGCATTATGTTCTTGTTATCTGTCACCAGAACTGTCAGTTCTATGCACAAATTTTTATTGATAATATATATGTCCAGTATGGCATTCTGTTCTCAGTGTTATTTGACATTAGAACTACATGTTCTACACACAGGGTTACATTTAAACTTGAATTTATAGCAGTCACCGCTGTTTGACTCCTTTCCTCGTGTGACTGTCTTGTCTTTGAAATCTCATGGGATCCCTGGGGCAGTGATGACGAGATAGAATTAAAAAATTAAACGAGACTTACCTGTAAGTTGAAGTTTGATTGGAATTCTATCGAGTCATCAAACTGCACCAAGGGATCACATGCCCACCCTATGTTGAGCACACTTGCAGTTATGACTGTACCCACCCATACTTCGACATATTTTATCATGGTTGGTATTTCAACAGTGCTCTGTTTGCTTTTAAATACCATAGTGAGACATTCACACTCGGCTGTAAATACTGATTATGCGCATGCGTCTAGCTATCTCATGTGATCCCTTGGTGCAGTTTGATGACTCGATAGAATTCCAATCAAACTTCAACTTACAGGTAAGTCTCGTTTAATTTTTTAATTTTAAGGTCGGCACACACGAGACGACTAGTCGCGCCGACCAGTCGCTCCAACCGGTCGCCGCCGGCGACTGTGAAAATTCCTGACTGCCGGGCATTTAGTCTATTTGAGACCGTGCCCGGCTGCCGGGCATTTAGCCACAGCGTTATTTAAACGAATCTACTTAGACCGTGGTTTAAGACAATTAATAGACCTCCACGTATGTTTCCAAATTGATCATTTTAAGTAGATTAATTTATTTCTGGTCTGTGCCTTTTTCCCTCTTTACAATGTTCACAAACAACGTTTAAATATGAACAATGGCGAATTTGGAACTGGTTTAGACCGCGGTTTTGTTGAACACCGTCTGAACTTCGTTTAAATAACCAGCTCATAGACTTTCCTTAACCACGCAGCACGTTGCTTAACCAACGAGTTTGTTTCCCGGGGGGAGGGAGGTACTCCCATATATGAGCTATATAGCTTTGTGCCGCTGTGGTGGGTATGGTTTTCAGGCAGTTTAGTGTGGATAGGGTATAGTAATCAGAGATTTTTGGTCTAGAATAGGGTATCATTTTCCGCGAAACTGATTTGTTGCGTGAAGAATTAGTCCAGACAAGGTTTACTGGCAAATAGCATTTAAAAATCGGTACGGCGGGCAGTACGGCATTTTTACTGACCCCTAGTGAACGAGTTTCTGTAAAAAAGCGAGTCTGGAATAGGTCTAGGATAGGGTAGGGTTTTTCGGTGTTTAGTCTAGAATAGGGTTTCAAAATGCAGCTAAAATGGTCTAGTATAGGTTAAGGGTCTCAGAGTCCCAGCGGCACACCCCCACCCATAAATTTCCAGAGTACCCCCCGGGGTTTGTTTATGCTAAGGACAAAACAATTTAAAATATGGGTCATTTAAAGTAACCCGCCACAGTCGGCGCCGGTTCCCGCGCGGTCGCCCGCGTTTCGCACCGCTGACCGTTTAGCGTTATTCAGCGTTGTCCAGCGGACTCATTCACAAATTTTCTACCACGAGGAAAGCAGTGACGTGCGCAGTGCGTTATTCAGCGCTGTCTCTTCGCGTTGGTTATATTACTTCAACTTCTTTTTTTTCCAGTCCTCGAAAACACGCCAGCATTACTTCCCCTCACTCACTCTCAGCTGTTGGTCAGCTACTCCCTTCATCTCCATCGATCCCTCGCAAGAACGTTTGAGTTGTTCCGCGTGTTTTTAAATATCCATCACGTGATCAAAGTTTGCGAAAGTTAAGGGTCTCACTGACGAAACAAATACCGGTTGACCTCCCTGTGCAACAATGGCCATGGCTGTTCAAGGTTTAGGCGAGAAATGTTTTCCAGTCGCATTCATTCCAAGGTTATTAACCAATTCTTGGAAGAATCAATCTCGTTTTAGAAACGAAGCGACATAGCGACATGCTCACTTCATAAAATGAATTCTTTACAGCGGGACGTCGCCATATAATTTATGGCGACATTCCCACTTCATAAGCGCTTGTTACCTAGCAAAGAGCGTTTCCTTCAGTTTCCAACGTCGTTTCTCTCTGTGTGTTGTTCTTCTCGTTGTAAAAATCTTGAAACCACCAACTACAACCAACCTTGACTTCTTAAACTTAAGTGCAATTTGAGGAATTAGCGATAAAATTTAGAATCTGTGTAATCATGGCACGAAAGGCGCTTAACAGTCTAAGGCGAGTGACCAACAAAAAATCTTTATAATTTTATATTTATTCTTTAACCAAACGTGAACAAAGTAAAATAATTAACAATTGGGTTGTTATGCGATCGTTTTCTCGCCGCTGGTCAATCGTTATGATAAACTGTATCCCATTAATTTGCATTTCCAGTCGCTATGTGAATATGTGAATAGTTATTACTCGTGGCGAAGTTTTAGATTTATCTTATTCCGTGTTTTAGCATATTCCGCCATTTCACCGTTCAGTTCCATCACTTCCACGGAAAAGGGTCACCAGCCTGGGATGCCGTTTCATAAGTCGGATGTCGGATTCTCAACAAGTCGGATGTCGGATTTTCAACAAGTCGGATGTCGGATTTTCAACAAGTGGGATGTCGGATTTTCAACAAGTCGGATGTCGGATTTTCAACAAGTCGGATGTCGGATTTTCAACAAGTCGGATGTCGGATTCTCAACAAGTCGGATGTCGGATTTTCAACAAGTCGGATGTCGGATTCTCAACAAGTCGGATGTCGGATGGCACCTACAAGCTTCCGTATATTTGCTTACTACGATCGAGCTTAAGTGTCGGCTACTGAATGTAGTGAATGTAGTGTAGTCTTACTTTTAAACCCGTGTATACGTGAAAGCGTAATGAACGGTTATCGGTAACGGTGGCTAAATAAAATTCACTGAATCACTCGCTCGCTCCTTCCATCAGCTGTAAACTTAGTGACTATATGCTTTGTTACGAATACGTTTCGTAACAACAACAACATGAATCCAGCGATCACAATCATTAATTTGATGTAAACGAATATAGACAACAATAAGCTTACAGATGTTTCGCATTTGGAGTTTTTAGTGCAACATTAAAATCGATCTAAAAGGATTTTGACACCGAAACACGCGTTTCGATGCGTATCTACATTAAAATAATAAAATTTAGTACTATTTGAGCATGTGTTCCTCGATAGCCTAGTGGATTGATGCTATGGCTTAGCTCCGGAAGGCCCCAGTTTGAGTCTCGCTCAACTCCTTTTTTCTCTTTTTTTTCTTTTTTCCGACTGAACATTATGAAAGTGATGCACTGTTTTTATTCGTTCGTCAAAAATCTTACGTTTAATTTTTTTAAAAAAATATCGAACCATGTCAGTGTGAAAACGTAAGCTTACGGCAATATTGCATTACGCGTTAGCATTCTTTTTTACGGGTTGGCTCTTAGGAGCCTTTGATTAATAGACATAATTTTAAGCTTATGTTTCTCCGTAAAAGCACTCAAAACACTCGGGAATCAATGCTGCAATGAGTTAAATGCGCCACGAGTTCAAGCTGTGTACAGCTTTTTGTTAATTATGCAATTGCTTGTGATTGGTTTTCCGAAACAAATTCACCGGAAAGGCTTATCTAAAAATAAACCTACTTGTAAAAACGCCGTTTCACAGGTGCAGTTTGAAAGTTGCACGCTCCGGGATTATGGGCTCCTGGTTTAAAGCTACAAAGTTGTTCTAAACGGCCATCCATATCAAGATAGGATAGTTTCAATGTCCTTGAATACTTAAATCAGCGGCCAGTTACAAATATTTTGATAAGCATTTTTTGTGTGTGGAAAACTCTTGGTATTGTAGTAACAGAGTAGAACTGCCCGGAGAGGAACCACCCCTATAAGTTTAGTCTGTCTACAGACCGATTTATTTTTCAGCCCATCGCGAGCGAAGCGAACGCGCGCAAGTGCGAGCGCGTAGCGCGAGAACGAGTCCCTCGCCTTCCGAGCTCGTTCTCGCGCGCCGCGCTCGCACTCGCGCGCTCGCTTCGCTTGCGCGCTCGGCTCAAAAGGAAAAGTCTGTGAACAGACCGACTATAAGTTGGGCATCTTAAATATGTAAAGCAGAGAAGATGGACATATACGATAGGTTTACATGTTATAACTTTTCCTGTCTCGTGCTGTACGTTGATCTGTAACAAAGGTATAATTACTCGTGGCGAAGCACACGAGTTGTAAATCCGGCTCCGACGTTTCTTCTTTTTTTTCGTGTGACATTAGCGCATGCAAATTTCTGCACGCATATTTTAGTTTATGTCGATGACTATATGGCTTTCAGCCATGAAATACATACCACAGAATTCCTCCGTGTGTTGACAGTGACAAGCAAAATAAAGAACTACAGTGTACAAGTCGGCTACTGAATGTAGTGAATGTAGTGTAGTCTTACTTTTAAACCCGTGTATACGTGAAAGCGTAATGAACGGGTTATCGGAAACGGTGACTAAATAAAATTCACTCACTCACTCACTCGCTCGCTCCTCGATTCCATCAGCTGTAAACTTTGTAAGTAATTCTTTGTTACGAATACGTTTCGTAACAAGAACAACGTGAATCCAGCGATAACAATAATAAATTTGATTTAAACGAATCGTAAACAACAATAAGCTTAAAGATGTTTCGCATTTGGAGTTTTTAGTCCAACGTTAAAATCGATTTAAAAGGATGTTTCAACCGAGACACGCGTTTGGATGCGTATCTACCCTAAAATAATAAAATTCAGTCCTAATTGACCAAGTTTACTTCGATAGAGAAGTGGATTGATGTTTTGGCTTAACCCCGGACGGCCCGAGTTGAAGTCACGCTCGAGACCTTTTTTTTTTTTTCTTTCTTCGGACTGGACATTATGAAAGTAATTAAGGTCTGTTTTTTTTTTTGCGTTCGTCAAAAATCCTTACGTTTATTATTATTTTTTTTTTAATATTTCTTCTTCTTTTTCTTCTTCTTCTTCTTCTTATTATTATTATTATTATTATTATTATTATTATTATTAATATTAATCCTAACAGGCTGCCTGTTGTGCCTTATCGAGGGTTTAGGAAAGTGAGCGATACTTACAGTTTGTAAAATAGTACAAGGCTTCCAGTCTAAACAATGTATTATATGACATTCCGCGGGTTTAATTTTCGCATACTCTCTCATCGATGCGCGAAAATACAACACTTGCGTCAAAAATCCTTACGTTTAATTTTTTTTTTAAATATCGAACCGTGTCAGTGTGAAAACATAAGCTTACGGCAATATTGCGTTACGCGTTAGCATTTCTTCTTCACGGGTTGGCTCAGGAGCCTTTGATTAGACATAATTTTAAGCTTATGTTTCTCCGTAAAAGCACTCAAAACACTCGGGAATCAATGCTGCAATAATTTAAATGCGCCACGAGTTCAAGCTGTGTACAACTTCTTGTTCAAAAGTATAATTTAACTCAGGACCTTCCTGAAAACCAATTCGGTGAGGGATTCCTCTGTTAAAATATTGTTATTCTTCTTCTTCTTCTTCTCCTCCTCCTCTTCTTCTTCTTCTTCTTCTTCTTCTTCTTCTTCTTCAAAACAGTATGAATTCGAAATGAAGAACCCAAGGGTCACATTAACATGAACTCCGGAAGGCAAGCCCAGGAGAGGACAGCCAAGAGAGATGTGGCGAACAACCGTCGAAAAAGAAAGGACACAGCTATTATTTAGAACCTGGGAAGAAGCAGGGACTACAGCCAGGGACACAATAACTTTGAGGAGGAGGATTGATGGCCCTATTCTCTACGAGGAGAGACAGGGTAGATGAATGAAAGCGTCGCTACTTCTGAAATTGAAGCCATATATATATCGGCAGGTTTTTACGCTTAAAGGCTGGTTTTCACTAGCGCATAAGCACAAGCATAAGCATAAGCATAATCGGCCGAAAAGCAAGTGAGAACGTCAGAACATAAGCATAAAGACATACGCAAGCGCAGTATGAACGAAATTCTCGATACCAGCTTTCCTCGGCTGTGAGATCCGAATCAAAGATGGCGGATGATTTGGTTGACTGCCTTGTGCTTATGCTTGTGCTTATTTCATCCCCGTTCTCACTTGACATAAATGTGACACAAGCATAGCATAAGCACAAGAAGAACGAACGTGTTCGTTCTTCTTGTGCTTATGCTATGCTTGTGTCACATTGTTAATTTAAATTGAGCGTGCTATTGGCCTTTCTTCATTCTTCGTTTTTACATTTTTCATTTTTCTATGACAACGTTATTGCAATTAGGTATATATATTTTATTTGTTCCGGTCAAGTTATCTTTCGAGTACTTTCTGAGAGGTTTCGGGCAGGCTCTGGGTAGTTTCCGGAGTCTTCCGAGTAGATTTCGGGGGCTCCGGGGTGTTCCTGGTGGATTCCGAGTTTTACAGACACCGCTATACAGATGTAGGACACGCCCCCTTCCCAGCACTTTGCTGTTGGCTTAAATTACAAACAATAATGTCCGACAACCGAACTAACGGTCATGAAACAGAAGGGCCGTCAAAACTTTTATCATTTTATTCCCTTATTCTTTTATATCTTTCGATTTTTAAAAGTTTTTTGGGTTGTTATGGTATCGTTTTCTCGCCGCTGGTCCATCGTTATATTAAAATGTATCCATTTTATTTACATTTAGCGTTTTAAATAAAGTGTAAAGGCTACAAAGTTGTCCTTGAAGTTCATTCATATAGAGATAGGATAATTTTACTGTCCTTAAATCTTTAAATCAGCGGCCAGTTACAACTATTTTGATAAGCATTTTTCGCGAAAAACTCTTGGTATCGTAGTAACACAGCAGAACCGCCCGGAACCACGCACTTTAAGTTGGGCGCTTTTGTAATACCGAGAAGGTGGTCACATGCGAGAGGTTTACTTGCTCCAATTTGGCTTGTATAGCTTACGTTGATCTGTAACAAAGATATAAATCAAGCCTAACAGGCTGCCTGTTGTGCCATATCGAGGATTCAGTGAAGATAGGAAGGTGAGCGATACTTACAGTTTGTAACATAGTGCAAGGCTTCCAGTCTAAACAATAGATCACATAACATTTCTCGGGTTTAAGTTTGGTGAATCATGAACGATATACACAAAAATATCAAAAACAAAACTCGCCGAAAACAAAAGGCGTTGGGGTGTCTGCTTAGAATTTTTACGACTTGCGGTTTCAAAAAACTGCGAATTCCGAAATCATTAAGCACACCTACTTCTAAAATTGAAGCCGTGCGATACCTTTTATATCGGTAGGTTTTTAGGCTGAAGTGAGCGTCTGTTTTAAAGCACGTTTTTGGCTTTAACATTGCAAGTAATGCATGGCAGAAGAGATAAAAACCAGTGATTTGGCTAAATCTTTTGTTCATGGTTTCATTTTATTTGTTATTTCTATTTCATGTTATTTAGTTTTAATAATTCATTTCTACATGTATTTATTCATTTATTCATTAATTTATTTTTTTCGTTTCGGGTAGCTTCCGAGTACTTTTTGGGAGGTTTCGGGTAGGCTCTGGACAGGTTCCAAAGGGTTCCGAGTAGATTGCGGGGTTTCCGTGGTGTTCCGGGTGGGTTCCTGGTTTTACATACACCTCTACAAAGGTGTAGGGCACGCCCCCTATCCCAGCACTTATTACAAACAATAATGTCTGACAACCAAACTAACGATCATGAAACAGAAGGGCCGCCAAAACAATAGGCCATTTCCGAGTTACTTTACGCCTCGTTGTCAAAGCGAGGCTAGGTGCTCAACCTTTCATATGAAAATGAGTTTTCATTCACATGCAAATAAAAACTCATTTTCATATGAAAGGTTTCGCACCTAGCCTCGCTTTGATAGTGGGGCTAAAGGCAACTCGGAAATGGCCTATTATTCTTAGATACGAACCATTTGATATATCTTTGGATTTTTCTTCAAAATTAACCTTTTCTACACACTAAAGACTGTTCTGACTTTTATGTTTATTCGCGGCTGCCAACATCCAACACATTGTGCCAACATGCTGACCCTCGCGGCAAGACAAATGCAAAACCTAGAAAAAACAACTCCAAGGTCGGTTCTTATTTTAAAATTGGACTATAAGAAAAGGAGAAAAACGACAACATTTTGTGAGAAAGTATTTGAGATTGGATTGAAATTGGTGGAGTCTCGGCGGATAATGCAAACCTCTTCTAAATATAACTGGATTAAAAGCCCGGGCGGTACTCCCATATATGAGCTATATAGGTATGTGCCGCTGTGAAGGGTATGGTTTTCAGGCAGTTTAGTCTGGGATAGAGTATAGTAATCAATAGTATCCCCACCCCCCCCCCCCCCCCCCCCGGGATTAAAAGACGTTTTCAGTGTTCTAGCTCTCGCTAGAAGATAAGATAAGAAGATAAGATTTTATCACATTTAGGTGAAGGTTGGCTTTTCAACGTTCAAAATAGAACACATTAAAAAAAAATTAAAAAATGTATATATTGTTGCAAGGCTTAAAACCATATCGTGAGCGTGGATTTCGTAGAATTGATGTTCGAAAAGTATATTTTCAACGATTTTATACTTGTTCAGAGAAGAATAAAACAGCGCAAAGCAAAAGTAAGCCCACTAATTTCCTGACTATTATCCGGGACCGATCCTCAGCACGTCTATATGTGAACGCTTCATGTTTAAAACTACTGTCGTTCATTTATTTTTTAGTTCACAAGAAACAAAATGAAAGCATTGGAAGTAGTTATGGTCCTGGTCTGTTTCGCACATGTCATTTTTACAGCAGAGCAAGACGCTGGCCATGTTGAATACGCCATATTGTTTGATGCAGGATCAAGTGAAACACGGATGGAAATCAACCAGTTTTTGGCCAGTGGACCCTCGTTACAACCATCTGAAGTCATTCCGTTTGATGCTGATCCCCATAAAGTTCAACCTGGACTTGATGACCTTCATGACGACCCTTCTCAAGTTGAAGCTTACTTGATGCCTTTATTGGAATCTGCCAAGAAAACCATCCCACAAGACAAGCACTCGTCCACCCCAATATATTTACTGGCGACAGCTGGAATGAGGCTGTTGCCTGAAGATCAGTCAGATGCTCTTTTAATTGAAGTTAGAAAACTGTTTAATGACAAAACCAAATGTCCATTTTTATTTGAAGACGACACTGATGCTCGAATCATAAAAGGGGCGGTCGAAGGGATCTATTCTTGGGTTACTGTTAATTTTCTGAGAGGCGTTTTCGGTACAGATAAAAAATCCTATGGAGGTTTAGATCTCGGAGGGGCATCTCCTCAAAATGCTTGGGAGTGTGACGATAAAACCAACCCCGATGTTTTTGTGATTGATGTTGGGGGACGCAACTATAGCCTTTTTGCTCGCACTTATCTGGGGTATGGGCAAGACCAAGCTCGAGAAACCTACCTAGAATTCATTGCCAAAAAGGAAAATTGCACTGAAAATCCTGAATGTGTCGTCCAAAGTCCTTGTCATAATAAAGGTTTTAAAGGACCCCTAGAGTTTCATGATCAAGAACGCATATTTGAAGGGACAGCTAAGGTTGGACTCTGTAAGGCAATAATCCGCGATTTGTTTTTCTGTCAATCATCAGATTTGGAAAAGTGCCCTTTCTCTGACCAACCCAAGTTAGAAGGGAAATTTTACGGAATGTCGGCTATCTATTACGTCTTAACAGATATAGATGCGGTTTGTTCTGATTGCAAAAGAAATATAGCCACGCCCCGTAAGGTAATAAAGGCCGCTAAATCGTTTTGTGAGAAGGATTATAACGAGATAAGCGAAGACCCTTACGCTAAAAATAATTGCTTTGGTGCTGTATACATTTACCAGCTGTTCACTGTAGGCTACCAGCTTGGTTCTTATCAAATTATAAGGGTGGCTGATTCACTGAATGGGTTTGACCTGAGTTGGACACTTGGTGCAGTACTACATAACACAGGGATCTTACACGAATAGATAATTTGATCCTACTGTGGAATCATTTGAGGTAAAAATGTTTAAAGAGAACGCCTAAAGCGTTAAAGGAACTGGAAAAGTAGCAAGTAGTGACATAGATTGAGGGGAATAAAAATAAACTGTAATAGTGGCACATAGCATTAATTGTTTCCTTTTCTTGTTTTCCCGTTATTTTGGTATCTACACGGAGCTTAACCCTCGTAAGTACACGCAAACTTATACCCCCACCTCGGTACAAGGGAAGGGGGGGCTGGTTGCAGCCACTCCTGGATTTTTGCCGTTTTTCAATATTTTGCACTTAGACTTGCTCCAAGCCGATCGTTTCGCTTATCAGTCCGCTGGTTAGCGAGCGAGGACGTGCGCGGGCTCTAAAAGCAAGATGGCGGCTGGTTTTGCGAAACGTTTCTTGTTTCTTCGCAGTTGAGAGCACACTGCAAGGATCACAAATTTCACTCATGTTTCTCCGCAGTTCATTAATATATGATTCTCATATATTCACATTCATATATATTCGCTGTCATTGGGTATACGATATCACAATTGACCATCTATCCATGTGGCTTGATAGCTCAGTGGATACAGCATTGCACCGGTATCGCAAGGTCATGGTTTCAAATCCCGTTCAGGCCTGAATTTTTTTAACTGCTTAAGTTGAGACTCCACGCTGCGAAGATCACAAATTCCACTAAATCCATAATGATGAAAAAATTGTTTGATTGATTTCCAAAGATTGATACAACTAATCGTTTCAGTTGTACCGTGTGATATACCAGGCGGATCTGCTGCTGACAGAACGATTATAAGCAAAGCTTTCCATTCCCAACCACCTCAGAGTCTTAAAAAGAAACCCTTCGTCTCAATCCCATCCAATCAAGGAATGGCAGACTCACTGATGAAAATAGCTGAAGTTCTCCTTTACCATGCAACATAGTTGCCAAGTCATGCTTATACAGACCGAGGGAAACGGAAAGCAACTGCGAACTATAAATGCTTATATATAAATTGCTGTTATTTTAACAACAACAATTTGTTTTTCAAATAATAAAACAAAATATAGTAGCAACCCGCAAATAACTAATCTTAAGTTTTTGTCCAGGACATGTGATATTTCAATGGTAACTGTTTTGAATTCCCCATTTAAACAACCTTTTTAATGATAATTGTTTTTCTTGCGCCTATTAATAACATAGTTTAGCTTTTCAATCGTTTTAGTATCCTTGCTTATCTTAGTTTACTATTTTTACGTTACAATTTTGGCGCCTTTGTGATGTCATCAAAACTAGTTCAATACATCCAAATGGCGGCTGATCGGAAATCGCTTGAAAGTCCTCGGTGGTCATGATCTGTTGACCACTGCAGTCAACTCCCGCTATAATGGACACCACCTGGTTTTACTAGCGACATAAGAATAGGCATAAGCGGAAGTATAAGAATTGACGTCAAGTGAAAACGAACATTGACATAAGCATTAGATTGATCTTTATGCTTATGCTTATGTCGGGCCCGTTTTCACTGGACATAAGCGCTGTTATGCTCTCGCTTATGCTTATGCTTAGTTTGTTCGTGAAAACCAGGCTTTATAGAGAGTCCGTAATAGCACGGTTAATTTTAATGAAAACGATTTGGTCGAGACTACTCTAACTCTAACTCGGCTAACTCTAATAAGGTCCTCTAACTCTAACTCTTTTTCATACCAACGAGGTGCCTGGTGTCCGCCATAATAGGTGTCGATAACAAATTGTTGACAGCTACTATTGTGAACAGAAATAGTTATCATTAGTATTAAGTTATCGAAAACAATTTTTCTTACATTTTGGACCCCTAAACTAGTTTAGATCAGCTGCATGATAACTATCAATTGTTGGATGAGGTGAAGCAGGATAGCAATTATTATCAAGGCCGAGGTAACACAAACCATAGTTAATAGAATAAACTGGTTATGAAACTCAGTCAGTCCTTTGTTATATGTTTTTGTTCTCCATTCCTTTTGTTCGTTTGCCTTGACCCTGCACAAAACACAAAAGGTATTGAAATGCATATGAGCAACTGACCAGTAGAAACATTTGGGCTCACACGTTAAACAAAACAATGTGCAGGGTCACGGTTCGTTCAACATAAAACAAAGCAGCTTTGTACACTCTTTTTGAAATTTATTGAGCTTCATAACCAGTTTGTTCTATTAACTATGCACAAACAAAGGCCTTTATCATTCTCGCTACCGTGCGAAAACCGAATTCAATAATTCTTTTTTTAGACATTTAAAGAATCTGACCCACCCAGTTTGCATTGCGCGACTACGTTGGTTCATCCGCCATTTTCAGGGCCCCCGAAAGTCCATACTGTATTGTAGATGAGGAATTCACTCGTGCAAGAGGTGATATGCTTGCCCAAATATGGAATAGATCCGTATCATAACAATAAGAGAAGCGCATCAACCTATGGACAACATGTTTTTTTTAATAAAATGTACCGGAACTTTATTTTAAGGACGTTAGCGCGAAAATCTTCTAACATTGATTTTTTTATAAAACTTTTGCTGCAGTTAGGCAATGAGTTACTCGTGTCAGAAATGCAAAAAAATGGGGGGTCACCGACTTTGTTTCGGTAATAAGATATCTGAAAGGTGACCCTAATTTCGAAAAGTCGGCTTTCCCTACTCGATATGGCCCCAATGTCTGTTAGTCTGAAAATATTGTTAATGAATCTCTAAAATGCAATTTTCTGTGCCAAATTTTGTATGAGTGGGTCTATTAAGCAAATTCATTCAACTGGTAACGTTCTTTAGAGGAAATCTAATCTGTAAACGACAGCATTTGCAAACTCTGACAGCCGCAAGTTGCCAGGATTCGATGTCGCGCGGGTAGAAAAATGGAAAAAATTTAAATTTCCTACATTGATTTTTTGTTCATTTTTTCACAATCTGTCGAGAATTGGCAAAGAAGTTGGGGGTCACCGACCATCCAAGCGAGTTGAATCTAAGCAAAGTTAACGCAACGGTTACCAGCCCTTCTTGTGCTTAGATTTCTTCTCTTGCGCGCGCGCTCGTGCATGACGTAGCATAGCGTTGCGACGCGAATTGCGTGCACAGTAAGGATACGCATAAACAATTAGCGCGAACGTCCTTAAAGTGATGTTTCTTTTGTGCTACAAGATTTCATCCAATCGTGAAACTCCAAAACAATGGCCAAGAAAGGCTTCTAATTTTACATGTTTCCCACATAGAATTTTGGTTGCATTAAAACTCAAAATAGTTTTCACTAAAAGAGAATCAATTAGTAAACTAGAGAGAAATAAATGCACTACCTGGTTAAGTTATGGTAGATTTTCACGTTTTAGCCAATGAGGTGGACGGTTTCAACAATATCACAATTAACACCTTTCTGCATTCCCTGCCGTTAGGTTGCCTACTTCTTACTGGGACCATTACTTAAAGTACTAATTTCGCCATTTCAGGCTAAACTTGTAGCCTTTTTT
Source organism: Dendrophyllia cribrosa (assembly GCA_024195265.1). Lineage (NCBI taxonomy): Eukaryota > Metazoa > Cnidaria > Anthozoa > Scleractinia > Dendrophylliidae > Dendrophyllia > Dendrophyllia cribrosa. Next base: position 20,418,773 of record JAJLRJ010000011.1, on the reverse strand, counting down.
AGCTTTTCCCTTCGTAGATTGTGAAATACTGTAATTTCTTTCTCGCTGCCTCTGCATGTAAAAATCTGTAGATATGACGTCACATCTGCATGCATAAATCCCACTGTCTTTAGATATGACGTCACAATTCGATGCCAGCGTGAATTAGCTGTGTGCTCTCAGCCAATGAGCATAGAGATGGTGAGCAAAATACATTATAATAGATACTGTCGGCGTGTAACATTCTGCGGTCAGTTTTGTTCCTCTTGGGAATTAATTTTCGGTGTCTTCATCGGCCAAAGAATCTTTGTACATCTAGAAATGACAAAACAAGTTGTATACATAGAGAGATGTCAGCAAAGAACGTACATTCGAAACTTTTGACAACAGCAACCCTTGGACAGAATTCTCTGGGCGTTGCAGAGACGTGGTCATTAAGGGAAGGTGCCAGCCCCGTTGCAGTAGTTTTTCTGTAGTAAATGCAATTACTTTATGGTAAAGTCGCACACGGCCGGAGTCTAACTTCTGTAGCATGAAGCAACTCGGAGTATTATTACTCCGAAAATATACAATGTTCAGACGTCCGATAAAGGTTGTATTAATTTTAACACTCAGTGCCGCCAATCACGGGGTGGCTCGTCTACGCTATCAAAAGAGAACATGGCA
>JAJLRJ010000011.1:20238128-20413128 GCA_024195265.1 Dendrophyllia cribrosa | reverse complement strand
TCCAATCTCGATAATAGATACTTTGCATTGTCTTTGGGTTTGGATTTTACACATGTCTTTTGTAACATAATAGGTATGAAAATATGTACCAATGAGATGGCTAATCGCTCCCATTTCGTCTTATGGACAAACAAGTTAAGTTGGCGGGCCAATTCTTTCAAAAAAGCAGTTCCACTTACCACGAGGGAGTGTAAATATATTCTTCTTCCACCCCAAGATGTTATTATAGGTTGATTGAATAATATTCTTAATGGCTTCGTCACCTTTGTATTCTCCCCATGTAATCTTGTTTGACTTAATGGACTGACAACGAGATCAAAACCAGGGAATAAAAGAGTGAAGAAGGTCTTCAAATTCTTCATCCGTGAAATGTAGGCAGGTTTTGTGTAACCGAGCTAGGCACATATCACAACAAATCCCATCCTGGTCCTCTTGAACATATTCCTTGCATATAGGGCAATTCGAATAATTGTTTACGTTGTCGATCGTTGGGTCTTCATTTGCATTTTCTTGCTCGATATTTGCATAAGATCCATCTTCATCTGAAACCGAATCACCAGAGCCGAAAACTTCGCCAACGCTTGGTTCGCTCACCACGACAGTGCAGGCCACACATTTCCAACTAAGGATTACACTCGAATGAAGAGCATGGTAATAATCCACAGATACGCCACAGCATCTAATGTGGCACGTTGATCAATAGATGGTTTTCACTCACGTGACCTTCAGTCCTGTGGGACTCAAATGACAAAGGCCATGGCGGCCATGTTGGTGCACATAACAAAAGAAGTTCATTAAAATTCTTTATTGTAGACATCGCCCGTACAAAATAGCTTTCTGGTCCCCAAACATTATCCGGACTTGTATAAATGTTTATTTGAATAGCTCATTAGCCACAAGAAAACTATTGCGTGACGTCGCCTTTTTCCTTCCAAAATCACAATATTAAGCCTTTGCGAAAATTTCATGGAATAAGGTAATTTTTTGTGTGCACAAATAACTGCCAATTTATATTTAGGGCCTGGTCGCACTACAGTCAAAAACAAAAATTAGCCCGTGCGAAATGACAAAAACAAAAACATTCCACGAAAAGCGTGTCCCACCGAAGCGGTTTCTTTTGTTTTCCTCGATTTTTGCACCGGCGGATTTTTGTTTTTGACTGTAGTGCGACCAGTCCCTAAAGGCTGGTTTTCACTAGCGCATAAGCATAAGCACAAGCCAACATAAGCAGACTCAGTAACGTGTTATTCATTAGTTCCAATTGTTTGAACAAAACAGAACAATAGGCACTAATGATCAACATGTTACTGAGTCTGCGTATGTTGGCTTGTGCTTATGCTTATGCGCTAGTGAAAACTAGCCTTTACTGTACCTTTTTGTTCGCCAGATGCAGCATTCCATTTGCTATATCCCGTGCGATCCTCAGTTTATCGATGCGTGTGAAATGTCCATTTTGTTCGTGAATATTTTTGTAAGGATTTTTCCTGTTTTTCTTCAGAAGAGTCAACAAGCAGCCATTTTGAGCCAGACGCACTATCACTAACACTGGTTCTGTTCAGGTTTAAAAAAATACGAATAAGAGCCGTATTATCGTTACCAAGTTACCAAAATTAAGACCGGGTTTTTTGGTCGATAGTAACGTCACCCGTCATATTAAATTTCCAAATATGTCCAAAGTGTCAGTCAATCATTGACCCTATTCCCACCTGGCCTCCGGAGGATTCCGCACCCACTCCCCTCTCCGTAATATCAAGAATATCAAAGCTATGGCTGCTCGACTAAACTTCGAGGGCCGGTCATTTAAACGAAGTTTAGACGGTGTTTAACAAAACCGCGGTCTAAACCAATTTCAAACTGGCCAACCCTAATATGTGAACGCTATTTACTGTAAACAGTGTCTAGAAAGTATATAGCACAGACTAGAAAAACATTTATCTACTCAAAATGACCCACTTATAAGCAGATGTGGAGCTCCATTAATTGACTAAACCGCGGTCTAAATTAGACTTCGTTTAAATAACCGGCCCCGAGGGTTTATAGTACGTCCAAAATTGAAAGCTAGGTCACATGACATGATGACCTCATATGACGCGGGAATTGCGCCATCTTTGATTTCCATCATGTTAGAAAAGCGCCAAAATTGAGTCAAAATTAATCAAAACAAGAAGCTGTACACAGCTTGAACTCGTGGCGTTTTTAAATTATTGCAGCATTGTTTCCCGAGTGTTTTGAGTGCTTTTACGGAGAAACAGAAGCTTAAAATTATGTCTAATCAAAGGCTCCTAAGAGCCAACCCGTGTAGAAGAAATGCGAACGCGTAACGCAATATTGCCGTAAGCTTACGTTTCCACACTGACACGGTTCGAACAGGACAAAAAAAAAAAAAAGAAAAAACGAAGTCTCGAGCGTTACTTGAACTCGGGCCGTCCGGGGCTTAGCCAAAACATCTATCCACTGCGCTATCGAAGAACACTTAATCGGTAATATCTAAATTTTATTATTTTGAGGTAGATACGCATCAAAACGCGTGTCTCGGTTGAAAAATCCTTTTAAATAGATTTTAACGTTGCACTAAAAACTCCAAATGCGAAACATCTTTAAGCTTATTGTTGTTTATATTCGTATAAATCAAATTAATTATTGTTATCGCTGGATTCACGTTGTTCTGGTTACGAAACGTATTCGTAACAAAGCATTTAATACTCACGAAGTTTACAGCTGAGGAGCGAGTGAGTGAGTGAGAGAATTTTATTTAGTCACCGTTTCCGATAACCCGTGCATTATGCTTGCGTGTATACACGGGTTTAAAAGTAAGACTACACTACATTCACTACATTCAGTAGCCGACACTTCAAAGCTCGATCGCTATAAAGCAAATTGCAAGTTATATAAAACACAAAACTTGCCGGAACAAAAATCCCACAGGAATAATATCAAACGGTCCTATCCATCCATGAACGCCTTGCATTGTCTTGAAAACGTGCAATTGTACGCTGTAGTTCTTTACTTTGTTTGTCACTGTCAACACACAGAGAAATTCTGCGGTATGTATTTCATGGCTAAAGGCATATAGTCGTCGACATCAACTAAAATATGCATGCATAAATTTGCATGCGCTAATGTGACACGAAAAAAAACAACAAGAAAAGTCAAAGCCGGATTTACAACTCGTGTGCTTCGCCACGAGTAATAAAAAATGCTAAAATGATGTTTAATTGTAAATTTACTACTTTCTTATGTAATTTAGCTAAGTTTTCTTCTTTATATAGGTATATATATATGTTCTATGTGTGATACCATTGTTTCAACTAATGCAGTGGAAATGGAATAAATTAAATTAAATTAATTATCCGTTGAAACGTCACCAAAAGCAGAAAATTTAAAAATTTGAAAAATATGGTTGGAAGGGAAACGTCACATATTATGAATAAAAATCTGTCTCCACCCGGTCTGAATAAAAGCGGCGCAATTACACGTATAGTGTAAAGACTAGATGGCAGCAACACAAGGTAAAGCCGCGAATATACATTAGAAAAACCACATTGTCCTTCTTGTTATCTGATTTTCACTAGTTATACCCGCGGAAAAAGCTAAAACGCGAACACATGAAACATGAACTTTAAATCCCTACGCTTCAGTGTTTGCTTTTATGCTTATGCTTGTGTCTAGCCCTTTTACGTTCACATTACGAAGGGTTATGATCACACTTATACGAGGAGTTAAACAAAGAAGTTTTAATTTAGGGTGGCTCCATATAGTTATTGGCCAGTCTTCCAAATAAAATATACACGATCTTGTTGCTTTCTTTCGAGAGTTTCGTTTCGCGATATCAGGCATAATATACACATACACGTAGCTTAGGCTTTCTCGTTTACGGAGAAGTCTAATTTGGTAGTCTTGTATCGTTACCATGGCAACCAATGATTGAGTTGTTGGGCTTGTTGTTCAAGGCTAGCAAACCTCTCAACGGATTTTCGCGGTTTTTGCACGGTAAATATTCACGATTTTTGGTGAAACAGAAGAAACATTCAGTAGGGCTAACCTAACAAAGCCATAAAAAAAATCGGTACATAATTTTTTTGCAATTTACTCACTTTTCGTTTTTTTTACGTTTATTGGCTTTGTGTGTGTACAAAAATTGTTGTATTTTTTTGTGATCGAGAACAAAGAAAATCCTACCAATCTGTTTCACCGTGTGGAATGCGCCCAATAAACGTTTTAGTTACCGTAAAAACCTTTATTTTCGTGACGTTATCGAAATAAACAAACGCGCGCTCACACCATTGTCGTGCCCGTGCCCGTGCCTCGCGCGCCAAAAAACTATATGGAGCCACCTTAAACTAATTTAAGGTTTAATAAAATGGTGGCTCTTAGTTTCACGTTATTAAGTCCACGTGAGCACTTTCCGCTATCCCAGTCTCAATTGCATAAAGCTCTTACTAATTAAAACTACAACAGTTGTTAAATATAAATACAAAAATTGACGTGAGTAGACTTTTCGATGATGTTGCATCACCATCGAAACGTCAACACGCATAAACCGTTTTTAATCATCAATTGTAAAATGCTAAAGATAATTAAAAGGAATTAATGTCGCAAAAAATGCAAGATGAATGATCAATCTACATACTCATTGCAATACATCAACATGAATGTGCACTTCTTAGTTCATTACCAGTTTCTGTGCAAGCTCCAATAAGACTTATCACATTGGGATGTTCTCCCACGGTGACCATGATCTGCAGCTCGTTCAATAGATCCTTCCACTCTCGCTCTGAAGCATTCTCTATAATTTAAAAAAGACTTCATTTATGACTGGTGAATTACAAAGTAAATGCTTTGTTACATTTACGCTCCGCTCCCCCCTCCCCTCCCCATACGTTGTTACAGTTAGCCCACAGAGCGACACATGTACAAAGCTTTTTGAGCATGAATCATTTGAGAGTAAATATCATTGTAATGCTATTTTAAACATCAAAGCAATTTTTTTATAGCGGAGCACTTGCCGGGCCTAAGGCCCGGCTGCGCAGCCCCATACTCATAGAACCCATGCCGTCATTTTTCATGGTCATGGCTAGCGGAATGTTTCGCGGGCGCGTTGTGTGCCCGCCGCCGAACGCCCGCCGCCGAACGCCCGCCGTACGCTTTCGGCTAGCTCGTACGACGTCATCAACATCCGGGATCTTTGAGGCTTTGTTTTTCGCGCGGCTACACAGCCGTCAGCTCGGTAAACATGTTTTAAAAAGTTTGGATCTTTCGCTGGTCAGTGTTTAAGCGGACAAGTAAAGTCGTTATTTCCCTGCATTTTTTCGCGGTTTGCTACAGGACAGGGATACTAATTAAGGGATACTCAGAAGCCGCTTTAGTAGCAAAAGAAGAGCTTTCTGGGATAAAATCTTGCTTCGAGGAACTTCATTTCAATGCGGGGAGATATGTTTGTTTTTATTACGGATTTCAGAACCAAAGGAGCGGAGATTTAGAGAATTAACAAGCAAGCGAGGGACTCAAAGGTAAACTGAACAGATTACATTTTTCGATGGGAATTTATGTTGATATCAATCTGTGATTGACTTTTTCCTTGTGTTCTTGTGTAGTTTTGGAGAATTATTTTAATTAAAACGAGCTTAACTTCAGTTGTATCGATTTCTTGAATTTCATCGAAGACAGCTTGATGCGCTATATTAAAATGGTACGCGTTTTGCTTTTAAACATAAACTGATGGAGATTTGAATCAAATTTGTCGAAAGAAGACTGTGTTGTCCATTTTTATGTGTTTGTTCATTCATTACATAGATTGAAAAGCGATTTTATGGAAACAAAACAAGACTTAGACTTCACTCGCGTCGCCTTATGCAAATATTTTTGTGTATTTTTGCAATTTTGATTTCCAAATCAGTTTCTTGAGCAATTTTTGGCAAACAACAACTGTATTTTATTCGGAAAGTAGTCGTACTAGTTATTCTAGACAGAGAAAAGTTGTTTTTGTGAACTTTTGTACGGTCTAAATGTACTGTGCAGACTGTCGGGTAATAAGCCTTAAGCTTACTGTTTTTGAGAATTGCTAAAACTGAAAAATAGCCCGGTCGTCAATTTTAATTCTTGTGCTTCCGACCTTTCACCTTAGTTAAGTTTCACCTTAGTTAAGCTTGTTCAAAGTGCTACGCTGTTAGGCTCAGCCTATCTATATATATTAGGTATACATTACATAGGCGTGAGGAGGCTCAACTCAGTTTTTTTGGCCGTGGGGTGTATGTTTTGAAATCAAAATTTCGCACGGAAGACATGCTTCGATTGCTTTTATACCAAGTTTATGAAATGTAATTAAAGTTTTATGTGTCACTGGTTTCCAAGCAACAGCGGTTACTATAGCAACGCCAGATTAACCCTTTGTTTTAGACAATGTCGTTTTCTTAAAATGTAGTCAGACACTTCAAAATAAAACTTTCACATTTTTTAGTACTCAAGTATCACAAGCTGTAGACGATCGGAAGTTTCAAAAAAATATGACGCCTCTTTAAGAATGTTCGGAAGATCATAAGTAAATTGTGATCGCAAACAATTTCATTCAGCAGCGATTTAAAAAAATCATTGGAAGATGCATGCACTTAATAATCGTGTATTACAACTTTCCCTCTCATCCAATCAGAGTTTAGAAAATTGGAAGTAAATGTAACAAAAATAATTTATGTTGTATTATTAAAAACTGGGATTTACACAAAACTCCAATAGTTCACCTTTCAACATTTTCACTGCACAGTGTTTAAATTGTCCGTCGATCTGTACCAAGCCCTTGAAGACTTGACCAAAGGCGCCTTCTCCAATCTTTTCATAGAGCTCAACATCTGTTTGCGAAAGCTCGCGCCAGACTTTACGCGTCCAAAACACTGTCTTTCTCATTATTGGTTCATACGTGTTACTTTGTTTCATTAACTGTTTGAAATTTAAAAATAAACATAACAGCAAATTAAAGGTATTTGCTAAAAGTACACGATAAACACAATTAATACTTGGTCGCCGTTAAAGTTCGTTTTCAACCCGATAAAACATCAATAGCCATATGCAACAAGAGATCTAAGAGAACACGAGAAGTACAAGAGGGCACCTTGTTTACCATTACCAACCAAAAGTTTAAGAATAACCTTACGGATACCTATACTCGTTATTATTTCATACACATTTTAATTGACCCCCATAAGTTCATTTGAACTCTACTGACTTTCACATGCATTCATGACCTTCATGGCAAGCCCTATGCGAAACTAAGCATTGAAAGAAATGATGATGGTGATTGTAATGATTATGATGATGATGATGATGATGATGATGATGGTGAAAATGGCGATGATTATAATGCAAATTAATCACGTGGTCCTTATCAAGGGGCAAACATTGGAAAGAAGGCAACATTAGGAGTTTTGGGAGCTAATGACGGGGTAATATAAATAATTCATTATTTCAAATTAACACAACTATCACAACGAGGTATATTGTAACTTGATAATAGACCACCTCGTAGTTTTTATCTCGTGAATACGCGAAGCGTTAAACGAGATATTGTATACGGGGACAGATATGCAAATTGTCACTCGTTCCATCATCCATAAACTTTTTTATTTCCCAATGTATTACGTGTTAAAAGATGATTGCTGTAATTGAATATCAGTAAACTTTTTTATTTCCTCAGTGTAATTACGTCATCCAGTGTCTAGACAGTCTCGTTTCACACAATGCATATTTATGTCACGCTTATTATCTGAGCTTTACAACTTGCTTAGAAGCGGAGATAGTGAATGTCGAATGCCGTACCGCCATACCTAAACATCTGTAAATGTTTAAAAAGTCACCGACTTATATCTTCCCTTCTAACTAAGATATAACGCTCGAGTTTTAAGGTGGTTCGATACAGTTTTCTGGAGACCATACCAACATTTTTCAATCGGCTTTTAAGCGGTCTTCTCCAAGTCAGATCAACGTGAAATTTTCACCACTAACTGGTTTTGAATTGAAGTTTGGCAAGATATATTTTCTGGTAAAATCGATATTACCATGACAACGATAAACAAGAAACTTAGAAATCAGTAAAAGTGAAATTTAGCCCGTTTAAGATTTCGCATTGAAAATCCCACATAGGCATCTTAAAATATGGTATATGGCATATATATTTTGCAAGAATAAAAAAATTCTGTATGTTTGAATTAAAATAAATCGCAATAACATTTCAAACCTTACTATTTGTGTACTGGTATTAAATTGATCGAGAGATTAACACTGGTTTTGTGAAATTACTTAATGATAATGTCAAAAAGTAGCTTGATGTTATGTTTGTAAACCCTGAAAGTTTTGTTTACTTTCTCTTTTGCGATCTTGAGAACTACCTTTTTTCCTAACATCGCATCATGTGCAATTTTTGGGTAATTTTCGATTTTAATGGCTTTTGCAAAAATCTGAGAAACGGCTCGATGGATTTTTTTAAAACATTCACTGTGCATGCTTACCGATGTGCAAAATATTATCTGAAAGTTTCATTAGCATTGATTCACTGGAACGCCTTTAAATTTAAAGATGAAGACGACGTACGAACCGGCCGAAAAAATGGCGTTACAAATTTACTCTTTTAAGTTATTCTCAGTAATGATTTCAAATCAATGCGCACTACATTCTTCCGTGATTGAAACATTGCAATGTACGCTCTTTGATGCAAATTTCTTTGCATCTGTTTTCTTTTGCGTTCAAAACGCCTGCTGTAAAAACGTTTTCAAAACGCAAAAGGGCATTTATTGCTCAAAATAATCCTAAAAAGAGACTTAAGGGAATCTGGAAAGTAGCAAGGAGAGTAATAAGGTACAATCATGCTCGAATATAGATAATAATAGATGCACAGCAGATCACAACGAAAGTATAAATCACGGAGGAATGCAGTGTGCATTGATTTGAAATCATTATTAAGCATAACTTAAAAAAGTAAATTTGTAACGCCATTTTTTTCGGCCGGTTCGAACGTCGTTTTCATCTTTAAATTTAAAGGCGTTCCAGTGAATCAATGGCAATGAAACTTTCAAATAATATTTTGCACATCGGTAAGCATGCACAGTGAATGTTTTAAAAAAATCCATCGAGCCGTTTCTCAGATTTTTGCAAAAGCCATTAAAATCGAAAATTACCCAAAAATTGCACATGAAGTGATGTTAGGAAAACAGGTAGTTCTCAAGATCGCAAAAGAAGTAAACAAAACTTTCAAAGTTTACAAACATAACATCAAGCTACTTTTTGACATTATCATTAAGTAATTTCACAAAACCAGTGTAAATCTCTCGATCAATTTAATACCAGTACACAAATAGTAAGGTTTGAAATTATTTGCGATTTATTTTAATTCAAACATACAGAATTTTTTTATTCTTGCAAAATATATATGCCATATACCATATTTTAAGATGCCTATGTGGGATTTTCAATGCGAAATCTTAAACGGGCTAAATTTCACTTTTACTGATTTCTAAGTTTCTTGTTTATCGTTGTCATGGTAATATCGATTTTACCAGAAAATATATCTTGCCAAACTTCAATTCAAAACCAGTTAGTGGTGAAAATTTCACGTTGATCTGACTTGGAGAAGACCGCTTAAAAGCCGATTGAAAAATGTTGGTATGGTCTCCAGAAAACTGTATCGAACCACCTTAAGGTCTTGACTAATTTTAAAGGTGTTCTTTTATGAAATATCGATGGTGTTCCTGTCCTAGCCGAAGTTACAAATTTAGAAATCTATGCGATAGTCTAGGAGTGATTATTAAGTTTAGAAAAACCGACTTATGGAATTGTGAGATGGGTTGTATCAAGTAAACTAAAACTGATCAAGTTGAGAACTCACTTAAGATTGAAGACAAATTATCAAATGTGGCAATTACCTCCATAGACGTTTCCCTTTCCGTTTTCGCTTTTGATTTGCAAATTAATCGAAACTTGAGGCAGACAATCACAACAAATAAAACAGCTAAGCCGAGAGGCAACACGATAATCACCATCAAATTCCTGATGAACTTGTCTGTGGAAAATGTGGAAAATTAACAATACATCAACAAATTATATTTACATAGCTAGAAATGCACCCTTCAAAAAAATAACAAGGCATAGTTAAATGCTATTTTCATAACACGCGCGTTCAAAAATTCAGTAACGTCTCAAAACAACGGTTGTACGCCGTGGTCAATTATCTTTACGACGTCTCCGTTTACCAAGATGCTGATTTCCATCAACCGACCGACCAATCAATGGAATTTTTACATTTTATCGTCAATAAAAGGTGAAAAACGCATTTTCATTAAAAAATGTCTTGAAGCTGGCATTTTAGTAGTGTTTTCTTACAATACAGTTAGATTTAAAATTACTACTTACAAAACTAATTTCGGAACTTTTTCTTTTTCAGTTGGTCTCTACCAGGCGTACGTTTCTCAAAACTCCCGAAAACATTTGCAGTAAACGTATCATTTTATTGCCAAGCTTTCAAAATCACTAAACAAATACCGAATCTTTGTTGAAAAACATTCTGCACATAACATAACCTCCGTTCGAGCCCGAAACGTCTTCCGTACTTTCGAGTATGACGCACACCAGAAGTCAAAACTCAAAACACTCACCAGGCAGTGTACTTTGTGTTACCATAACAACATCAGATCTTCCATAGCTGTTGTTGCTTGACAATCGAATAGTGTACTTTGTAGCGGGTTCCAAATCATTTACCATCATTCCTGTTTGCGTGTATGGCACTGTCTTAAGCACTGTGAAGTTCTTTGAGAGCGTTGTCTTGATTTCGATCGTGATATTTTTTATCTGGTAATATTTCCCGTCTCTTGGTTCGTTCCAGGTTAATACGAAGTACCGTGTCTGGACATTTGCTATTTTGATGTCCCTTGGAGGACCTGGTTTGTCTTATGTTTAAAAATTAATAAACAACAACAACAAAAAAGCGTTCAGTGTAATTACTTACTCAAATAAACAGCTCGAACCAGCAAACAAACTAATACAGCCAATAAGAGACTACAAACTAAGTCGTCAATGTCTCTGTTTGAGATATAGAAACGCCGTAAACCTGTAGTGGAAACGTTTCTAAACAATACAACAAATAGATATTTTTGGAGAGTTGCATTGCAGCCAGACCGTAATGGCAAGAGTTGTTTGAGATTTGTACGTTCAAGTGATTCGTTATCCAGCCATCCCTGTTTGTGCTTACCTAGAACAGTTATGGTAGAAATGTTAAGTCCTTCAATGTCAGTTGAATCTAGTTGCTCCACCACTCGAGAAGCAACGTCCGTCGTGGTCATGTGAGCATTTATTACAAATGTGAGCACAATGGTTGCCACTACACTTCCACGACTAATAAAGAAGAAAAAAGATGTACTGATCATTTAATTCAGCTATCGCTTAACTGTATCAAATCAGGGATTTTCAAAGCTTATTAGACTTCCTTATTGAAAACGAGTATACTATTTGTTTCTAAGGACAACAGACGATAACAGACGATAACTATAATAACCCTAACGGTAATTGGAGGTGATTAGTTCTTCACGGAAACTGGTAGAATACTTGTTTAAGTATATACCATACAAGTGAATACCCAGCCGAAAATAGTTACCTTATTTCTGACAAATGTGGAAAAATAACATCTCGCGCGAAATCCAGAAAAAATCTTGGAGGTGAATAGCAAATACTATCCCGGGTTTAAGTAGCCAATCATTACGCGTGAAAGACACTATCCACTGGTTTGATATATATTGTCCATACTATCATTTGCTTTTGCATACATTTTCTTTTACGTTTTGGCTTTTAGTCTCATGACTATTATCGCAGTCTTAGAATGCAACCTACCTAAAACTAAGAACTCTGACGTCGTATAGCTTTAAAGTTGATGACGTGTTGTTGAAGAGGCGAATTATCTAAAAATAATTCAGAATCGTACGTTAGCTGGAGGCAAATGTTAATCCTTCAACTGCAATCGTCAATGACCGTCCATTTTGGATTAAAGAATATTTTCCCAAATATAATGAGCAATTCCAGAGTTATGTTTGTCAGATATGTTTCGTCCGGGTGATTATGTTAGATAAACCTCGTCAATTGTCAACTGTTGAAAAACGGGAGCTTATTGGATTTACAAGGAGAGAGTGGGTATGGTGTTCCCCTCTGATATTCCCATAAACTCCAGCTATATTTTCTAGCTTTCAGTGTATATATATTATGAAAAGGGCGTGGTGGCCAACTATATTATACATGTACATAACATTTTAACAAGCAAAGAACTAATATAATAAAAAGAACAGTGCAAAGAACGAATATAATAGTATATCAACTTAAATTAATAACAACTGCTAATCAAACGCCGAACATAGTTGCCACACCCTACCCACTTTCGACTCAACTGATTACCATCCGTTTCGTGTTGGTCCCTTACTTGTTGTGTCGTTTTCCTCCCCCACGCAGTCCAATAATCCCCCATCTCCCTTACTTACGTAGATTTGAATGTTTTCTTCCATAGCGGCGAACTTGCTACTACTGTGATTTAGCAGATCGGTATCAAATTCTTCTTCAATTGATAACTGGAAGTTTAGATTAACGAGAGTTTCACCTAAGAATTTAAATATCAAATACAACAGTTAGTTTATTATCGAAAAAAGCAAACTCTTGATATCCTATTCCGAGCTTTCAAATGTTTCTTTTGCCTGATCAAATAAGCCCATAAATGATCATTCAAGAAGGAAATCGTTCAAAGATACACTTTTGCATCAGGGCCACAACGACCGTGTTTATTTTTAGCAATATTGCAAATATGAAGAGGTGCGATGCCTTCTGATGTTTAGTGTGTTGACTTTGACTTCCATAGTTCCGGAGGTCAACCAGCTAAATGTGCCCGGTTTGTCTATTTACGCGTGGTAAATTATTAAGTTGTTTTCAAGTTTCTTGTTCACATTTTCACAGCAATAAAATATAATCATGACTATCCTTTGTATGTGAACATTTGTAGCGTTTGTGCGCTCTCGAAAAAGTTTGACTTGTGTACGCGCTGGAGGGCATTACCGAAATGGGTACTGACGTCACGAAACCGTTTGATAATATAGCTTACCGCAATGCATTATGGGAAGACTGAATACCCTCCTCCCCTTGTCGTTACTCATTTTGTTATGCCATTAGTAACATGATTTGAGGGAATTGTTAGAAAGTGAAACTCAAACAAGTTACACCTCAAAAAAATAAATAAACGAACGAACGAACGAACGAACGAAGCCAATATTCCCAAATAGAGATAGAACAAGCACAGGAGCCAATAACAATGTTCCTTGTCAGCATACAATAAACTAATAAAATCAACTAACCGACTTCTAGAGTGGTAATAGCAAGGAGCTCGCTTGATGGTCCACGACCATTTTTATTGAACCCGTTGACCGTTATCTCGTACGTAGTCAGGCTTGAAAGAGCCACAATGACCGCTTCTGCGACGTTGCTTGTGACATTCACTTCATTATACATTCGGGACCCAAGGCGTCTGTATTTTATCCTGTAGCCCAGAAGCTGTTCCTTGTGCAATGTTGGAGGGATACTTTCCCAGGAGATGTGGATTGCAGATGAGTTGAGGGGAGAGCCTTTTATGAAAGTAGGAGCTACTTCTGGAACTGGTGAGTCAAACAATATAGATCAGTAACCGTCACTTTAGCAAAGCTTTCTACTTACTGTTCTCATTAAGTATCGTCAGCCCAGTAAAACAACAATGATAGTACGGGAGAAGTAATGACAGATACAGATCAGGGCCCAGAAGGCCAGCCCCCAATAACCCCCTCTCCCTTTTGTAATTAACATAAGGACAGGAGCTAAAACAAAACATACGACTTATAATCGCGAGTTTACAACAACAACAACAACAATTTATTGACAGTAGTTAAAGTAGAGAAATTATTGGTTGTTCCGCAAATAGCTACGGAGCTAATCCAGGCGGGGCAAGGAAAGCAATAACACATCTAACAAAAAGAAAACTAAGAAAATTACAAGCAGAAAAAAGGCAGAAAAAATAACACTGTCTAATACATTTCGTTATAGTTACACATAAATTGTAAGTACGATAATTTATTACACTAATTTACATTACTATCTGAGGTATTTACAACAAAGTAATGTTTAGACCATCTGTGTCTGGTCAATACAGCAAACTCAGTTACACATGACAGAATTGTAATTTGAAAGACACAGTTTAAATGATGGTAGTGCAAGCCCATTAAAACACAAACATCCAAATCACAACTGCTAAGGGATTTGCATTGCACTTGGAAATCAAAATGGCATTTGTTTTTTTCTGGGTAATTGATCCAAGCATCCTACGTAACCAGCCAAATTGTCCATGTATGTATGAAGGATAATCGGTCAGTTCAAAAAGAACAACGTGCAGGTTAAAGCCTACGATACACGGTTCAACATTTTCTTGAACAGTGAACAGTGTATGATGCGATGTTGAAGGGTCATTCCATTGTTTATCCCCCCCCCCCCCCCCCCCCCCCCTACGGATGAGATTTTCTGAGGGGGCTTCAAAAGTCATTTCTGAGGGGGTGGCTATGTCGGCGCCTTTGATTTTTTGAATATTTCTGAGGGGGGAAAGAACAATTGGTTATTTCTGAGAGGTGGGGGGGGGGGGGGGAATGTCAGCACTTTGATCTTTTTTTCTTGGGGGGCAATTTTGACTAACCTCTTCCATAAGGGGGGGGGGAGTAACGGAATGGCCCGAATGTTGAAGACCATTCAACATGTTGAACGTTGTTGAACCTTGTTGAACGAAAATAGAGACAGCCCCTATTCCATTCAATAACTTTAACTTTTTAAAAACGACGTTAATCGTTCGTTTTAAACTTTTAAATGTGGTTTCTATTTATTCAACAAATTGAAACACTCATTCAACATTGGTTGACCAGCAAATATTGAACGATGTTCAACCGTGTATCATTTACCAAATTAAGCAATGTGCAACCAGGAAGGGGCATGCCCAGAATAGGACACAAGACAATAATTATGATGACTATTTGCATGACAACTCGGGAAACACACTTTTACCTCTTGGAGGACATCGAGAAATATTGCAGTATTCCCATCGAACTTTAGGGTCAGCGGTATAACACCAAGGTCCATCCGGGGCACTACTATCCGGGTTACGACACATGTTCGAGTCATTTTGTCCATCAATAACATCTTCTGGCATGCGCCAATGACGATGAGGGCATTGTGAGGTCCACCGCTGGCAAGCACGACCAGATCGGGTAATATTAATATTCCCACGATACCCAATACCGTTGTCATAGTAGCAATCTGTGGATTAAAAACGCTGAGCTGTCGTAAGCTTGATGTGGTAATATTAGAAAGGAGAAGAGACCTGGAAATTACCTTTTAGAAAATGCATTGAAAGATATAAATGAAGATACGACTTAGGTCGCTTTGGAATTGATTATAACTGAGAATGGCATTGGATGCCAGTTTGTGAAGGCACCCCAGGCAGCCGCTGTTATCACATTATTTATCTCATTTCACCTACCTAACCCAAGAAGCGAATGACCTCGGGGTCGTCATAGTTAATGTTATCATCCCTACCGCTAAAAACAGTAAATCGCGGCAATTTGAAGATTTTTTTGTTCGTCGTTTGCTGATAAATGGCCAACGCAAGAAGCCAAAGGCCGCAAGGAGGTACGGTTTACATATTGCTGATATTTTTTAAACATGGTTGATCAAAATTACTAACAGCAATTTCACTACAGCTACCCTGAAACAAGACTCCTTTTTATGGCCCCGATTAGCCCGAAAATCAAAGAAAAGAGAAAGAATGGAAAAGGAAAGGAGAGCGAGAGAAATAAAGAATAGCAATAGTCTTTTTGTTTTTATATTGTGGACTTTATACTGTTTTTGATCGACAAAAAAAAACAAGGAGAAACACACCTCCAGAGAGACATGGTTTTTAGAATTCCAGCTAGACGTATATATTGAAATGAAAAGTAAATACAGTTGAACCTCCCTAATACGGACACCGAAGGGACAGAGCAAACTAAAAACAGGCCCACACTCGTCTTTTAACTGCATCTAAATTGATTAAATACAGCATTGAGACACTGCCTATCAATAGTGTGCTACTTTGTAAAATTCTCAGCTACATAAGGTATACGAATCACTGTTTTAAAACGAAACGAACTACAAGCAATGCTGCATGTGAAAAAGTAATATAAAGTACAATTATGAAAACTTCTTTCGGGAAACTGTATTACTTACTCAAACTATCATCACCTGATCACCGGAGTGTCCGTAATAAAGAGGTTAAGTTTATATGAATTTGCTCTCTGGGGCCGAGATTTAGTGTCCGTTGTCCGTATTAGAGAGGGTCCGTATTATAGAGGTCTTTTTAAAAGAAAATATGTGAGAATTTTGTCGGGACACAGGAAACTGTCCGTAATAGAGAGGTGTCCGTAAGGAGAGGTTCGATAGTATTCGCTTACTAAGGAGTTTGGTACCGTCACCCATTTCCTATACATGTATAAATAAACTATATAAACTCTTACCTGTTGTTATAGTATTGTCTCCTAAAAGAAACAAGAAAAAACAAGCAAGCATTTAACCTGACTCGAGGCTTTCTTACGCACAAGAAATGATCCTTTAATTTTAACACCGAAAGTATAAAGGGTATTTACACCTTCAGGGCTCAATAACAGACAACTGAACTATTGACCAACATCGGACCTCCATAATATCACATCAAGACTCCAGAGACATGTCAGTGAATACGTATAATTAAACCTAGAGGCCGACATACATGTATTACTGTGTCTCAAGGTAGAAAGATATCAACTAGACGGGCCGTCGACTGGTGCGAATATCGCATTTTCTACACAAAAGTGCTAGTTCGAACCTGGTTACAGTTAAAGGGTAAGGCAAGGTACGTTTGTCTTGTCTTTCCTCTCTCCACCGCACAGGTTATTAACGGGTACGATTTATGCCGTCCTGTGGAGCCACTGTGCTCCAGATCTACAAAGACGACTCACAAGAAGTCGTCACACCATTCATTGGGAATATTAAAGCTAAAAAAGCTCCACACAGTAGAAAGTTGAGAAGTTAATAAAAAAAGCTTCAATGAATAATAAAAAAAGTCCTGGCGTACCTGGTACGTCATGGTGCTGATAACATTCGGGAGTACCTCCAGCATTACCACTGTCGTAAAGACTGCAGTTAAGCGCATTTATGTCAAAAACATCGCGATGAGCCTGATCAGGAACAATCTTTGAAAATGCAAGGGATTCATTTTTACAAATCCCATTCACGATATAGTCACATGACTCACGACAAAAGTGCCGAGGCTGTGGCACATTGGAAGTGACATCACATGGCGGGAAAAACCATAGACAATATACGTTAAACAGCAAAGTCATACACTGTGGAGATATCTTTAAAAGTGGTCCAAAAATGTGAAGCTGATGAATTTTATTTTTCTTTTCGTTGAACCTGTCTTTAGTCCCGAGGACATACTGATTTCCCACAAATTTTCCACAATGTTTTTCTTTTTTCTCGTAGATAAAACAAGAGGTATTTCTCGCTGTTTCGTTCACTGGCCACTCCGCTGGAATGCAGCTGAAACAAAGAAATCGATTAGAACCCGATTCAAAATTTTACTTTTTGCATCATATTTTTAAGAAGGCGCCATGGACAGTTTATAGTGCACCAGAATTACACTGGTAGGTCGGTGGCCTGTATATCGTGTTGTTCCCGGAGACATAATTTAATTCCGCGAGTGCACTATCTCTCTTTGCAGATGATGAAATGGATACCAGCGAGTGGTAAGGAAAAAACATGAACATAATGCTGGATGATTTAAGAATGATAGCATTATAATAGCTTTACCTATTATATTCCTAATATAAGCCAAAAACAGGCGATTATACAGCTATAATATACCATCAACATACAATCCTTTTAATACTCACGCTTAGATTTGGACGCTACTTCTTTTATTTTGCAACCTATTTGTCAACCCTTTCAAAAGAAGGCTCGCAAGTCTTTTTTGCCGTGGGTGTATATTTTTAAATCATCGGACATCATGAGAACGTTTACATCAGCAGAGGCCTTTCGCTAAGTCATGCGTGGACTAACGAGTGTCTGATGATTAAGTCATTTGATGATCATATAACGACCACAGTATCTGAATATATTGCACGCCTTGCGCAAATTAGCCGGGTCAAACATTGTCTTGACAAAAGTTCGCTATTAACTGTAATAAATGCCTTAGTTTTCAGTAAAATGTATATACTGCTCGAATGTTTGGGCAAATACGACAGAGAAGAATGTACGGAAATTGCAGGCTGTCGAGAACTTTGCTTGCCGAATCGTCAGCGGTGCGAGGAAGTACGATCATGTAACTCCCCTCCTAAAAAGCCTGTCTTGGCTGCCCACTAAGGACTAACTCTATTACCGCCAAGCTATTATGGCCTTAAAATGCATGATCGGACACGCGCCTAAAAATCTAACATCCCAATTCAGTACAAGTTAGCAAACATACAACAAGGAGTGGCCAAAAACTAAACATTCCTCTTTTTAGAACAGCCTCCGGACAACGAACATTTTACTATAGAACTATTGTTCAAGTTTTTAAACGTCCTATAAAGAACAAACTTTTAGACAATTTTGTAAATGCTCCTTAGCTTACGTATTGTAATATGTAATAAGTTAAGTTAAGTATTATAATTTGTAATAAAATAAGTTAAGGATTGTAATTAGTAATAAGTTAAGTATTGTAATTAGTAATTTTTATTGATTGTTCCAGAAAAGCAACTTGGGGAAAAGACAATAAAGTATGTGTGTATGTATGTGTATATGTATGTATGTATGTATGTATGTATGTATGTATGTATGTATGTATGTATGTATGTATGTATGTATAATTTGATTTATTATTTATAATTAATCATTGATTTTTTTAAGTTGTTTTTTTTATGTAACACTTTCCTTACTCGGCCTATTAGCATACTATTGCTAGCGACCTAATAACCCGAGTTTATCATCATAATCATCATGCATCATCATCATCATCACCACCAGGGAAGACATGCTTCGATTGCTTTCATACAAACTAAGGACAAGTGTTAAATACCTGTAAACTTGAGAAGCTGATTAGATTACCTAATTACTTAATAGTATACTTTAGCTTGCAAAACAACATTCTTGCCACAGCTCTATTTTTTATAAACATAATTTTATTAGTATTGTCTAGCAGTTTAAATTGCGTTGGCCCGCAAAATGAGGCTAAAAGTTACAGTCATCGAAGTTTACATCAATTGATTTACCTTAAACTTAGAATTGAACGAACAACATGATAGAAAGAAAAAAACTACTGCAAACAAACACAAAGATTAAACAAAAACAAAAAAGAAACGTTCGTCTTAAAGGAAAGAAATTACGTTTAGCCAAAAATGTTCCCTAGTTATCTCAAGGTAAAGGGAGTGACGAGCTGTGAGTTGTTCAGAATACGTGAAATCGCTGACTTTATCTTGGGTAAACGTATTTGGTAAATAGCGTGAGCCGTGATCTTCCACAATTATATTTTGTAATTTGTACCCATTTGAATGTGTCTTTGTGTATCCTTTTGTGACCAAAATTACAAAAAGTAAAAAAATGACTGTTCTGTCTTCTGTGAAGCGTAACCCTGCTACAACTTCATTTACCGGGCTAACAATGAAATGTAATTTGATTAAAAATATTCGGCTCATAAAATTGAGAAAACTCAATATCATAAAAAGAACTAGATGGTTTAATTTATGTCAAACGTTACACAGTAAATCGCTTAAAACTTACCTCGCATTAGACGCCTCCTGGGTAACATTGTTCCAGGGCACTGTAAAAAGGTGTTGGAAGTTAAAAATAGTTAGAATTATAGGTATATCCTATCTACTTTTTTGTGCTGTTTTACTTAGAAAGTAACTTTGAAAACCACGGGGGAAGAGTATTCAGAATTGACGGGAACGGACCGGTCTTGAATGGGATATCCTTTGAAAGTTCATTCTAGTTAATCATAACCGATATGATGTAAATTTCATTTACTTTCTGTTCAAAGTATCGGCAACGCCATTGGCGCAAGGCAAAATCGCGTGAAAACATATAAAATAATTAAACAAAAGGAATTGTTCATAATTAAGAATTATTTCTGCAATAATAATTCGCGAAATAATTGTTAAACAGAATGCGCATTATCTTTCACTTTGAATAGAAAACGTGTATATATTAGTATTCAAATCTATTCTAATAAAATCAGTTTGAATCGTTAAAGTGCTGAGTATCGTGGAATTTTCTCTCGAGGCATGGTCGTCGTAGCTCGTAGTTTGAAGAATCGCTGTTATGAAACCTCAACGTGAACAGTTAAATGGACTTCTTGTTGGTTTTTCGTCGCAACAATAATGATAATTTGACTGTAACACATACCGCAAGCCCGTCTTTAACACGCCGCGGACACAAAACATACTCTTGAAGTGATGTCATCTATTTCAATGTAGCCCAGATTTAATCAGTTATCGAGTATTTTATTTACCTTTAAGTTCGCATTTACAAGGATATATATAGTAGTTCTCTGAGAATGTCGTGCAACGGTGGAAATGAAAAGTTTTTAACTCCCCCCCCCCCCCCCCCCCCCCATCATTTTTAGTAGACGGTTACCAGGGAGGATGATCAAAAACAGCCATATTAGAGGTAGCAGATGCATCGTTGCCATGGTAAATTCCACCTCTAGTTTATAAAAATAGCTGTAAAAATATTTTGTTTTATATAAACAAGGACAGAACACAGTCGCTCTACCATGTTGCCTGTCTGCCATTTGGAAACTATAGATTGATTTAGCGAAAATTAAATTTTGGCCGTGAGCGTTGAACACATCGGAGAAAAAAAAATTGAAAATAGAAAATTAAAAATGGTCGTTTTGGGACTCCATTATTTTGATCAAAATATGGGCCTGAAGCTGGGATTATCAATTGACGTTACCATGGCAGCGATGCATCTAGTGACCCTAATATTGTTGTTTTTATTCATCCTCCAGAAGACTTCAAATCATCAATAAAAGAAATATTTCCGGAGAACGTTTCACAAAACGTTATCACTCACAGCAAATACACACGGAGTTAGAAATCCACAACAGGAAGAGAAGTGTTGCAGCAGCCGCCATTGCTTCAGCATCAGGGGTTGGAGATCATTCTATTGTTGATATAAAACAGGGAAAACGAAATATACGTTAAGCTGAAGTAGCCGGGCTCAGTCGGTAATCAAATATTATTACATTATTGTGACTGTATAGTTCTCTTGTTAGACAACGATTGTTTGCGTGACCGCAATGCTACAAAAGCTATTGCACCTACTATCTAGGGCTTTGTTAAGATTTTAGATCCCTTTTCAAATTAAATTGGAAAAATAACTGGAAATTTTATCAAACAGAACTATTAAGGGACTTAGTTTTTAAAGATAGAGCTTACATAGTCCATATCCGTTCTCCGAACAATTAACACGACATTGCGTAATTTCTCCCGGCGTATCCAATCGAACAAAATCGAACCAAAAATCAATCGAACCCAATCGAACACCAATCGTTCGATTGGGTTCGGTAATCGAACAAAATCGAACATCTATTTTTTGCTGTGAGTTCGATTTTCGAACCAATCGAACACAATCGAACACAATCAAACTCAATCGGATTCGATTTTGTTCGGAATCCATCTCTTGATAAGTAAATCACGCAGGACTAATCATAATCAACTTTTATTGAATGGAATAAATAGAAAAACGTCCAAATATCGAACTAAATGTCAATGTTTAGTAATATATATTTTGTAGCAGAGAACAAAACGACGGTAAAATAATGAAATGCACTTTCGTTTACATTTCTATATTAGAAGGAAGGATATGGTTTCTGCCCTGTTTGTCACGTGGCTGACTAGTGTGCACGTGGCTATTGTGCAGACAATCGTCCTATCCCGGGGTATGGCGAATCGCCAAAAAAAGGATTAGGGGGACGGTGCACCGTACAATATGTCCGCAGTATAAACAAACAGGAGTTCGGTAATCGAACGTTCGATTGATAGTTGTTCGATAATCGAACGTTCGATTGAGTTCGATGTTTGGTTGTTCGGTAATCGAACGTTCGATTGGGTTCGATTGTTCACTGTTCGGTAATCGAACGTTCGATTTTGTTCGATTGACCAAATTTTATTGTGAGTTCGATTTCGTTCGATTACCGAACCCAATCGAACGATTGGTGTTCGATTGGGTTCGATTACCGAACGTTCGATTGGATACGCCGGGATTCCTTGATTAGCAAAAACAAAAACTGAAAAAGTAACTCGTGAACTCTCCCTGGTATAATGGGAGTTTAATAAAATTAACAACGCAAAAGTGCACAGGATTAAAACTCTACAAAATACAGAGACGTTTTGTAGCAGCCGCCATAGTTTCAGCATCAGAGTTTCACTATCATTCATTCTACAACGGATATGAAACAAGGAAAACGAAATATCAGTTAAGCGGAAAACCCTGGCATGCAACAGACAGTCAAATATGTTATATTGTGACATATTCAAAATTTGATATAGCGTCGATAGATAAAATTCGTTTAATGTGTAATCATTTAAATAAAAGCCATTGCACCTTCTAACTAAAAGTCTGCTTGATTTCAAATCATTTCCCAAGACAACATTTTGTAAAATATTGTAAAAAAAAATTCAAATGGAACTCTCAACGAACTAACTATTTAAGTAATCCCTTAAAGCTCAAGTCACAAACATCATTCAGCTTCATAACAGAGTAACGGCGTCAAAACGTCATCCCTCCATGAAGACATCCGTTTGCTCACATCATAGAACTCGTACGGCAAACGTGGAATGAAATGATGTAAAAACATTTCAATGAAGTGAAAACGAAAGCTAGTAACTAGTAAAACTTAAGATAATCCTGTACAAACCATAACTAAACAATCACATCAACTAAAGTTATCTTTAGTAAAATCTCGCCTCGAACTTTCGTACTGGCATAAAAAAGTCGTTTTCGGTTCAAAATAAGGTTAGGTAGCTAGGATTTTCGGAAAGAAGAAAGCAGATAATAAATTTCCTCACATTTTCTGCTGCTGAAATATTCGGCTAAAACAACTGAAAACCTAAACCAGCCTAGCTTCCACGTAGTCATTTTGAATGCTCTGATATGGAAAAACAGACGTGCGGCATCCCGGGCGTTTTCTTAAACATCCTTCATTGGGTGTCCCAGAACAATTAACCGTAACTAAACAACTAACCTTCACAAAAAAAAAATGGATGTGATTTACATTCAGGGGTGCAAAATCAAAATTTGCCCAAAAGTGCATATACACAGTTATAACTGTCATTCACTCACCTAACTCTGTCGCCATCATTGCCAAATGTGTACGTAGGTCTGTCGCTACACTGAGGCAATACTGGTGCTGGATGTGATGACACTTGTATAACTGACAAGGCGGTTTGGCTTTTGTTTGCGCAGAGGCGGAAATAATGCTCCAGTTATAGATTCTCCTTACTAGCCGCTATACGTTTAATTAAGCGTAAATTTTGAGAATGTGGTTGTACATCGAGACAGTACACTTCACTACATCTCACCCTTGTGATATGATAAACAAACACTACATCTTTTCTCAAAAGACTAGTTATTCGAATAGCAGGAGTTTAAAGTGGCTTAATATCCAACCCCTATCCAACAGAATCTGCACTGACTCTGACTCGGTCATTTATTATTACTCAACGAACCACAAATTATCAAGGTACACATTCAGTCCATTCGGATATCATTATTATCGAGTAATTCCCTTCCGCTGAATCGTTACTAAAAAGGAAGTAATACCAGTCAGGGTCTTGCTCGAGTTGCAGATTCTCCTTAATTATTAGTCGCTATACATTTAATTGAAGTAAAATTCGAGAATTGGGTTGTACATCGATGCAGTGCACTGTTCACTCCCGCTATCTCAAACGATCAAGGAAAACAAAAGTTATTCGAAAAGCGGCAGTTTAAAGTGGCTTAATATCCAACCTCTATCCAACAGAATCATGCGCTGACTCCGACTCAGTCATTTATTATTACATAATACAAACTATCAAGGTACACATTCAGTCCACTCCGATATCATTACTATTGAGTTAAGTTCCCTTCTGCTGAATCGTTACTGAAACGGAAATGATACCAGTCAGGGTCTTGCTCGAGTTGCAGGTTCTCCTTACAAGTTGCTATACATTTAATTGATTAAACACTTTTAGAGTTTAGTTGTACATCGATAGACTACACTTCTCTCCCGCTATCTCAAACGGCCAAGGAAAACAAAAGTTATTCGAATAGCGGGAGTTTAAAGTGGCTTAATATCCAACTTCTATCTATCATGCGTTGACTCCGGCTCAGTCATTTATTATTCCACAACGAGCCACAAATTATCAAGGAACACATTTCTACCCGGATATCATTATAATCTAGTACTTTCCTTCTGCTGTATCGTTACTGAAACGGAACTCTTAGAAATTGATATTCCCTTCCGGTAACCTGGGTATCAAAACCGCATTATTTAGACTGAAAGAGGCTCAAGGAATAGGCAAACGTTAGCTGTATTTTGAGCTAGGAATATTTTAGTACGGTCAACCTTGAATTACTCATTTTTCAGTCATATCACGTTGATTCCAATTTTATTCAGTTTTAAATAAACGAGGTTTAGAGAAACATATGAATCAAAGAAGGTAACGAAGGGTATTTTGACATTAAATTGAATTAACACAAAACGGAAGAACGGGATATGAGTGATACGAGAGACTTTTCCTTTCAACTGAAAAGTAAAGTTCGAAACGTTTAACAAGTTATAACATACGGGGAAAATATGCCAAAAGTAGGGTCCTTAGTAGTCTCCTACGCCGCCGTTATTAGGACTCGTCACGCAACGCTTCTCCCCCACTAACTTAGTGGGGGAGGAGCGTTGCGTGACGAGCCCTAATAACGGCTGCGTAGGAGACTAGGTCCTTAGTCGATCTATCTGTTCGTGTACCGTTCGACTCGCACTCCTCTTTCTACAAGTACTATTTTCCATTATGCTAAAAACGTTCACAGTCTATATGGGTGGTTTTCACGTTGCGTCACGGAGGCCATGTTGGTGCACACCTACAAAAGAATTTTAATGAACATCTTTTGTTATGTGCACCAACATGGCCGCCATGGTCTTTGTCATTTGAGTCCCACAGGACTGAAGGTCACGTGAGTGAAAACTATACACTGGTAATTAAAGTAAACTGCAGAAGACCGCAAACGATGATACGTAGGATTTACGAGAGACCTAACCAGCCAAAAAAATGAATGAACAAACACAATGAACTGCAAGGCTGATCTGATCACGTAAAAAAATAAAAAAGTAAAATTTGCGAGACATCATCACGATAGAAACCGATAAAGTACGATCGTAACCGTGGATCGTAATCGTAATTGTCCACGGTTACGATCCTACTTTATCGGTTTCTATCGTGATGATGTCTCGCAAATTTTACTTTTTTATTTTTTTACGTGGTCAGATCAGCCTTGCAGTTCATTGTGTTTATACACTGGTACTGGAATGTAGTTCCATGATGATATCAACACCTGGACACTGCACCAATTTTACTTGGTCGATCAGCTGTAAACATTGAGCCCTGCCTTACCCATGGGATAGCGTTGAAGAAAAAGGGAGGGTGGAGAGGTGGGGGGGGGGGAGTTTGACGCAGGGGGTGTGGGTCGATGGAGCAAAACGCTCAGGAGAGGGGAGGGTCCGAAGGTTGTTTCGTATTCACGAGTTGGTTCATAGTATTTCACATAAGCTGTATCCTGCGAGCAGTGGATTCTTCTACGCCGAGCTACGCCGAACGAGAGAGAAACCACTGCGAGCATCCGTTTGCTTTTGCATCGAGCATGCGCAGCCACGTGACGCCTCACGTGATGCATTTGACGTTGTACGTTTCGCGGGAAAATTGCACCACGTACCATATTGTTTCATGGCAAAAATGTCTTCGTCACCTTGGACGCCATTTTGATTGTTACATAGCGGGCTCGCTTAAACGCCGCAGTTACGTGCATGAGTGCATACGCGAGAGGCTAAACAAGTTTACAAACTTGTTTTACCGGTTCAAAGTTAATTTATTCGTCCATGGCGCTCGATCGGCGGCTCGATCAAAGGAACTAACGGATGCTCGCAGTGGTTTCTCTCTCGTTCGGCATAGCTCGGCGTAGGAGAATCCACTGCTCGCAGGGTATATAAGCTGTTGCGTAGTCCAATAAATAATGCTTATCTTATAATGTATTCAAAACTGAAACGTGTACAATTTTATAGCTCGATTTCGCCTTATGCGTTTTTTTAATGGCCTGAATTTAAAAATAATATTCAAATAGTTCAGTTCTCTCCTGACTCATCGATCAGAGTCAACAATTTTTAAATTTCTGTGTTTTTGTCGTTTACGGAAGACAGTTTTCTTCCGTTCTCGTACATTTTTGAGTGAGCTTACATGAAGTGTAATCTCACTCTATGTCATGGGAAGTGTCCGTAAGTCCGTGGTAGTCCAATCTTCGGGTTGTCTTCGGTATCGCGGCGCCTGGTCTCGAACAGATATTGTTTATTTCCGTACGAACGATGAGAGCACGAACACGCGAATATGAGCGAGGTTGAACACGAAGTGCTGCGAACTGTTCCCGGATCATCCCGGATAACGAACGACGTAAACACGGAACATGGAAGCAACCACGTTTTTTCGCCGTTGGAGAAAGAGAGGTAAGAGACTCGAAATTTACGATGTTTTCGTGTTATATTGCACCAGTAATCAAGCACAGCATTCAAGCAATATGTCTATTGTTTTCACGTAAAGAGTTCTTCAGATGTTTTGAAGGTGTAGATAAAATCTTCGCCAACAAAAGGTTCCCTAAATCACCGAGATGTAGTTTTAAAGACAGCTGTGATGGCCGCCGAGTGACTTGTGCAGTCCAGCATTGCGAATTTCTCCATGTACAACATCTGGCAATCCATAACCCTGTCTCAGGGCCATATAATTCCCTTCTGGGAACAAAATATTTCCTTCGGGAAACGATGAATTCTCTTCGGAGAACAAATAATGTCTTTAGAGACACAAATCTGGGTTAAGTGCAGTTACACTAAAACGTTGAAAAGTTATTGTTTGAAAACGTTGATGTTACTAAGTTTAAAATGTAAGTTAACTATACTTGTTACAGCTACCTACATTCCAAAACAACTTGAGAATAAATGTTAATGTTTTACTGTTATTGTTGGCAATGCTGATACTGTATGCAAACAGCCACATGCTATAAGCACCAACCAGGGCTCAATTTCATAAAACTTTTACAGCTGTAATTTACAAGTGTAGTTATTGTTTCAGACCTCTGAAACAATAGCTACAAGCGTAAAAGTTTTATTAAATTGATCTTTAAATTTATAAATTTCGATTAAAAGATAACATTGCCTGCCTTGAGTAAAATGGTGTCAATCTTTACTGTCAGTATGGGGTTTTACCACTCCTTACATGTGAAACCCGACCACGTTTGTTTGTCAGACACTGTTTCAAATAAACACCTATTTCAAATAGGCACCCATCCTTGTGTTAATCCATGTGCGGTAGATCTAGAATTTTGTTCATGTTCACAGTTACAGTACTTCCTCTATTAAGTGGTCATTTCTCAAAAACCCAAAATATGTATTCACCAGTCCTTTACTGGAAATGGTTCTCAAGGTCCTGAGGGTTTCAGCTTAACAGAGGGACTGCTGTATATGATTTACATTTTTTTTTCAGAAATTTGCTAATATGATAACTTTGATGATGACAATGATGATAACTCGGTCCTTGTAGTGACATTACATAGCGTGACAAAAACGATACCAAATTAACGATCTTCCAGTCCAACAAAACAAAAAATCATCCTCGACAAACCAAGATACTTTTCCAATACAGAAGCTCTTGAGACGTTAAGTTGCAAGCCACAATGGTGCTTGGTGGACATGTGTTTTTATCACATTTCTTGGACTTGGAACACTTGTGCTTCCATACCTTGTGCTTCCATACCTGTGACAATACCACATTATATCGTTAAATAGTTTTTTTTTATGAAAAATCAGAGGCAGACAGCCTATGGTGTATTTCTCATTTAGCTTAATATCTTTGACAGTAACATTTTCGACATCACAAATTCCGTCTCTAGATATTTCCGTGCAAATTTTCATCGTAAGCTCACTCATGTACGCATTGCGGACCTATTTTTATTGTAGCTACTTTCAAGGAGTGTTTCTATATTGTCAGTCAACAACTGTAACAATGTAGAACACTACGTACCACGTATCTGTACTTTAAACAAAGGTGGACCTTGTATTTTGTACCCTCAGCACTATATAAGTAAGAGATTTTATAAAAATGTTAGTTGGTTACATTGCGGTAACATTCTGTGGTTACATTGCGCATTATAACCCGAGACCGAAAGAGTGTTATTTCTAAATATTTGTCGGCACAAGATATAGCAAGGCCTGGGCCTTAGGCCCGAGTATCGTGGATAATGAGGCAGTAGTATATAAGAAGTATAGGTAAGTCTTCACAAGCCTAATGGCTCACAACTGCCGGGGTTTAACCCAGTATCTGTAGCATGAAGCGACTGAGAGTATTACTACTCCCTCCCCCTCTCCTGGTTAGGATGCTAGTCCGTCGCAGGGTTACCTCCCAGCATTTTGTCGCCGGTACCCATCTATACACCTGGGTGGAGAGAGACAACGTGGAGCAAAGTTTCTTGTCTAAGAAACAACACGACGGCAGAGACCAGGCTTGAACCACCGACCTTCAGGTTGAAAGTCCGACGCGCTAACCACTAGACCGCTGCACCTCCATCACCGCGCACTTGATTTACGCCAAATTTATTTCAGTGCAAAAATATTTTGTTTCATTGAGCGGTTAAGCCTGGTAGGATGGGCTGCTAACTGCCTCGAGCTTGGGTCATGGTTTCTACTCAGATTTCCTGTCATGTATTTTCACAAAGGGTTTTTTTTACAGGTTTTTCTGACCGCCGGATAACCGTAGTTGTGTCTTTGTAATCGGTTTGCCCAGCTCTGTTAGTAGAGAGTAGCGGCAATAATTGCTGGAGCCTTGCCTTATTTTAATGTGCAAGGTAGTGTTTATATATCATTATCGTATGTGGTAAGCCAAGACATGCATGTGTGTATGTAAGGTATGTTTGTATGACATTGTATGCCTCGGGTTGGTTCTTGGCAGGCCGATCCCAAAATAAACTTATTTGGTTCGCACTACTGTGTTATTTGTTGTGTAACGGAGACAAAATCCTGTGTTGGCTGAAGCTCTGACTGATTTCCTGCTGTCCTGAAGTCTCAGTTTGTTGATCCCGTGTACCGAGGTCGTGACAGTTCCCGCTGCAAGCGTAGTCGCTCTGAACCACGTTTTCCCCGTAAGTTGTCAACTTCCTCGAAAGGACTCACACAAGTTCTATTTCCCGTTAGGTGCGCAAAGCAAGGAATAAGTTATGGTCACATGAGGAGTTGAATTAAGTAGGATCAAATCTCGTGGTTAGCAAGAATAATTATCAATATTATGCTTATGTGAACGTTCGTTTTCATTTGCCGCAAATAATAATTATGCTTTCGCTTATATAATAATATATATAATATATATAATAATATATATTATTATAATAATAATATATATAATAATATATATAATAATAATTATGCTTTCTCTTATATGCATATGCTTATGTCCCTTGTGAAAACCAGGGTTTAAAGTTAAAGTCACCATAAAGTTACCTCGGGAAAGGGTTGTCTTGGGTACCTGGGACATCCTTTCTCCATATAAATGAGGCCTTAGAAAATAGAAAATCGGGTCATGGCTGCATATTAGTGTGAGTGATTTTGCTTCCTTTCGACTAATATAAACAAAAAGCATGTTTCGTAAATGTCAAACACTTGCAAATGTAACCAAGAATTTCGATCCGGCCTTTTGGCAGTATGAGCTTAGAAGCTTGCTATGCCAGGACCGGAGCGCACCATCAGATTTAAGCTGTTCAAATCATTTTAATTGCAAGTACCCCAGAAGTCACTTACTTATTCACATTCATTTATTGACTCGTTGCTATACAAACATTTTCTCCCGGCTCTCTTAGTGTAGAAAATTGTTAATTTGCTCTTGCTTTTTTGACACTTAAATAAAGTTTATAATAATAATAATAATAATAATAATAATAATAATATTTAAATCGGCTTATACAATCACTATCGTTGGTGCGATTTTTGCAGCAGTCCTGCTGAATTATATACTAACTTTAATTGTGATAATAACTCACCCATGGGCCGAAAAGAGCCTGGGTACGTTATGCAGTGACGTCACGTCTCCCTTTTCTTTTAAGTAATGCTTCATATAAGAACTATAGTAAACTTCATTGTTCTGCGGCATTGGCTCTTTCCCACATATAATATCTTTGATTTCAAGAATAGAGGAGGATCTGATGGTTCATAATTATATTTCATTATAAAAATAAAGAAAATTCATTTGCGTCAAATAAATTTTCGGAAATTTTCGTGCTTAACCAATCAGAATAGCAGAAGACAATAGCTAATAATTTTGCTTCTTTGATGAAGTTCCCCAAATACAATATCTTTTAAAAATTGTATGTTGTGCGATTGGGTCTCAAAATACTTGAAACCTTGAAAAAATTAAAGTTAATGCACCTTGAACCTTAACTTTTTAGCAGTTTTTTTATTCTAGGCCAATGAGATCACTAGTTGTAACAATGAAAATAGTTGACATTCCATCGTGCATTGCCGTTCAGCACTATCCTTCTTATGCGGATCATGGGCCTTTATCACGCGGCGGCCATGTTGATTCCCAGGAGAATAAAACGCTTTGTTTTCCTCTGCTTAACCTCGTTCTCAACTTTTTCACTGCGAGGCTTGGGAGCAAATCTTTTGTTTTAATACAAAATGGCGGGGCGTGATAAAAGCCCATTACTTAATGCGGTAGCAGCTGAATACCGCACTAATGCATGCTGGATACGTAACCGTACATCCTCTCTACAACCATCCAACCTTTATAGTGAATTCAGTAATCACTGCTTCATCTCAAGTTTGAAACATGGCTGTATTAAAAAAGGAAGAAGAACATTTTGAATGAACCCCGAGCGCCGTGCTTCATCGATAGTTTTTTTCTTTAATAGCCGCTTCAATAGATGTTTTTACTTTTAATATGCTTTTAATGATTTTGTTTGGTCAATTTTGGCGCTTTTCTAACGTCATGCACAAGTCAAGTTATTCAAGATAACTGCTGCACGGAAATCATATGATTGTCACGTCATAAAAATTATCTTATAGACTTAAAAATCACAGTTTTGAATGCAACGTTTGGCATTTTAAAGTGACATTGGAATTAAGCAGCAATTTTTGATTGCATCTAGGTTTCTAAAATAACTATTCTTGTCTGTCGGGCTCTAGAGTAGTTTAGATTAGCTTTACAGTAGTGCCGACACGTGGCTAGTCTCCGATGTCTGCAGCCAAATTTGTGCTTCCCGAGTAATGATTTTCAGCGTTTTGATCCTCCAATGCATCTTTGTAAAACTAGAACAGCAAACAAACACAAACGTTTAAAAAATGTGTCAACAAATGTATGGTCCTCTCCCCAGTTTATTAGTAACTTACGTATGATTTTCTTTTGAATGTGTTAACCATAACTTAAGACGTTCGATGAAGCTTATTTCCGTTTAAATCTGTTTTATCGACTTAGTAGCTACTCATGTCGGATGTCTGAAAACCTTTTTAGAAGACAACATATGCCGTAAAATACCGCTTATAAGACCCCAACCCCCCCCCCCCCCCCCCCCCCCCCCCCCCCCCAACTAATAAGCCAATAGTTATAGGCCCATCAGTTTGGTAGCAAAACATTCCGGTTATACCCCTCCCCGTACATAAGCACGTCACAGCTCCTTAACGGTAGTCCTATACAAACATTTACACCAAATTAGCTAATACAACTGTTCTTTGTCACAATATTATTTTGCTTGCCAGCCAAAAAACTTTACGAAGTGGTATAAGCCCAGGGCTTATAAGAGTCACTTTACGGTATGACCAATAAGAACGTTCAGTAGGCCTGACTGAAAAATTGCCAAAAAAATGAGACAGCTAACGTCGTACGTCCGGATTCTGGGCGATGTAAATTTCAAATTACAAAAAAGACAGGTTTGCTGAGTGCTTACCCCCTTGTTATGTAACTCCTGCTCAAATAACGTCAGCAAATCGCTGAATGTAGGGCGCAGTGAGGGGTCTGGATTCCAGCATGACGTCATGAGTTGGTAACTATGAAAGAAAAAAGGCATGACTGATATCACATTTCATCTTATTAATATTTAAGTGAACAAATTGTGGTTGAAATGAAATTTAAAAATCTTACATTTCCTCCGGGCAACCGTCAGGTTGTTTCAATCTTTGTCCTGCCCTAAGAAACTCTACAATTTCCATCCCTCCGAGTCCAGAATATGGCAATTTACCTTGAGAAAGGAAGGATGCAACATGAAAGCTTTGCATTACAGAGTACGATTGCATCCCGATAACTCAACAGTCAAAAGAAAAAAAGGTTCACATTATCAGAGAGGTAATTCACAATTACTGGTGGAGTAGCCAGAGGGACAGGAACCGGGAATAGCCTACGGGGGGGGGGGGGGGGGGGGGGGGGGGGGGGGAGGGGGGGGGAAAGGGAGGGTGGGAACAGGGATTCCAAAGGTCGAGATTATCATACAGCTACAGCTCTGCAAGTCCAGTCAACTCTTATAAGCGGACCTTGCTATAACGAACAGTACATACACGACAAAGATAATAAGCGTAAAGAACTCCCACGTATATTAATATGTACTTTCTCTAACACAGATTTTAAATCGTGTCCTCAAGGTGTTCCTTATAGCAGGGTAGACCGTAAATGTAACAGTAAATTAGTTTAAATTGCTTTTTTTATTTTTGCGTTTTCTTTTTTTAGTTCCTTTTCTTTGTTTTTGGTTCCGTAGCGTTTTTAATTTACGTACAAGAGGGTACGCTCGATTGAACGTGTTCTGGGATAACAATATGAAGAATTGTCACAAAAAATCGTGTTTTACGGGATTTGGGATCCACTGGAAAACTAAACATCTCTCATAATATAGACTATGTTTCGCCAGATTTATAATGCAAGTTTTAATACAAGTTTGCCTGAACAAACAATTTTAAGAGACTATTTTGTTTCTCGGTCAATCAAATGAGCCCCAATTAAAAATTATTACAAACTAAATTGTGGGCCGTACCTATGGCATTAAACAAGCTACAAGCATCGCATCATCGCAGTCAGAAAATAATCTCAGCAGTAGAATCAGTAAGTTAACAAAAATGTATTAATAAAAGTAAAATCTTATTTTATGTTACCTCCAGACTCTATTTCCCACAATACCACTCCAAACGACCAACTGCAAAAAAGCAAATATGAAACAAGCAATATACCACACATTTCTATGGTTTATCGGCTCAATATACCACGGGGAATGTTAGAAGAATATGTGAAGAGATCGTAAGTCACGAGCCGAAGGCGAGTAATTTACAAGGTTTTCGAGGTCATTCTAACATCCTTTTCCAACTACAGTGGAAGCTCTCTTAACGGACACTCTCGTAAGCGGACAGCTCTACTTACGACCGCCTTCACAAAACCCCGTTTGAACTCCCACACAGAAAAAAACATGATACACATATACACCTAATTGAAGAAACGTTGACCCGTGAAAGGCATAAACCATGAACGATGAGACCGAATGGGATTCTGGGTAGGCAGCATTGGTAAGCATAGCAATATTCCATTTCTCGATAATTAAGATGTTTTCTTGTTTGAGACATTTTAGAGCATGATTTATGCATCGTGTGTTAATATTATGTGTATTCTGTCACAGACGAAAATTAATTTATCCAACTTCCCAGTAAACCTTTGGGTCGCATCGTTCATGGTTTATGCTTTTCACCCAACAA
Source organism: Dendrophyllia cribrosa (assembly GCA_024195265.1). Classification (NCBI taxonomy): domain Eukaryota; kingdom Metazoa; phylum Cnidaria; class Anthozoa; order Scleractinia; family Dendrophylliidae; genus Dendrophyllia; species Dendrophyllia cribrosa. Next base: position 20,379,053 of record JAJLRJ010000011.1, on the reverse strand, counting down.
CGTTTCTTCAATTTGGTGTATAGACCTAATTGCGATAACGTTGTCATAGAAAAATGAAAAAGGCCAATGGGAATTAATTAGACATACAAAGATACACCCAAAGAAACGGCCTCAAAATGCCTCAGAATACAGTAAATCACGATATCTTAATTGCACGATTAATGTACAGCTTTGAACGTACGGTTCCCTATCAATGCTGCAAGCTATGATTATAAAACTAATTGATTCCTATTCGGTTTTTTTCATTTTTATCTCGTGAATACGCGAAGCGTTGAACGAGATATAGTATACGGGAACAGTATGCAAATTTTCACTCGTTTCATCATCTGTAAACGTTTTTATTTCCCCAATGTAATTACGTCATTCAGTTGTCTAGACAGTCTCGTTTCACACAATGCATATTTATGTCACGCTAAAGTTGTTTTGGTCGATTTAAATCTGGGTAACTCTTCAACTTTGTAGTGACACATTCCCGTATGCGGACATTCCCGTAAGCGGCCCTGGCGTGCGTTTCTCGAAAGTCCCGAAAACTTTTCGGGCCCGAAAAGCTGTGTTAAGTGCAGAATATCTACCAATAAATATTCGGTTTTTGTTTACTTTGAAAGCTAAGCAATAAAATCTTTCGTTTACTACACAAGTTGAGCTGTGTTGCGAGCTAAAAACTTCAACGCCTTGCGTTAGAAACTACATTTAAAAACCAGCTTTCGGGTCCGAAAAGACATCGGGAGTTTCGAAAAACGCACGCCTGGACACTTTCGGGGGTTACGAATTAGATGTTTCCTTTGTTTTAAGCTCCCGTAAGCGGACACCCGAAAAGAAATCCCATTAGCCTCTGAATCTTATTTTAATCAATCAACTTCACATCGCTGTTCGTCACAATAATTTTACAGTACATTGATTACAGTGCAATATTTCAGTGTTTGTTTTGTCGTCATACACATCCAGATACATTTCGAAACACCACTAGTGTGCTTGTGACTGGAATTACAACGTCGTCAACACAACAGTTTAGCCAAGGCACTCAAGTTTCGATTTCAGCCATGGCAGAGACATTTTAATGTACTGGCAAGCAATTTCTTGATGGGCTTGAAACTTCAATTTTTGAATTCTATAAAGCAGTCTTCCATCCGCAGTTACCTTAATCGTGATGCGCATTGCTGTAAATTGGGGCCTGACTATGAAAGATACAGTACTCAAACATTTGTAAACTGCATTTTGTTGCAGAGAGACTGTTAATGTTAATGTTGGTTGCAATTATGATTTGTTCTTTAATCACTAAGGGCCAGTCCTAGTATTGCAGTATGCAGTACTGTATACAGTTATCGCCATTTTCGCGGTATTGCAATGTTTGCGGTCATCTATGCCTTACACCTCTAGTGGCCGCTTACGAGAACTATTCTCGTAAGCGGCCATCTCCAGTTACGGACACCTTTTTCGCGTCCCAAAGGTTTTCGCTTACAAGAGTTTCCACTGCACTGACTTTAGTTATGTGAAACGACCGGTAAGTAGAGACCCAAAAAATGAAATATAGAAAACAACGTAACACTATAAACAACAACAACAACAACAACATCATCATCATCATCATCGTCATTCTTATCATGGATTATAAACCTATATATGATTAGTTGAAGTGAACTTACACGTCTGTCTTCATGTTACACGTATAATCTTCCAAGTACTCAAGCGCCATCCATCGGATTGGCAAAACGCCCTTAAGAAATGCAAGACGAAAACAAAATCAAAAACATAACTATAACTATAACCATGTTATAGTTTTATGAGATATATTTACATGAAAATCATTATTCAAGTTAACAACGTTCTGGAAAGACAGTTTTCAAGAAAAAAGGGCCTCAGATAATAAAACAGAAGAGGCACAACAACAGGACATGATTTCTAAAAATGGACCTGTATAATAACCAGGTGGGCACATAATTAAAATGAATAAAAATGATACACGGGTTAAAATTGCCCTAGTAAAAAAAAGATATACTCTAAGTACCCGACGTCTCGGCTTTATCTTTAGGGGAAGTGATACAGAAATTTACATTGCACGGCTTGTGCAAAGAAAGGAAGAAAAACGAGTTCAATTAACAACGGGATTAAGTTCTGTCTTTCACAATCAGGTTTAAGCGGTAATTCACGTGGTAAATAAAAGCCATCGTCCCGATTGAGAGCTTCTACAGTGTATCTCTCGCACTCAACTGACTCCTCTCCCAGTCAGATGTCCTTTATTTGTTTGAAGGCACTTTGTTCTTGACGTCATCCGACCGTTGAATATTTCCACCAATCAGTGTGGTTGTTAGACGGTTTGTTCTTGACATCATCTGACCGTTGAATATTTCCACCAATCAGAGAGGTTGTTAGACGGTTTGTTCTTGACGTTATCTGACCGTTGAATATTTCCACCAATCAGAGTGGTTGTTAGACGGTTTGTTCTCCATCAGGATATTTCTGAACGGGACTGAACGTACCCTTAAACAAAGGACATCAGACGAGGAAAGAATCAGGCTAATACACAAGCGGCCCAAGCTCAAGCTGTGCAGCCAAGGTGATTCGCAAGAGACTAAACGGTCTGAACGTAAGCAATGAACTGCTTGTGCTGATTTCTGCGTTTGCTCCTGTTGCACTACTTTCATGTTCTTAAGCAATACAGGACATGGTTTGTTTGCACACAAATAAAGCAAAATAATGATGAATTTTAATGTGAATTTTTAGTCACTAATGTTGAATCAAAGGCAACTATATACGGTACAACCTTCGGACCCTCCTCTCTCCTAGGCGTTTTGCTCAACCAACCCCCACCCCCACCCCTGCGTCCAACTCCCCACTCTCCAGCCGGTGACCATTACATATTGCGGGCTCAGTGTTTACAGTCGATGGAAGGAGTGAAAATGTGCGTATTTTTCCCCTTGACTATAGTACTATAACCCGTTCAACGCTTCGCGTATTCACGAGTTAAAAACAGGAATGCCAGAAATTTTAATACTGTAAAAAAACAACACACAGCGGTCGTAAACAATCCAATGAACCAATCAGATTTCAAGCAAGGCAATGCAAAACTAAAGCAATAGTGTAATTACCTTCGGCACTCAATTGAAAACTGCTCTAATACTGTAAAAAAAAAAAAAAAGCCTGCTAAAATTAGTGATAAGCAGCATATCACTGATGGGTGGTAACCGTATGTTGTAATTCTTGTTAGAATGATAACAGCTCTCAAACGTCGGTCAATCTGCTTGTAAAGATCAAATAGATATTTATTGTTTACATACCCCGGATGCAAATTCGTATACGCCACATTCGTATACATCACGTGACAAGCCAAAGTCAGACACCATAGCAACGTTGTCCTCACCAAGAAGCACGTTCCGCGCTGCTAGATCACGATGAACACACTGCAAAGCAACAGCAGATATAATAGAGTGGTCACGTGGTTTGTGCGATGGATATACTTTATTAATCGAAGTCTGCATTTTGTTTTTTCCTTGGGCAATGAACTATTCAACTTTGTCTCTCCGCCTTGGTGAATAAATGGTCACATACAATTCTGTACTAGCAAACCGTTAGAAAAATCTATCAAGGATAATAAATATACCGAATGAAACGTACAAAACATTATAAATTCAATAAGAAAAGCTCAAAATTTCGGTCGACATGTCGAGACATGTCTAGCAAAATTCAGTTGATATGGAAACATCACAAAATTATGTCAAAAATAGTTAAGAATTGGGGGGAGGCATTCACTCACCCACTCTCTCTGCTAGCTCCAATGGCGAGTATTTTAAAGAATAATAAATAAAGCTTATTTGTTCGTTGTATAATGACTGTTTATTACCTTTTTAGTGGATAAATGCAACATCCCATTTGCTATATCCCGTGCGATTCTCAGTTTATCGATGCGTGTGAAATGTCCACTTTGTTCGTGAATATTTTTGTAAGGATTTTTCCTGTTTTTCTTTAGAAGAGTCAACAAGCAGCCATTTTGAGCCAGGCGCACTATCACTAACACAGGTTCTGTTGAGGTTTAAACTAGATTAAATAACCAATTAACAGGTTTATTAAAGAAACCTAAAGAAACAACAACCTAAAGTGCTCGCGTACTAAATACTTTGAAGCTTAAATAAATTGATTTTTTTTAGTTTGTTGTTGGTTCTCTCCTTGCTCCGAGAGGTTTTTCTCCGGAGTACTCCGGTTTTCCCCTCTCCTCAAAACCCAACATTCTAAATTCCAATTCGATCCGGAACGCACGTACACGTTGTAACGAGCTCCTGAGCTCTTAGGTGTTACGTGGGTTATTAAATTTCATTTACATTTTTTACATTTTTACAACAAGAACCATATTCCTTACCAACGAATGGTTTCGGTGGAAAATCTGTTGGGGAAGGATTAGTAGTCATCTTAAAAATCCCTAATTAATTATACTAAAACCAACAGGTTTCTTTAGTAAAATGTCACCTCAAACTTTCGTAACGCCTTCGTAACGGTTTTTTTTTTTCGTCGTTTTAAAACGACTTTTTAAAACGTCGTTTTGGTTACGAAATAAGGTGAACTAGGATTTTCGGAAGGGAAATTTTAAGCAGCTAGTAAATTCGGTAGATAACATTCCTTTCCCAAGCATTTTCTTCCACTTCGATATTCAGCTTAAAGAACCTTTAATATCAAGCTGTATTAGCTTTCACGCTATTCCAAGCATTTTCCTAAACATTCCATGTTGGGTTCCCTGTTAATTGTTTCATTACCAGTTTCTGTGCAAGCTCCAATAAGACTTATCACATTGGGATGTTCTCCCACGGTGACCATGATCTGTAGCTCGTTCAACAGATCCTTCCATTCTCGCTCTGAAGCATTCTCTGTGATTTTGAAAATATAAAAAGAAAACAACCTCGATCACATGGAGCCCCCGCATCTGATATGAATAAAACACGCATAAAAGTTTGAAAGCAGACATTTACCTCTGCATCGTACTTTGCTCGTATTTTTCCAGTGACGCCATTTTAAATAATTTAGGTGCGGTCCGTTATTTTGAGGTTTGTAACCTAGTTATTAAGTTCTGAGAATAATCGAAGTTTTCCGATCGCGGGATGAAAGTAATATAACAAATTTTCGAGAAAGTTCCGAATGGTTACCGAAGGTTTAAAGGGATAGTATCACGAGGTCGAAACTTGAAAACGTCGGCCCACTTTTCAAGTTTGATTCCGCAAATTCAAAAAGGCCGTCGAGAAATGGAGGTATTTGTTAAATCAAAAACTCCGTTTTGATAGCCAAAAGAAAGAAAAAATCACTTTTAACAGTTATATGTCCAAAATTCCGGTGCAAGAATAGTGAACAGTGCCGCGCGTGGAACCTTGTGATACTATCCCTTTAAGACCTCGCAATAGGCCTGTCCCGATTGTGCTCGTAAAATGCTGAAAAGTTGCTCCCTAGAATGCCAAAAAGGGGCTAAAATATTGCCAAAAATCCAAAAAGTTGCTGCCTAAATTTCGAAAGTTGCTACGTAAATTTCATGATATTTTCTACCAACGTTAATTAAAACTTCATTTTATGTTTTTCTCAATACAGTGGAATCCCATTTTTTCGAACCTCCAAGGGAAACGGAAACTGGTTCGAAAAATCGGTGGTATTTTCTTTTTTCGAATTGCCCATAATACACTTTGTTTGCCCCCCAAATTTTGCATTAACTATTGTTCGTAAATGCTCTTGGGAGGACTGCATATTCCCAAAAGCATTTCAAAACAATAGTTTATGTAAAAATTGAGGGGGGGGGGGGGGCAAACAAAGTGTATTATGGGCAATTCGAAAATAGAGAATTGACTGAAATCAAATCCAAGGGAAACGAGTTTTGGTTCGAATAATCGGGAGTTTCGAAAAATCGGGATTCCAATGTAATTGCTAATATCGGTAAAGAAAAATAGCTTACAGCGTTAAGCTTTAAAGAATTCTTCGCAAATTAGGCGCATTTTAAGGATCGAAATTACGGAAAAACTAATGGTTCATTTGACGTCTTATCAAGTGACAGGTTATTTTTTCAAAACGGCCTTGATAAACATCAATATATAAATTCGCATAAATTGAAATTTTCTATCAAATTGTTCACTTTTTCATGCTTGATACATGCTGTAAACCTTTAATATGCTCAAAAGTTGCACAGAAAGGCGAAATTTGCTCGAGGTTGCTAGAACTGCAAAAAGTTGCTTCAAACGCCAAAAGTTGCTCAAAAGTTGCCGAGCACAATCGGGACAGGCCTACCTCGCAATAGTTGACCGCGTCTAAATAATTCAAAATGGCCGCCCCACTGCACTCGAAAAACGAACATTGTTCGAAGCAAAAATTGATAAATGATAAATGAAGTAAAAGCTGATAAATAAAGTAAAGGCTGATAAATAAAGTAAATGCTCATCGGAGCTCCCCCATTCTTAACCTTTGAAAACATTTCGAAGTGTTAAATAACAAGATTGGCGGTATCACGTTAAATTAATACCATTACTTAATGCATAGTTCTGCGTTACACACTGCAAATACGGAACGAATTTAAATATTTACCTTTCAGCATTTTCACTGCACAAGATTTAGATTGTCCGTCAATCTGTACCAGTCCTCTGTACACTTGGCCAAAGGCGCCCTCTCCAATCTTCTCCTCGAATTCAACATCTGATTGGGAAAGTTCGCGCCAGTCTTTGCGCGTCCAAAAAATGCTCATACTCATTTTTGGATCGCATCTGATACCACGTTTCAATGCCTGCTCCAAAATTAAAATAAAGAAATAACAGCAGCAATAGTTACAGCAACTGTAAGACATTTTTCTCATTACCTTGAAATGTTAGGTAACAAAATGAAAAGAAAATTCATGAAATTCAATTTTATTTGTCATTGAATCCTAATATTAATGTGAGCTAATTAACCCTTTTGCTTCAGACGTTTCACCTGAAGGCCGCAATTTATAGCCAAAAATGCTATTTCTGACCGCTAACTCGTAAAAATGACTCTACACTTTCCAAAAGATTGTTTATAGCGTTAATACTATTTCACATTTGGTACAAATTTTTTTCGTATATTCGTATATTTTTGGATTTTCTTTTTACTTCGCTCTCTTTCTTTCCGTTCTCAAGCCCCATAGTTTGTGGATTTGCAATATTTATTGGTCCCTTAAGATGAGTACTTTCTATGAAAAAAAATTCAAAACTAATCAAGTTGCGAACTCTTTAAAAGTTTTTAGGGACATAAACTACAGAAATGTTACCTTCTCAGACGTCGTTTCCGCTTTTGATTCGCGAAGTAATCGAATTTTTACGCAGACAACCACAATGAAGAAAACAGCTAAGCTGAGAGGCAACACGATAATAAGCATCAAATTCCTGATGAACTTGTCTGTAAGTGGAAAATTAAACACTGCATCAATTATCTCATGCGTATGAGCAGAAATGCACGTTTTGCCTGAAACAACAAAGCCTACTTATTACTGAAATGCGGTTTTGATAACACACAGTTGTGTGTTAAGTGTCCTGAAGACATAATAGTAGATCTCTTATGTAGGGCGACTATGTGGTGTGCTACCATGGAGTATATACTACTCAGTCACTCTCCTTTAAGTTCAGGCGAGCAAAGCCCGAGCTGATTTCATTTTAAAAACAAATCTTACTGCTTTTTATACGCAAGTCATGTTTAGCGATGAAAAACTAGTTATGTACACAGGCTGATTAGCATAAGAACAACATTATCTGAGATGAAAAGCAGGAAGGGTTATATTTATAGCCTTAGACCGCTAATAATACCAAAACACCATCAGATACTTCTTTTTGCTCGACAATCGAAAATTGTGCTTTGTAACAGGTTACTAAATCCCCCATCATCATTCCTGATTGGTGGACGGCACATGGTCTGTGACACTGCTCCCGAGCGTTTTCCGGAAAAGAACCCGCGGAGAAGAAGATTCGACAACGTTCCGATCCAATACCTTTGTTATCAGGGGTGGAAAGCAACTAATAACAAGTTTTAAACTTGGTAATACTTACCAGGCAGTGTTCTTTGTGTTACCATAACAACATCAGATCTTCCATAGTTGTTGTTGCTTGACAATCGAATGGTGTACGTTGTGGCTGGTTCTAAATCCCCAATCATCATTCCCGTCTGCGTGTATTGCACTGTCTGTAGTACTGTGAAGCTTTTCGAAAGTCCTGTTTTGATTTCGATAGTGTAATTTTGTATCTGATAATATTTCCCGTCTCTTGGTTTGTTCCAGGTTAATAAGAAGTACCGTGCCTGGACATTTGCTATTTTGATGTCCCTTGGAGGCTCTGGTTTGTCTTAAATTAAAATTAAGAGAGAAAAAAAACGTTTAATATTATTAAGTATATTAGTGTGTAAATATTGAACAAATACAGCTAATGAGAATCTGCAAACTAAGTTATCTCCGTCTCTGTGTAAACTAAGAACTATACATCTAAGTGTAACAGGTTTCTAAACAGCAGCACAGATAGTTTTTCCCCAGAGTGTCCACAAAAATAGACATTTAAAAACATTTTCAAACGATTGACTGACGTCGTTCCTTGTTGAACGGAATTGGTGGTTTGCACAGCGGCCACGTTGGATGAACGAACAATGAAATTTTCATCCTTTGGGAATATAAGTCTATACTTATGGAAATAATTTCTATTGTTTCTGTCATCCGAAATGGCCGCCGTTTATACCACCAATAAAGCTGTCTCTATTTTCGTTCAACATGTTGAATGGCCTACCTCATGTAGGCCTATCTGTCCGTTAGTCTAAGAAGTGCCCTTGATGTAGGGTATTGTCACTGTGGTAATAGGTGTTAGGTACCGGTTTGTATCTTTTCTTATTAAAAACGTTGTCAAGGTAACTGGGGCGGGATACACAAAGCTTTCCTAGGTTAAGCTACATCTTGTTTACCTATTGTCAGTATTGATGAGGCAATAACAGACTGTTGTTAAGAACCAATAGTCTGGATACATCGTCTTAAACTGCTTAACGACTGCAGCCCCTGGTTTCGTCTGCTAAGTCGTCAGGTATAAAGTAGCAAACTGTGATGTCAAACAATGGGCCAGAATTTGTTGTTTGATAACTGAGAAAAAGCCACAATTTGTTCATCTACCGATAAACTGAAAGTTAGTAGGTCCACAGAGTCACAGTAGCAACCAGACCGTAAAGGACGGATTTGTATGGCAATTCACCCATCCCTACAAATGTATTTGTGCTTACCTAGAATAGTTATGGCAGAAATGTCGAGTCCTTTACTGACAGTAGAATCTAGTCGCTCCACCACACAAGAAGCAGCGTCAGCCTTGGTCATGTAAGCATTTATTACAAATGTAAGCACAATGTCTGTCAATACACTGCCACGGCTAATAACGAAGAGCAAAACATATTGATCATTTACCTATCACTTAACTGCACTGAAAGCAGACATTTGCAGAGGTTTGTTTTTTTAGTTATGGGACTTTCTTTATTTTAAAACAAATTACCAGCTTCAGAAGTCTAAGGAGAAGCATAGATCTGGCCAAGGCGCGCTTCTCACAAAAATTCCGCATCTGACAGATGTCAATCATTCATCAGAGTCAGCGGGTTCGATCCCGACTAGTGGCGATTTTTGTCATTTAAGTTATTTACCGCAGTGACGCCGCTTAAAGTCAAGTTTAATATACATCTGTTCCTTAAGTTTACATACTATAAAATTTGTGGGTAAAGAATCTTGTATTTAGAGCGTTTCTTATTCACGAGTTAGCTCATAGGAGCCTTTGATTTACTTAAAACTCATTATAGTGTCATTCCTGACAGGAAATTCTAACTTCAGCCGAAATCCAACTGACCGTTGGAATTTACGAGCTCCTGTTCCTCTTGCTCTTGCTATACATTTTCATTCCTCAAAAGAGGACATTCTAGTTCCTAGTTAGTTTACACACAGACATTCCAGGTAACGATCCTCTGTGTAGCTTTGCAAGTTTGTGGGGTAGATAAAGGATAATTCGTTTTACAAAAGAATGATAAAGATACGATCATTTATTGTCAATACTTTTATATGTTTTTGTTGTTATCATTTTCTAATTACCGCTATCACCGCTAAGTAAGAGTAAGCTAAGTAAGTAAGCTACCTAAAACTGATAATCCTTATGTCATATAGCTTGAAAACGGAGGACTCATTGAAGAGGCGAGTTATCTGCAAAGGACACAGAAACGTAAATTAACTAATTTAGTTGTTGTTAATAACCGTTTCCTTGCAACCATTAATGCCCTTTCAACCCAGATTAACACTTTGACTCCCGAATGTTATAGCCACAAATGCCCTTACTATTTTTCACATAATTTTTACCATGAATATTAATTAAGTTTTCCTTCCCACTGGGTGCAAATTTCTTAGAATTCTATTTGAAGCATGCGCTGGTTTTTCAAGTCCGTTGTTTAGTGCTTTTGTAGGGCGTTTATCCTTCTTTCTTTCTGCCAGCAAGGTTTTCTTCGAGAAGTACATATTTTTTTCTAAAAAGTGGCAATAGAAGGGTTGGCAAAATTTTTAGTGGACTTTGCTCGGAAAATTTCTTTGTTTTTTTGCACAGAACTCAATAAATGTTCCATTGACCATCTACGTTTAGACATTATATTATTCTTGTTTTCTTCATGTCTCGTTTTCCTTTGTTTTTCCAGGTGATTACATTAAATAAACCCCGCCAATAACCAACTGTCTGAAAAGCTGGAAGCGGCTTCGATTGCACCAGGGGAGAGCCTCTGTGATATTCCCCTATGCTCTCAGCGCACATTTTACAATTTAAAGGGGTCATCAACTATGTCATAAATATCGGAAAGCTATATTTAATACTTTCAGTGAGAAGATTAGAACAGGAGTATTTTGTTGGTCAAAAAACCTGTTAAGCCACACAAGCATTGGACTTACAAAACGTGCAATCAGAGTTTCCACCTTAACCAACAACTGCTAAACAAACGCCTAATATTGTTATTGACGAATCGTAGTCGCATAGTTACCACCTCCTATCCTCTTTATGCTGTTCCCTTTTACTTTGCATTTCACGTTTTTGTATTCTTCCTACCCAAGCAGGCCAACAAACGACCAGTCGTATAGAACTTAACGTCGGACGTTCAGCCCAGTCAAACTCGCTATTTTAATGTCAGACGTTAGCAGTTAACGTCCAACGTTAAGTTTTATTTAACTGGCCGCAGGGCTCTTACTTACATAGATTTTAATTTTTCCTTCCATAGCGGTGAACTTCCCACTACTGCGGTTCAGCAGATCGATATTAAATTCTGCTTCAATTGCTAACTGTAAATTCAGATCAATGAGCATCTCACCTGAAAATAAACAATTCATATACACAATTCTAAGCACAAAAGATAAACTCGGACGTTGTGGGCCTGATGCATCGTTGTTAAGGAGGGTAAATGTCATCAGGTAACAGGGAATTGGTAAGAGGAGACACTTGCCTAAGCCAAAATACAGCCACTGCGGCAGATGCGCGAAACAACGTTAAGAGCATCAGTTTTCCCGGCGAAAATTAAACAACATTTTTTTACTCCACTTTTGCAGAAAAGAAAACCCAGAGGCCCCATCTGTAGGGTTGAAATGTACAACACCGCACAATATAATCCCTAAAGCTTCCTCGCAAGCTGTCACTGTTCAATTCGATCCAGAAAAGTGGATTTCACTGAAATTCCTGTTTATTTATTTTAGTTTCAGTTTTATTAATAGTCCGGTGGAAAAATAATTGGACCGCTCTGCAGAGAAACAATCATTGATAATGGCTAACCATCAAGTAAAAAGAAAATAATAACTTACCAACTGCTATAGTTGTAATAGCAAGGAGCTCGCTTGATGGTCCATGACCATTCTTATTGAACCCATTGACTTTTATCTCGTATGTAGTATTGCTCAGAAGATCTCCAATGACAGCCTCTACGACGTTGCTTGTGACATTTACTTCATTGGACATCCGAAACCCAAGGCGTCTGAATCTTATCCTATAGCCCAGTAGTTTTTCCTTGTTGGAAGAAAAAGAGATGCCTTTCCAGCAGATGTGAATTGCAGATGAATTGAGAAGATAGCCTTTTAGGGAGGTTGGAGCTTCTTCTGGAACTGGTGAGTCAAAACATTACAGGCTAGATAGGTCTGTCATTTCAAAATAAATAAGTACCAAACGAGCAACCTGCGATCAGGATCTTTCAGGTTTTTTTTCGTTTCGCGTTTCCCGGCAGAATGATTTGCCAAAGCGAAATTAATTAACGAAAATAAATCGCGGATTAGACAATCGATATCGATGGACAGTTTGGCGACCTAGAAGAGGAATGCCCAGGATAAAACATATTGGCGGCTGCATGAATGTTTGACACTTCATTTATGGGATGAATAAACTCAGCTTAACTTAATGAAATCACATGATTTGTATAAACAATGTAATCCCTCGGAGATACATTTGCCTGTGCTTTAAGATAAGGCCAAGTTTTGTCTTTCTCTTATAAATATTAGCCTGAGTTAAAATGCTAATAAAACACAGCTTTTCATAAAATGTATTTGAAGCGTTGCTCTCGCGTAAGCTACTTCTGAAAATGAGGATAAAGGCAACACGAACATATACTGTTTACCTCTTAGAGGACATCGAGAAACATTGCAATATTCCCATCGAACTTTAGGATCAGCGGTATAACACCAAGGTCCATCCGGGACACTACCATCCGGGTTACGACACATGTTGGACTCATTCTGTCCATCAACAACATCTTCAGGCATGCGCCAATGACGATGAGGGCATTGTGAGGTCCACCGCTGACAACTACGACCAGACCGGGTGATGTTTACATTCCCACGATACGCAATACCGTTACCATAGTAACAATCTATGGATTAAAAACGTAGCTATCAATTCCTTCTGGATTAACGGTCACGTGTAGCGTTGATGATGTAGACGCCAAACGTATAAAACATATGTTACATTACATATAACTGATGTTTGTACCGTGTATGCGTCTTTCTGTTTGACAGCTTAATTTTTTTTTGGGTCTTATATATTATGTCGGTATTCCCATGTAATTTTCTTTTTTAATTTAAACAAAACATTAAACAGTTTCACTTACAAGTTGTAGTTTGTTTACATTTCTTACCTGCTCCGCTGCTGTTGTCTCCTGGAAAAACAAACACAACATTTAAAAACAAATAAAGTTGATGTTTATGTCAAATAAGACTTGAATTTTCGACAATTCAGCTAACCAAGGGTGTAAGGGTCTTCAGAGCTACAGAACACCAGGAAAACTGCTCGGCGAAAGCCTTACAATTATATATTAGATAACCTAAAATAGATTATGATACCATCCAGAGTATTACTCGTGTCCCTTTATGCCAGAGAAGAAAAAACTTTAAAAAAGAGGCAGCTTGAGGGATCTCAAGACTCCATCTACATAAAAATGAGTTTCACAATAAGATCTCTCCTAGGTTAACCAACTACAGCCTGACTAAAGACTGCCTGCATGACGTAGTTTTCGAAATATAGTGTCCCAGGATCTGTTACCAAAACAAGTCAACAATCTACAGCAAAGAATTTGTAGCCCGCCGTCAACAACCTGTTGTCCCTTGAACACAGTCTCCAGTCCACAGTCTACATTCCCACTCCACAGTCGCTTGTGAAAAGTCGACAGTACAGTCCCACATTCTGAGTCTCCAGGCCATAGTTCTCAGTCCCTATGACACAGGGTGCAGTCCACAATTCGTATTCCATAATTTGGCCGAGTAAAAATCGGTTCTTTGAAAACGATAAACGACGGCTAACACAAGAGCCGGGCCCAGTTAAAGAAAAGTTCAAATACGTTCAATGCATAACTACAAAGTTTACCTACCTGGCAAGTTGTGGTACTGATGACACTCAGGTATACTACCAGCATTACCTCTCTGGTATAGACTGCAGTTAAGCACTTTTGTGTCAAGAACATCGTGAGCCTCATTAGCAGCAAGGTTTAAAAGAGCAAGGGATTCATTTCTGCAAACCCCATTCACAATGTAGTCACATGACTCTCGACAAATGTGCCCAGGTTGTGGCACGGATGAAGTGATGTCACAAGGCGGGAAAAACCAATAACAAAACAAGTTAAACAGCAAAGACATACACTGTGAAGATATCTTTAGAACTGGACCAAAAATGTGAAGCTGATGAATTTTATTTTTGTTTTCGCTGAATTTCTTTTTACTCCCCAAGACGTACTTATCGCCGAAATATTTTCCACAATGTTTTTCTTTTTTCTGGTAGATGAAACAGGAGGCATTCCTCTCTGTGGCGTTTACTGGAGCCTCCGCTGGAATGCAACTAAAATTAACACCAAAAAGATAGATTAAAAATTAATTTTTAAACAAATGCTTAGTACCCCAAATCTTGTCGCATAAATTATCCATTGCTGACAAGCATTTTCATCATACACTGTAAATTGTGCATCTTATTATGGCGCTAACAAACTATTTCCATTAACACTACACACACTGCCGTAAAAGACTAAAATCCTACATGTATTATGGCCCTATCACACTATTGCGTATCGTACTAGCGTATGCCAGCGTATGAAAAATATCACTCATACGCTGGTAGACGCTGACATACGCTAGGGGTACGTTAGGCATAGGTTGTATACGTTTCAAGCAGGGTCGTATACGGTGGCATACGCTGGCATACGGCGAGGCAGAAATTTTTTTTTAAGCATGCTTAAAATTTTTGTGCGTATTCGGACGTATGGTTTATACGCTAAACATACGCTAGGCATACGCTGAATAAGCGAGAGTTACGCCAGAGGTACGTTACTCATAAGTCAGGTACGCTGGTCATACGCTGTATTTTCAAGGGAATTTTGTGCGTATGAAAATTAGTTTATGAATTTCCATACGCAACTCATACGTTTCTTTAATACGCAATAGTGTGACAGGGCCTTTACGTTACAATTGATATGTAGTGAAAAATCGGTTGTACAGCTGTGAGCATGATCAATATCAAAATCATATCTCTAATTTTTTTGGTGTAATTTTGTGCCTCTGTGATTGCCACCCAAAATTACTAGAACGATCGGGAACAGATGTCTGTTTTATCTTATTTGAATGGTGATCTAGCGCTTAGTATATCGATTAAAAATTATTCTTATAAGAAATTTTAAAGTATATCAATATAATAAATATCACAAATAATTTTTGCTAAACGTTGCCTTACGTTGCATTAGACGCTTCTTGGGTAACATTGTTCGACGACACTGCAAGATTGATTTGGAAAAGATAGAATTACAAATGTAGTTTTGTTTTACTTGGAAACTAAGTTAAACAAGCAGGGACAAAGACGAGTACAGTGAGTATTTTCGTGTCCGCGTTTAGTATTGCCTGCAAGTTTGCACTTTTTGGCGTTTGACTCACTCCATGGCACCAAATGTTTTACAGATTATATAAAGATTCTATAAAACAAACCCCTGTAATAACGAACACATTTCCCAGTCCCTTGGCACTTTGTTATTTCGGGTTCCACTGTACTACAATCACACAAATCGCAACTTATTAATTTCATCCCATCGAGAAAATAGAAAGAAAGCAAGCGTTAGAGAATGATCTTTCATGAAGTTGACCACAAAGAAGGATGGAGATGGCTCGCTGGGGAATAAATTGTGTGACAACGTGACCTTAATTCTGCAAAGATTATAAGCTATATGTGGCCAGTCCCTGGGGACCAGTCAGGTTAATCAGTTTTTTAATTGCTCAATTTATGTCTGCAAGCAATTTATGAATTTGAGAAGGCAAATTGTCAAAGAAATTAAGTACCTTAGAGCAGCAAAAAGCAGCTAGAACTTATGAAAATCTCAACTGATTTCATTTTGTAAAATATTGAAAATCGAACAGATCCATAGGAAAATGCTGCTGAGGAGCATTCATTTTTAATATTAATTGGTCGAGCACTGGAGAGAAACTGGCTGAGAAACCGCTTGGAGGACTCGAGGTTTGACTGCAAAGCAGTGACATCTTTAATATACCCGAAGTAGTGACCTTGTAAACGGTTTTAATGAAAGTACGTTTGAACACTCACCACAATAATGATCGTAATAAAAAATCCACAAAATGAAGAGAAGTTTCGTAGCAGTCGTCATTGTTTCAGCATGAGAACTTTACTGCGGTATATAAAATGAGATAAAACGAAACGTCAGTCAAGTTGGAGTAGCCTGGCACTAGTCGGCAGTAAAATGCCATATAACATAACATTAATTGTGACTGGATTAGTGTTAATTATTTGGACAAATATAAGCTTACACGTAAGCACGATCTCCAAAAATCTGCTTTTATATTTGTTTTGACAACATCTTGAAGAACATTAGAAAACTAACAGAAACCTGGATGGTACATGTAAATGTAAAGCTTTTATTAGAATGTCGTGTCAGACAAGCGAATTTTATAGCTGTACTGACAAACAAGATTTAATATGTTACAATCATTGTTCAGCTCAGGAACTCGGGAACAGTAATATCACTTGGGAGTTGTTGTTGTGATTTTGTTTTCATATTCCTAAGAATACACTCCCCGATTATAGCAAGGGTAGATCGAAAAGATATAACCCATTTAGATAAACATAAAATGAAGCTACGAAAAATTGAGATGTTTATATTGGGTAGCAACTCAACTAAATGTCAACCTTACAACATGACCCAACATGTCGCAATTCCGCACACACATCGAAGTCAGTAAAATCCGGAGACACAATCTTAAAATTGGTTACAAAATAAGTACAAAACTCACAACGATTTCCACTCACGGTAGACTTTCGGAACCATTACCAAGTGAATCTTTAAAAGAGCAAACGTGTCGGTACGTATGCCGCCACACAAATTCAATAAATGTAAGGTATGGTGACCTTTGAGTGATAAGAAAGCTTACTAGCTTTCGTTTGCGCAGAGGCGGAAGTAATGCCACATATTCCGCTCAAATCTAGCTGTAATTGTTAAGTCTCCTTACGGGCAGCTATAGACTTTGTGTAACATAAAAACGTCTAATTTTTAAGCTGAGGCT
This sequence comes from Dendrophyllia cribrosa, assembly GCA_024195265.1. NCBI lineage: Eukaryota > Metazoa > Cnidaria > Anthozoa > Scleractinia > Dendrophylliidae > Dendrophyllia > Dendrophyllia cribrosa. The sequence goes on along the minus strand of JAJLRJ010000011.1, from coordinate 20,362,027 downwards.
GAGTCGGGACAGAACGTTCTTGTTCTTTTTTCTCTTTGACTATTTGAGCCTGAAAACGTGTTATCAATATTCTTAAATAAATTGTCTAGCATTTTAGTAAATCATATTTCCAAATGAAAGAAAGGGAAAATAGGCCACGTCTTACCAATTTCTTAATTGTTATTCATATTTGCTACTTTAAAATAGAAAAAGATCTGCAAAGTTGCAAAAGTCTATCATTTTGGACTCAGATGGACTGTAAATTTATTTGAATAAATTATTACAATTTATTTTATTCTTAGTTAACTTATTATAAAAATAGGACGTTTTTAACATAATCTCCGGCTGGGAATGTTCTTAGCACCTTCTTAAAATTTTGGCCAATTCCAGCCTCAACGTTATTATAAAATAAAGATAGTGTATTGTTTATTAACTAACGCAAACGCAGGATTGCGTGACAGATGCGAAGATGTAACAAGACCAGCGAGACGAACCACAGGCAGCCCAAGCTCACTATCAGATAACCGGGACGTGACCGTGCTTTATGGGCGGTCACTGTTTATCTCGTACAGCTTTGATGCCGCCATATACAACGTTAGTATCGTGATGGTCATGTTCAATCCAGCCATCAACCCTTTTGTGTATGCTCTACTGAACCATCGCGTACGGGATAAAATGGAGCGAATGATATGCAGCAATGGTTCCGATGCGTCCAAGATCCATGCTAGGAGGAACCGGGGGGGGGGGGGGGGGGGGGGGGGGGGGGGGGGGGGGGGGGGGGGGGGGGGGGGGGGGGGGGGGGGGGGGGGGGGGGGGGGGGGGGGGGGGGGGGGGGGGGGGGGGGGGGGGGGGGGGGGGGGGGGGGGGGGGGGGGGGGGGGGGGGGGGGGGGGGGGGGGGGGGGGGGGGGGGGGGGGGGGGGGGGGGGGGGGGGGGGGGGGGGGGGGGGGGGGGGGGGGGGGGGGGGGGGGGGGGGGAACCTCGGTTATTGCATTTGCAAAAACACCTCTCCCACCCTAACCACACAGCAGGACAATGCTCCGTGTAGTGGAATCAAATGGCAAGTAACATTATAACCTCGCACTCCTCGAGTTCAACTTCAAGTCGCTGATAATGTACTAAACACCTTTTAAGTCTACAGATGAAATAGGTAAAGTGTAACCATTTAAATAAAAGGTATGGGAAGTACTTTCATTTAGAAGTACGCTTTATTATGCTGTTCAAGATTATTCTAATTTTCAGTCTGTGGGCGAAACCCAAAAGTGTGACAATTCAAATGTTAAAAGCTTTTGAACAGTACTTTCCTGTGGTACTGTTTTTTATGCTGATCAAGTTGCCGATTTCTAACTTTTAATTCCGTAGATGAAATCCTTAAGAGCAACTTTTCATATGAAGTTGCTATTGGGCAGTATGTTCCTTTGGTGCTGTTTGATATGTGCACGCTGTACACTGAAAATGGCAGCAAACACTTGTCCATGATACTGCTTAGCTGTGCAAGTTGGTTCTAACTTTTCAGATTAGTCTGTGGACGAAACTCAAAAGTGTCGCCATTCAAATGAAAATTAAAAAAAAGAAGAAGAAGAATTTTCCTGTGGTAATGTTTATTTTATTATTATTATTATTATTATTATTTAAAATTTTATTGACAATGTAATAAAGTATGAAGTACAATATTATTTTAAAACATTAAGACTGCAATAGGACAACAATACTATTTACACAATACACACAGACGCGAGATTACATGCAACGGTATAAATTAATAATAATTAAAATTGATAATAATTATGACATTTGGTAGTTGCATAGAATTACAAACGAAAAGAAGGCTACAATTACTTAGGACAACACTTACAATGTGGTTCTAACTTTTTAAACTGTTTTAAATCATTTATTAAGACATATAAGATACGATAAGATACGATAAGATACGATACGATACGATAAGATACGATACGATAAGATACGATACGATAAGATACGATAGGATACGATACGATAAGATACGATAAGATACGATAAAATACGATACGATAAGATACGATACGATACGATAAAATACGATACGATAAGATACGATACGATAAGATACGATAAGATACGATAAGATACGATACGATAAGATACGATAAAATACGATACGATAAGATACGATACGATAAGATACGATAAAATACGATACGATACGATAAGATACGATAAGATACGATACGATACGATAAGATACGATACGATACGATAAGATAAGAAACGATACGATACGATACGATAAGATACGATACGATACGATACGATAAGATACGATAAGATACGATACGATACGATAAGATACGATACGATAAGATACGATAAAATACGATACGATAAGATACGATACGATACGATACGATAAGATACGATAAGATACGATAAGATAAGATACGATAAGATACGATACGATAAGATACGATAAAATACGATACGATATGAAAAGATTAGATAAGATAAGATAACTTTATTTAGACACGGTAAAATTTCTTCAGCCAATTAAAATTTTTAGAAACTCATAACTAACAAAACAAACTAAGTAACAAATTACATAGTAAAGACAAAGGAAATAAATGAAAATACTGAATAACGCTGCTTTTCAAGGATGCCGTGTATAAAACTCATTCAGAAACTGTGGTTACGCAAATTAATTTTAAAATTGTGTAAAGATGCTGCTAGAGGTGTAGGACAGATTGTAGACTGTTCCATAACCCGGCTCCGCTATTTGGAAAACTTTTCATTCGATGATCGGTGCGTGAGTAAAAAACTCCTAAGCGGCTTGGAGTTAAAAACTCGTTAAAACGCGCACGTGTTAATACATCTATATATTAATTAACTCTAATGTATAAAGTTAAGTCTATAAAAACGAATATAACTAGGCATAAAAGAAATAAATAAGTTGATTAACAAGTAGAAATTAACTTACTAGGAGTTTTGTAAATGCGGGTTAAGCTAGCTAAGATTAATTAAAACCCTTTCGCCCCCAGAGTCAATTATGGAGACATGTAAGATAGTTCTAACTTTTGCGTCTGTGGACGAAATCCTATGGTGTGAACCATCCAAATGAAACCTCTTTGGCAGTACTTTTGCATGGCATCATTTGTTTTTAAAAATTGTACAAAACAAAATTTGCGATTTTTCTTGAATTTTGAGCACTATTGAGAGTTAAAGGGTTAAAAAGTAGAAATTTATGTGGCGTTAGATTGAACATATTCCGAAATAAGAATATGAAGGATGGTCACAAAAAAATCGCATTTCAAGTTTGCGGGATTTGAAATCCCTAGAAAACTGAACATCTCCTATATTGACGTATTATAAGCATGTTTGGCCAGATTTATACTGAAAGTGTGCCTCAACAAACTATAGAGTGTTTATTATTATTCCGGAATGCGGTCAATCGAATGAGGCCTAAGTTTCTTTAAGTTGTATTAATATGGGTTAAGCTCCACTTTATGAAGCATTTTTTTGAATGTTTTTATATTAGGAGCTGCGCGAACTTTGGTGGGTAGATTGTTCCATAGATGGCTAGTAATGTACGAGTTCTTTAACCAGTTCGCCGTTAAATTAAAATTGCTCCAGTTTTGAGTCTGGTCTATGGTGAATGAAATCGTAAAGTGTGTATTGTCGAGTTATGTTGTTTGCTTTTTATTTTATTTTATTTTTATTTCTTTATTTTATTATTATAATTATTTTTTTTTTTTGGTTTTGGTTTTTAATCCATTTGGAATTTTTCTTGAATTTTGACCGGTCTTGACCGTTGTGCGATCTTTGGAGTGAAAGTGCAAAAATCGGTCCTTACTTTTTTTAAGTCCTGGATCTAGTTCACAAAATGCTTTACTAGAATATTTCTGTGTTTCTTAATGAGTCAAATTGTTTCTCTATTTTTGAAATTTTTTTTTTCAAATTATATATTCCATTCTTCTTATTTATTCTGGGTTTCTATTTAACAATTAGATTATGAGTTCGCCCTCATCAACTGTATCACGCGATACAAATTAAGAGCGAATAATCTAACTGTTTAAGTATAAATCTACTAGACGTTCAAAACTTAACAACAAATACTTTTCACAGACATTTTGAAAACGCGAAGAAGCGGCCGCCATTAGGCTACTCACTCTACTCACCTTCTACAACAGAATAGATAGTGAGTAGCGTAGCCAATAAGAGAACGGCATTCGTGATAGAACTCTAGTAGATTTATACTAATAACGGATAGAATGTTGGACCATTTGTAAGAAGCACAAGCTCCTTGTCATGGTTTCTTGGAGCTCTGGGACTTGTGATTGTGTAACTAAGCAACTCCTCTGACCACAATCGCGGGCTCAATCAAATATCTAAGATATAATACTGATCGCTGTCGTTGCTTGCTCTCCCGACTAATGGGCCATGATGACGTCATTAACTACAACTATCAGAATCTTTCAGGCTTTTTCTCATGTTAATTGGGGCTATTGTTATTTAAGCTCCACCAGGGTTACAAAATGTAAATAACAAAGGAAAAACGAAATGAACTCTGGCAGTTGTAGTAAAATGATGCCTTTACCAATATCGCCTATTGAGTGTTCCTGTGTTATCTCAGAGAGACAGATATCATTGTATGCAGCGGCATTTCTTGGTAGTCCAACAATTTATATGTCAGTGTGTTTAAGCCGTCCGTATCAATGGAAACCGCACTTCTTTGAAGCTCTGCATACCTGTGAGAAGAGAAAGAACTCTCTTTATTATAAATTATCTTTTATTGTAAGGTTTTACTTAATAAATAAATGAATATGTCGCCTGTTAGAAAGTAGGATGATATACCATACACTTCCAAAAGAGATTCATCAGAAGGGTTGTTTTTTGTGCTTCACTGAACAGCTTTACATGAATCGCCATTTCCGGAAATGACTCGTTCATGTAATGCATGCTGGCCGATCCTTGTAAAAATGGGTGGGAAAACAGATATGTTGCTCTAAAGAGAACCGGACCACCCTTTCCCTCCCCCTAAATGAGATCAATCTGGGCGTGGCTCAAACTTTGTTTGACCCTTTAAATATACCATTCTAAAAAAGACAGTCAAACAAAAGTTATATTGACTATAATGACGATAAAGACTTATCAAAAGTCAAAATATATTGGCGTTCCTTCCTGAACACCATAAGTGATACCAAAATCCGTTACTAACACCTCTTAACGAAGTGACGAGCATCCCTGGACTCCCTGTATCCCCGAGATTCAAGTGCGGTAGAATCCAATATAGTTTTGTAACCTGAAGAAGGCAGCATTGCCGAAACGTTGGTATAACAAGTACGGTATAATATGAACAGTGTCTAAATTTATCTCACGCTTTTTTATTTTGGCATTTAGTATCTGCGCTGCGCAGAGAATTTCAGTCTTTATCACTCTAGAATCCCGATGACTCGAACCGCCAGGGGATGCAAAACACTGTTCAATCGAGTTATTAAACGTTCGAGTTATCAAGGGTTAAATTCTATAACCAAGTGCAGTAAGGGAAACTTCATTTCGAGTTATAGAAAGTGAAAATTATCAAGATTCTACTGCAAATGTTATTATAATATTTAAATTTCGTTCCGCCGAAAAAATAATAATATGCGTTTCTGTCCACACTATTGATATATGCGACGATACTGACATAATACTACACTATGCTATTGCATTTTCATGAAGAGGCACGGACATCAAATAAGAAAAACGTATTTATACCTTTGGGGGTTTTTATCATCTTCACCGTGCGCATGACTTAACATCGTATATCGTCCAATCATTTGCGCAGGACGTGTGAGGCTGAGCCGCCTTTGTGTTATCCTAATTGACATAAACAAAAAAGTTTAGTAAACGATAAATAACTCAAAAGAATTAACTCAAAAGCATCAACAAACATTTCACTGAATGCATGTCTGAGGTTAACCCAGCGGGGTAGGGAATAGTTAAAAATAGCCGCACGGTGGTCATAAGACTTTGATTTTGCAGATCTTAGTGCATATGATAGCTGTAAACATTGGTCCTAGCTGGGATGCTGCAAAGCTATGTTAGCCTCCTAGCCAGATTGGAGTGGACAGCTTATTGTATTGGTCTTGTATTGGCCTTGTATTGGCCTTGTATTGGTCTTGTATTGGCCTTGTATTGGCCTTGTATTGGTCTTGTATAGGTCTTGTATTGGCCTTGTATTGGCCTTGTATTGGCCTTGTATTGGTCTTGTATTGGCCTTGTATTGGCCTTGTATTGGCCTTGTACTGGCCTTATATTGGCCTTGTATTGGTCTTGTATTGGCCTTGTATTGGTCTTGTATTGGCCTTGTATTGGCCTTGTATTGGCCTTGTATTGGCCTTGTATTGGCCTTGTATTGGCCTTGTATTGGTCTTGTATTGGCCTTGTATTGGCCTTGTATTGGCCTTGTATTGGTCTTGTATTGGCCTTGTATTGGCCTTGTATTGGCCTTGTATTGGCCTTGTATCGGCCTTGTCTAGCCTTGTCCAGGGGATTCTTCGCCCGTCCCGCCATTTTGAAAACGGAGAATGCCCTGGTGACAAGGTTGACCCTTCTTCTCACCAACCTGACAAACAAATCATCGTCTTCTCCTCCCCAGCCCCAGAAACGGTTCGGAAAACCATTCACTTCACGATAATGCTCGCTCCAGAAACCTTCTACTCCTCCGAACAACGTCTTGTAACCCAATCTGTGTAAACATAATAATAATAAGTGCGAAAATAAATAAAAAGGCCGCTTTGTGCTCAAATATACTAACGCAAACACGCAAGGAGGTCTGGGCGAATTTCAAGAGTACACTTTTCTTTTTTTCTATTACAAATACGATGGCCTCAGAAGATCTCAAATTAATGCAGAAGTTCGAAATATCTGTGAACAAGAAGATATCATCGTGGACTTAACCCGAGGGAAATGGAGATGGATTGGACAATGTTTGCAAAGAAGCTCTATTCTAGACATCAGAAGGGAAAAGCCAACGGGGAGGCCGAAAATTAGTTGGGAAAGATCAGCTGGGAAAGAGTTACAGGCAGTGAATATAATCTGACGTGGAATGAAGACAGAAAGGCAGCATATGAGATTGTACCCACTGCCTTATGCGTCCCATGACACTAATAAGGACCCGGGGGGGGGGGGACTCCATAAAAAAAATGACGGGGGTGCTCGTCGTACCTTTTAGGGGCCAAAATTTGTAGATTGGTACCGCTTAGGGTACTAACATCTAAAATGACCGCCGTTAGAATTATCGTGGTACTTTTTAGGGTATGAGCCGAAAAAATATGATAGAATATGACATGTGTTGTTTTAGAAATGGTACCTCTTAGGGGTAAAAATTCTTCTGAGCCACTCCCATCAAACGAGATTCTGGTACCTTTTAGGGTGTTTTTCGAAAATTTCCGACGAGCACCCCCGTCATTTTTATATGGGAGTCCCCGCCCCCCGGGGATAAGGACTGATGATGATACACTGTTGTGTGACTGGCGCCAGGTCTGGTTCATTTTGAGAGAATGCGCCTTGAATCTTCGGCAGTGTAAGGTGAGTTAGGGAAGACTTGGGACAGAACATATGGTTATGTGCCGGGTATGGGTGGGTACTCAGAAGTAGGGTTATAGATTTCTCCAGTTTTATTAGTGACATATATAACATCTGGAGTAGGGTATACATTTTTGTCGTTTTGGTCTAATCAAATGATTATATCATGCATAGGAGTTGGGCTTGTAACAGCGTAATCACAGATCTGTGGTTTATTCCCATCAAAGCTATTTTCTCAGAGGACGTCAAGTTCTAGTCATTTTGGCTTTTGACCGTGTAAACTGCATACATCCTTGGAATTTTGGCTAATATCAGGAGCCAATCTATATACTCTACAGAATTATTGCATGTTACTCTTACTTACTTGTAATCCATGCTATTCACTGCAGTGGACATGTGTCGTGGAGATGATGGACAACTATAATCATTCCTGGCGTCTTCGGGTAAAAGATCCACGTCATGGAAGATTATGCAACTAAAGTTTGCCGCCTTCATCGCTTCACTAAAACCAACGTTCATCAGCATTCCACGATTAAATCTTTCATTATCAGCCTGCGGAAAATTGCCAATAAAAAGATTAGCTGACCGATTACCCCTTCGTAATTTCAAAAATATTAAAACTATTGCCGAGAAAGTTGGCGTGGAGGTAGGTCACGTGACGCAATGACGTGATTCCGAACGGCGGCCATCATCAAAAACCCAAGGAAGGGGCTGCAACCACCTCACCCTGTACCACGGTGGGGGTTTAAGTTTTGCGTGTACGTCCGAGGGTTAAATTGTAAAATATACTACAAGATAGTTAAAAAATATTACGTTAAGGTAGGTAAAAAAAGTGGTTTGATGAGATGACGTCATTTGTGGCGGAAATTGGGTCATCATTCCGAGTGGCCGCCATCTTGGATCCGCCATCTTGGATTTTCATCACGTTAAAAAAAAATACTCAAACTTACTTCATGACACGTTTCCATGCCAACCAGTTTTTGACAAGCATGTTAAACATTAATTTAAATGAAATATTTTAAACTTGCTTATACTACATTTTACAATTTAATCCCATGTTAGCGATTTTCTTTTAATTAGAGTAATTTTAACTCAATTATCGCTCTTTTCTAACATGATGAAAAACGAAGGAAGCGGATCCAAAATAGCGGCCATTCCTAGAATGATGACGACATTATGATGATGTCATCAAGCCACGTGACCTATCTTAGCTTAGACGATTTGCAAGTTGCATATTTTTGGACGAGCTCGTTTAGCAGAAATGCAAGGAGTTACATCGCATCGCGCTCGTGTTATAATATACGCGCGCATATTCCGCACGCGTCTTACGCTCTTATAGACGCTTATTTTACCCTATCCCATCTAAATATCAACAAATTATTTGTGTCGCTAAAAAGAAACAATTTAACAATTGGACCGCGTTAGATACCATCGTGCAAACATGGACAACTTTTCTATATTTTCAAGACATGAGGTGAACCCAACGCAATACGATCTCACCTGTTCTACAACAAATATTCTGTAGTGTAGTAACTGCCATTTTAGAAACTGATGCATGTGCTTTAAGAAGGTGTAAAGATGCGAGTAGCGGTCCCTGAAAGGAACAACGATGGCAACCTGAAATTAAAACAGTTGCTTTGAAAACCTGCGAAAAGGAACCTAGTGGATTAAGAACCTGTAGGCTAAAATTGACACTGGCTCTTAATCGGAAAATTAGAAAGAAATCACTTCTGTGATGAAATTGTGAAAACTTGAAATTGCACTGAAACAGTAAACGTGTAAGTGATAATTTTGAACCCCCCGGTCAGAACGAATTCGTTGTATGGAAAGGTTGACAGTCGTTTGTTTCTCGCCTCACACGCGTGTGAGGCTCGCGCGCTTCGCGCGCGGGTATCTACGCTTCAGACGCTTTTGGCGCTTCGCGCCTTTGTAGTCTAGTAAAAATATTGTCATTGTTAATTAAATAAATTGTTATTGTTGTGGTACAGTTTGACTGTGCAACCTGACAAGGCATGAATTGGTGTTCAAAGCAGTTTAGTTTGTTTCAGTGTATATAGGGCATAAACAACCTGAAAAAAATCAGAGGAGCTAGAACAGGGTGTGTCTTTGCTTAGAATGTAGTGTTACTTTTTGGGACATGATTATATGTTTCTTTTACATAAAGAAAGGACCACACCCATATAGACTAGTTGTTGGACCAGCAGTGAGCACCTTTCACCTAAAGAAAATAAGAACCTATTTACGAACCTAAATAGCCTAAATTTTCAGTAGACACGAAATATATAAGAACCTTTTTAGGCTAAATTGGAAAATCTACTTTCTTATACGCGGGTTTTTACAGTATCATAAGTAAACTCTTCTCAAGTAACAGTTTTGCAAGTAAGAATTCGCACCTTATAATAAAGTTGATTACTTGAAACATCAGTTGTTCATCACTGTCAATAGTTGCACCGCTGCAGGTCTTTTTCAGCTAAGTTTAGTGTACTGCAGTGTGGTGCGTTCTCAAGTGTAGTGTAGTGTGCTTGTCTTCATACTTCGGCTTCTTTGAAATGGACACGTTTCCATGGTCACAAAGTAGAGTTTAAGTATGTGCATTTTACTCTTTCACGGATTTCCTTCCAAGTTAGTTCAACAAACGGAAAAATAATTAGCATGTCCGGCTGTGGTACTGGCAGTCCTGAAAACACTTATCATATATGATGGCATAAAATTTTATACCAATGACGCCACATTCCGCCAGGAATCACAAAATGGGCCAAATAATCCACCGAACTGATAAATAAAATTAAATACGCGCAGATGGTTTAGTTTTAAATCGCGGGTTTTCTATTAAAAAAAATTGTTACTCGAACCTTTCTTCGCGGCTTGCAGTTCGGTTTCCACTGACCACCTTTCTCCACAAAGTCAAGTCCATGTTGCGCGTCTTCTAGCTTCACTGTATTGTTCTGAACTACTAACAAACCAACTGAAACACACACAATAAATATAGTGACATTGCATTTTGATATGCTTGATCGAACCTACTACTACGGCTCCCTTACATCTGCTACTGACTATTGAACTCTATAAGGGTTAATAGACCTTATTCGTAAATAGTAGCCGATTTATTATTCTTTTATGTTTTTTTAGCATGTTAGCACGTGCAACATTCAAAATAATTGTTACTCTAAACTAAGGATAAGGGGGCCAATAAACATAAATATCAAAGAAAAATACAGTCGAACCTCTCCTTACGGACACCTCTCTAATACGTACACCTCTCTATTACGGACAGGTTCCTATGTCCCGAAAAAATTCTCACATATTTTCTTTAAAAACCTCTAAAATACCCGGGGGGGACTCCCATATAAAAATGACGGGGGTGCTCGTCGGAAATTTTCGAAAAACACTATAAAAGGTACCAGAATCTTGTTCGATGGGCGTGGCTCAAAATAATTTTTACCCCTAAGAGGTACCAATTCGAAAACAACACATGTCATATTTTTTCGGCTCATACCCTAAAAGGTAAATGGACCCTCTCTAATACGGACAACGGACACTAAATCTCGGCCCCAGAGAGCAAATTCATATAAACTTAACCTCCGTTTATTACGGACACTCCGGTGATCAGGTGATGATAGTTTGTGTATGTAATACAATTTCCTGTTTATGGTTACAAACAAATATCGAAAGACGTTTTCGGAATTGTACTTTTTATTACTTTTTTACATGCAGCATTGCGTTTTAGTTCGGTGATTCGTATACAGTATGTAGCTGAGATGTTAGTACACTAGTACGGTATTGACAGACAGTGTCGCAATCCTGAATCAATTTAGGTGCAGTTAAAAGACGAATGTGAGCCTGTTTTTAGTTACTGAACACTCAAAACTGTCAGTGGAGTCTTAAAAGTGACATCATCGTGGTGACCTCTGTAATACGTCTATTTTTTTACGTAGTCAGATCAGCCCTGCAGTTTATTGTATGTTTGTTCATTTTTTGGCTGGTTAGGTCTCTCGCAGATCCTACGTATACCGTTAGCAGCATTATCGTTTGCGGTCCTTTGCAGATTTCACTTTTATTTCTATAATACGGACACCTCTCTAATACGGACACTTTGCTCTGTCCCTTCGGTGTCCGTATAAGAGAGGTTCAACTGTAAATCGGTCGCCATTTCTGAATAAGATCTATACAAGGTAACATCTTTGTCAGCGAATTGAGCTATGGCGAATTGAGCGAATTGAGTGTGGCGCGATGAACGAGCGAAAAGCGGCGAATAACAAGAATGCAGCCCTATAGAATACGAGTAAGCGGCGAATGAGTGAGATATATAACGAGTTGAACACGAGAAGAGAAATTTCATATCTCTCCAAGCAATTTTCCCAAGATTTCCCGAAGATTCCCAATGATTTTCGAGAATTCTCTGAATACTGTCCGAATGTTGAACGAACTTTTTCGATTATTTTCCGAAGATTTCCAAAGATTTCGGAGTAAGATCCGAAGAAGTCTCGATTAATATTATAGACCGACACCTTTTAGCTCGTTTGACATTTCATAAGAGCAAATATTGTGGCTAGCGTGCTGAAGATTTTTATATTTTCACGTGCACTCTTCACAAAAGTAAAATTCATATCTTCGCATGTGTTGAGATATGATTTTTCCGCATTGGGAGAAATCCTTGTATAATAAAACCCTTACCCGGAGGTGATTAATGTGTAAGAGTGGCTGTATTTTCTCCACTGGATGAGATCAGGCTACTAAGTAAATGATATTTGAATAACTGAACATAACGTGTCTGAAACGAGTTACCATTAAATGTAAAGGAAGAGTCCTGTTTGTTGGAACGTGAATTCCACATAGAAGTGTATATTGGCACGCGATTTACGGGCGATTCGCGATAGACCCGTTTATAAACAAAAGATTATAAATCAGGCCGATTTGCAAGCTTGCGCTTACAACGCTTAAGAAATCGGGCTGACATATCAGACATAGGGCCTGGTCGCACTACAGTCAAAAACAAAAATTAGCCCGTGCAAAATGACATAAAAACAAAAACATTCCACAAAAAGCGTGTCCCACTGGAGCGGTTTCTTTTGTTTTCTTCAGTTTTGCACGGGCTAATTTTTGTTTTTGACTGTAGTGCGACCAGGCCCATAGCGTGTAAACCGGTCAGTAATGCAGTAAATACAGGAAAACCAACTGAAGCGAGACAAACAGGCTCACCTTTTCTCAAGTGACTTGTTGGACACGGCTCATCTGCTGAAATATTCAAGTCTTCATCCATTTTTCTCATTAACATCGGTAAAGAAGCTCCATTTGGATTTACTCGCGGCGGAGATTTCGTAGGATTATTTTTTGGAGAAATGTCCGCTTTGTTCAAAGGAACTCCGAGATCTTGAAGAAAGAAGAGAATTTCTCCTCTGAGGTTTTTCGCTTTTTCTTGGCTACCTTTGACCACGTTCTGTGCTGTTTCTTCTCTGGACGAATTAAATTCATGGATCGAAGGAATACGTCCGTCGACTTTCAAGGACGAATCATGCACACCGTCTTGTTCCAGACGAACATTATCTTGCGTTTCGGCTTCGAAATATATTTTTATCACGGGAAGCTTTCGGACGATCAAGCTATAAACAAGAAAATATAACACAAGTCCAGAAAGCAGAATTCCGTAAACAACCTTGATCGTGTATGACATGTTCAAAGCAAAGTTAAAATTAATATATTATCTCAAAAGCCATCGGCATAAAAATATATAAATCCCTGGCAACGCTCTGGCTTTGCAAAGAATGCATAAATTGAATTGACATATACCGAAATAGTGTTTACTTAATTTCAGCTATTAAATTTTCAAGTGAGAGCATTCAATCTTTAGTTGCTTTCCCAATAGTTTAAGTGTATAATATTTTTTTCTAATTTTTTTCCTTTTGTTTTTGTTTTTGTTCTTTGTCTTTTGAAACACAATGTAGGTAACAATATCAATTTTTTCAGGTACGTGCCCAGTGTCCATAAGACTAGTTTTATAAATCTTGCATTATTGTGTTATTCCAGCTGTAAAAATCTTTATTTGTGCAGTCATTACTCCTCAATTCCGTGAAAAAGTAATAATTGAATAGTCGACAAGTTGTTATCTTAGAAATCCTGCGATCGAGTAAGCTCGGCTAAAAAAAAACGTGTGCATAAATGTTATAGAAAAACACTCTTGTTGATCGATGTTTATTTTTTCAAGACGAATCCTTTATCTACATAGACTATCCATTTTAAAACCAATACATTTCTCTATACTTCTCTCTCCTATCTTCGACTGTGCCACACAAATTACTTTGGAGCTGTTACCTGAGTCTGTTTGAGGTTTTTATTTTACTTTGTGGTTGTGAAACTAAAGGTGGGCAGACACGAGGGGTCATGTAGCAGGGACATGTCGCAGCGATATGTAGCAGCGACAAAAATTTGTGTAGTACACAGGTCCCCTCGTGTGAACTGATACTGTCATAATTGTGCAACACCAATTTTGGGGACATTTTGTCCCCGCGACGTCTCACACGGAGTTCAACTTGTTGAACTTTATGGAACACGTCGCGGGGACAAAATTTCTCCAAAATTGGTGTTGCACAATTATGATAGTATCAGTGCACACGAGGGGACGTGTTGCTGCAACATGTCCCTAAGACATGTCCGGCCGCAACATTTTCATGTGTGTGCAAGCGCTATGATTTTGTCCCTCCTACATCTCCCCGCTACACGTCACTGCTACATGTCCCTCAGTTTGTACTACACACATTTTTGTCGCTGCTACATGTCGCTGCGGCATGTCCCTGCTACATGACCCCTCGTGTCTGCCCACCTTTACTTTTCTGACGTTGCACGCAACAAATTGCATCGTGTGCCCCCAAAACATCTTGTTGCGCGCAACTTTGAAAAAAAGCTACACCGTGTGTCCGTGTGTCCGGGCCTTTAGAGTATAGTGATTTAAGGAGAATACGAGACTATTAGTTCTATTACTGGCGCACTCATCAGAATCATATTCCGTAAAATATCAGTTATAAGTCCTTTGCTAATCTTTCCGAAATTTCAGTATACATGTAGCTAAAATTAGGTTAAAAACATTAACACCTCTCCTCTTTTGATTTGGTCCTAATATGTATTATGACAACAAACAACAAGTTGTACAGTCAGCCTTTCTTGATTAGTTTTTCGTACCTATATTATTAACAATAATTGTGTTCAGTTATTTTCTTGTTACAGTAAACGCTGAGGTACTTGACCTTGTTACTCAGATGTGTAATAAAATAAAGTGTTTAAAATTTAAAGACAAAAATCAATCGAGTACTATAAGGGACACAAGAGGCGTGTAATATGAAAGAGATGAGACCGCAAGAAAAGCCGCTGGCACCCAAGGTACCCTCGCTGATTCTAGTACAAACACGACTCATCAAAGCCGTGGGCGCGCACGAAGCCTAATCGGCGACGGATTAGCTTATAGGAGCAAATGGGGCACGTGTCCAAAACCCCAAACCTAATTAAAGGACGACATTCACAAAAAAATACAACAGATTAAATAGAAGATCTTGAAATAAACATTTAACACTTCCAGGTTTAGCTACATGAAACCGTAAAATTGGGCGGTACAATTTTTGCGGGTATTAAAAAATTAAATTCCCGCGGCACTCCACCCTGAAACTATCCAGTTAAAAATATAGTTTTATCTAAAGGACGAACAATCTTATCATTATTACATTATGATAAACATTATTTTGAATAACTAGATTTTTCGAAGAATGGTCGACCAAGCTAAAACGTCAGTCCCGACTTCCTGTAACATGATATTGGCATAAATATTTAGATATGATATATTTTTAGAAAATAATCCACAGTTTAGTTCGTAGTCATTTCATTCCCTGAAGAAATCAGGCCGTGCCTGACGAAACATTGTGCAGTTGTACAGTCAGCCTAGCTTGATTAGTTATTTCCAAGAGAGGATGAAGGTAACTGACACCTCGACCACATATGCGTTCTCCACGCATACGTATGCATGCTGTTTGATAACCTTGTATTGTGGTAACGGCCGCCTTTATTATGGGATATTATGTACCCGGGGTGTCTAAACGAACGTTCGGCAATCGAACAAAATCGTTCGATTGTGTTCGGTAATCAAACATCGAACAATCGGACACAATTGAACGTTCGAGGTCGGCAATCGAACTCAATTGAACCATAATAGAACGTTCAATTACCAAACTCCTGTGTTTTCTTTCAAGACATCTTTGCGACACTATGGGCTCAGCTGGGCTCTTTGTTCTCCGGAACACGTGATGTGGCAAGGCGTGATTCGAGTGACAAGTGAGTACCAGGAGCCTAATAGGCTCCTGTGAGTACATAGTACTGATATGGTGAACGGGTCATTGTGTAATCTATTTGCGCTGGCTTTCTTGCTGGCGTTATTTAGTTCGCTACACTGTGCTGAAGAGTTGAATCTAAAATCAAAATCGCTACACTGCGCTGAAGAGTTGAAGAGTTATAAGCGGCTTAAAACTTTCTTGGAGATAAAGAATGTGTTTTTGACCTCGCAATACGGCTTCCGAGAGGCACATTCGACTGAACATGCAGCTCTAGACATTGTTAGTACCATACAAACTAATATGGGTAAAAATATGTTCTCGTGTGGAGTTTTTATTGATTTAAAAAAGGCGTTTGACACAGTTAATCATAATAGATTACTCGGCAAGCTGGATCATTATGGTATTAGAGGAATTGTTAATAACTGGTTTGCCTCTTATCTTAGCAATCGCACACAAACCGTTCAAATTGGCTCATATGTTTCCGACAAAGAAAATATTTTATGCGGAGTCCCTCAAGGGTCTGTTTTGGGCTCTTTGCTATTCTTGATTTATATTAATCGGATATCTCTTGCTGCTCCAATAAATTTAAATATTATTTATTCGCTGATGACACGAACTTATTATATGCTGACAAAAACCTAAGATCCATGGAAATGACCGTTAACATTGAATTAAGAAAACTTTGCGACTGGCTGACTGCTAATAAACTTACCATAAATATCAAGAAATCTAATTATGTAATTTTTCGTCCGCGTCAAAAGGTTCTTTCCTTCCAACTCCAAATCAAAATTTTCGACAATCAGAAAAACAAATATGTTGTTATTGAGTGCAAAGATCACATTAAATTTCTTGGTATTCTAATTGATACTAATCTATCTTGGAAATTTCATATTGATTACATTGCTCTAAAAATAAGTAAAACAGTAGGAATTATTGCGAAGCTCAGACATTTTGTACCGCGGCAGATTTTACTTAATATTTATCAAGCTCTTATCTCTCCTTATCTTAATTACGCTGTCCCAATCTGGGGCCAAGCAGCTAAATCACATCTAAATAAACTTCTAATTCTGCAGAAGCGAGCTCTGCGTCTAATATATAATCAGGAAAAGGACGAACATGCCATTCCATTATTTATTAATGCTAATACTCTGCCCCTGAGCTTTATCTACTTTGAAACAAAATTAATTTCTAAATTAATGTATGAAGTCTCGAATAAGCTTGCGCCAAAGAATTGTTGGCTTCACACTAGAGCTTGTAAGTATAATCTAAGTACACTTGGAACCTACTTTGAGTGTGAAGGGGTAAAATGTACTTACTTGAACTTAACTTAGTGACCATGGAAACGTTCGTAGTTCAAAGAAGCCGAAGTTCGCCGCCAAGTATGATGTACACCACACTTGAGAACAGACTTGACCAATAGGAAATGGAAGCCAACTGAAAGCGATCTACAGCGGTGCGTGCTGATGAACGGCCAGATAAACAACTTGAGAGCTGAGATCGATCGAAAAATTCTAAATGGATGGCTGGAGTTTTTAGGACTCTATGGAACTTTCTTTTATGTAAGTATACATAGAAAGGAAAGAAAAGTCGATATAAATGGTTAAACTAATAATCTTATTTGAATTTCATTTTCAAAGACAGCCTAAACCATCGCTTTTCATTTCATCCGACACCAAATGCGGTTCTGCAAAACCAGCTACTGTTTCAACAAGTGCTGGCGTGAAACGTGGCTGCAACGAAGTGCGTGGTAAGGAACCACGGAAGAAGAAACGAGAAAAAAGTGACGAGGCTAATGGCACAGATGACTGGAGTGCATTTAAAGAAATGTGGCAGAAAAGTCTTCAACAATAAAATGAAAAGTTTGAAAAGTCAATGAAAATGTTCTAAGAGAATCAGAAGATGCAAATGGCACAAACATCGTGTCTTTTATCCGGATTTAAAGAATTAGTGAAGGATTTGATGAAGGAGTAGAGCCAGTAAACGCCTGTTCATGTACTGTTCACTTTTTTTTTCTGAGAATTTGCCATTTGCCTTTTCCGTCGTTTTCTAAATTCATATATTCTAAAATTATGTTTATAAAGGACAGATTTTCCATCATTGATTGTTCATCTGTTCACGTTTGATAAGCTCAACTTTTAATGGATTTGTGTTGCTGCCACGTACTCGTTAACAACAAAGTAACGACAAAATAAATAGGAAAGTACAAAAAACTTTTTTCTGTTGCAAAGGCCTCATGATTTTACTGAAGAGCAATCGCATTTGTGATATGCATGACTGATTTTACCGCGAAAGATGATTGACAGCTTGTGCTTCAAGTAATATACTTTGTCATCAGGTGTGAAGCCAAGTTTTCTAAAGTGCGACTTGAGATTTTCAAGTGCACTTGAGTCAAGTGCTTACTTGAAACTAACTTAGCTTCTAGTGTGAAGCCAACAAATATCACGAATCTGTTTACTAATGTTTCCCAAGTGCATTCTTATAACACCAGAGCTTCAGCTTCTAATAACTTTTACATTAAAGGTGCAAAATTGGAAATTCAACGAAAGTCCTTTTCGAGGGTAGGCGCAAAGGTCTGGAATGCGCTGCCGAACACCTTGAAAACACTCCCTAAAAATGCTTTCAAAAATAATCTACGAAAATTACTCCTCAAAACACTTGATAATGTGATTTCTTATTTATCTATTTATTTCTAAAAGCACCCGCCTCGATTAGCTTGATGCTACCTGCGGGTGCCTATAATTTTGTATATAATTTATTTGTTTAATAAAATGATGATGATGATGATAAAATGATGATGATGTTGCAATAACGAAACAGCTGTCCACGGTTGCGATCCTACTTTATCTGTTTCTGTCGTGATGGCGTCTCGCAAAGTCTACATTTTTACTTAGTCAGATCCCGGGGGGTGGGGCTGGTGGGGTACTCAACAAAGTTTTGTACGGGGAAACCGCTTACCCTTACCCTTCATATCATCCCTGCAGTTAATTGTATGTTTGTTCATTCATTTTTTGGCTGGTTAGGGTCTCTCGCAGATCCTACGTATTCCGTTAGCAGCATTATCGTTCGCGGTCCTTTGTGTATGCCACATCGGAAGCCATTCGATAGGACGGTTTTGACATCTGCATTCAGGGGAAATTCCGACTGAAGGTCGAATTACAGCCATTTCAAAGCTTTTCCTCTTTATTCCATTTCATAATGGTTGATTAACTTCTGCGTGTTAAACTTAGTTTCCAGGGGCGGATCCAGGAGGTTGTACACCTTAATAACTTTCCACGCCATGGGCGTGGACGGCGTGCGCCGCAGGCGCGAGCTTCTAGGGGGTCCGGGGGCATGCCCCTCGCGGAAAATAACTCCGGTTTTACCTCTAAAATGCCATTTCTAGCATTCCTGAGACATAATCTTTTCCCAACTTGGTGGAAGTGAAACGACTACGTATAAAATAATTTTATTCTATCATTTTTATGAGCCACAAGATAGAGACAAGAAAACTCAAACATTTTTTTTTTGAAAAAAAAAAAAAGATGCTCAGGGGGTGGGAGGTTGGGGGGGGGGGGGGGTTTGCAATGCAACCCCCCCAACCCCTCCCCTGGATCCGCCCCTGGTTTCAGGCGTCAAGAGATGCAGTCCGAATCGCTTTAGTTCGATTTTGTTCGAATGAGTTCGATTTTGTTCGATTGCGCTCGATTCAGTGTTCGATTGGTTTGATTTGTTCGATAATCGAACTCACACAAAATTAGATGTTCGATTATGTTCGATTGCCGAACGCAATCGATCACCAATCGTTCCATTGGTTTTTTGTTTGATTTTGTTCGATCAGACATCCCGGGTATGTGAGAACATCAGTGACCAACTCGTCTGCGGCTGCGCTTGTTGGGGATTTCGACGTCACTGAACCGACAAAAATGAAATTCAGATTTGTTTAATGCAGTATGAGGAGATGTTTATTGATAAGGCGATAAATAAATGGAAAATAAGACCGAACTCATCGATTGGGATTGAAAAAAAAAAAATTTCGATTAGCCCCCTGAGAGATTTGAACTCTCGACCCCTGGTTTACAAGACCAGTGCTCTAACCACTGAGCTAAGGAGGCGCTCACGAGTTGACTTCGAAATATTTTAGGTATATATTATACAATAGTGTTGTATTGTTGATGACGTTGGAAGAATGCAGGCTCAATTTCTGAAATGTGACACACAAAAAGTTCAATAATGTTTCCGATTGACAAGACATAATTGAGAAAAACTTACTATGACGAGTGTTTCCAGAAAAGGTCTCTTTCTCGAAAGAGTTTCTTTGAATGAAAAGTTGCAGATGAAACAATATCGGTGGGAAATAAAATTTTTCACTGTTCATTCTGGAAGGACAAGTGTTTGCTCAGCAGATGTGACGTAAAAAGCATGCTCGGACGAAGGCAGAAGGAAAATTCAAAATGGTGGACAGATTACCCTACGTAGTTTGGTTTATCATATATAGCATTTTTATTGCGATTTCTGTGTGCTATCCAGCCGAGGAAAGTGAAACATTACCTAGTAGTGAGGTTGTAAAAGGTAACACTAATGAGAATAGATTTTGCCACGCGCTAGATGATTTTACAAGTCTGTATAAAAACAAACTGTTCAGTTTTAACCCAACAATCTCAACTTTTTTTTTCAGATGATGGCGAAGAAAACATTGCACCAGTGGAAATCAATGACACAATGCTGGAGATATTTAACCAATCAGTGAATGAAACGGGGGTTTTCGATGGAAATGAAACCATTCCCGATGTAAACTCTTCGCAAATTGAAAACTCCACAAAATATCGGATTAACACCACCAATTCCACCAGCGCGAGCCCTGAGTTGCCAAAATATTTCTGCAAGGGCCGGAATAATTCACAGAGCAACGAGTCTGTTGATCAGAGAGTGATCATTGTTAAAGCCGATGAGTTATTTCAATGGATTAACGCGACTGTGGACAATGAAACTGATTCGTGTGCAGTTGTACTGTTTTATACAGAGTACTGTCCTTTCTGCGCTAAGCTTGCTCCTGTGTATAACGCCCTAGGTAGAGTTTATAATAATCTTCCTGTTCTGGCAGTAGACGCTTACAAGCAACACAGGTTAGTACTTTAAAGAAGGGACTAAACTACAGAATGCAGGGCCACTTTTGAAGAAGTATTAACCTGAAGTGGCTCGGCAGCTCAGTAGTGAAATTGAACAAGTATTACCTCAAGTGGCTCGGCAGCTTGGTAGTAACTGATGAGCTGCCAAGCCGTCAAGCCACTAAATTATATACCTTCTTCGTTCTATAAACTCCAGGTCGACTGCCGAGCCGCCAAGCCATCAAGCCACTAAAATATATAGCTTCCTTGGTCTACATGTACATGTATAAACTAGAAAGTCGACTGCTGAGCTGTCAAGCCACAAAATTATATGCCTTCCTCATTCTATAAACTTTATGTTGACTGGCGAGCCGCCGAGCCACTAAAATATATACCTTCCTTGTTCTATTAACTCTTAAGTTTCCTGTTTCTAGATAATGATTGGGTTATTCCAGAAAAAATCCACACCCCAAAGATTTGAAATTCGACGTAGTCTCAACGCGTGGTATAGAGAGCGATTTTAGAGCAGTTTTCAATAGGCCATTTCCGAGTTGCCTTTAGCCTCTCTATCAAAGCGAGGCAAGGTGCGAAACCTTTCATATGAAAATGAGTTTTCATTCACATGCAAATAAAACTTATTTGCATGTCAATGAAAACTCATTTTCATATGAAAGGTTTCACACCTAGCCTCACTTTGATAGAGAGACTAAAGGCAACTCGGAATAGCCTATTGAGTGTCGTGAAACCAAAACCAAAGTAATTACTCTGACAAATCACAACAGTTGTAAACAATCAAATGAACCAATCAGAGCTCGAAGCAATTACATGTCGGCGGCGCCAAGCGCGGGAAAACATGTGCGAGCAAGTCACCATTGGTTTTGGTTTTACTTCTGATTGGTTGAGAAGGTGGCGCGAGATTTTTTAGTCAATCACAAAGCGTAGCAATGCAAAACCAATTGTGTAATTACTTTCGACAGTCAGTTGAAAACTGCTCTATATTTATTTGATTATACTATGTTTTTTAGGATGGAAATATTTGTACATGTATATACACCAGATTTATTATGGGATGAGTAAGTTTAATTATGAGACTAGCAGCATTTAATTTTTTACTATTACTTATTATTATATTGTAATTTTACTATTTATTTTACACACGACCCCACAAGCTCTGTAGCTTAAATTTTTATTGTGTTAAAATAAAGGTTATCCATCCATCCATCCATTAATATTGCTTGACTCTGTATTCTGTTGTTGCTCTCGGGTTTCCAGTGCATAAGACAGCTAAATTATTTTTAAAAACAGGGCTTGAAATTGCGCCTGTATCAGGCGCATTTGCGACTAAGATTTTGCTTTTGTGACTAAAATTTGTCTGTTAGTCGCAATTTTGCAACTGTTTTACAGACTAGCTAATAAAGGAATTACATTCAACAGTCTTGTGTCTTACTTGTAACTGGTAGTTGTAATTTTATCTGAAAAATCCTGCGAAATTCACGTTGAATGTTGCGTGACTTAATCGTCAATTTCGTGCTCCATTAACATGGTTTCCAAGAAGTGTATCACGCACGCACTTTTTCAGACTTTCTCAGAAATTTCTCGTTTCTCATTTCTGGTTCTGGTTACTTTGACGTAATTGCTATTTTTTTTGCGACTAAAATTTTCGAACTTGCAACTAAATTTTAGGAATTACTTGCAAATTGCAATTGAGAATTGTTTTTAATTTCGAGCCCTGATAAAGAGAGCGACGTATTTAAGTTTGCACTGGATTTGAAATACAACTTTTTCTTGTTACCTTTTCAGCTTAAATACTCGTTTTGGAGTTGTTGCTGTCCCAACCATCCTGTTATTTCATTCAGGAAAACCTGTTTTGAAATTTAACAATTCAGTTGGCCTTGATGGTATGAGAAACTTTGTCAAGAATAACACAGGTACAGTATGATCATGATTTTGTAGTTGTTTTAGAGACTCGCAGCACTTGCCGTTTTGATAGTTAAGCGTGTGCTGTTTTCGCTAATCTTTGCTACCGTTTGAATTAAAAGTTGTCAGATGCAAAAATTGCTCACAGCTAACCTGTCATGCTAACCTGTTGAAACAAATTGTACATTTAAATGTGAAGAGAACATGTTGTTTTTTACTGTTTGGATTTGCACCATACAGAGGCAGAAACAGAAGCAAGTTTTATCATATTTTTGTAGTTTTCTTGACATTAATTTATTGTTTAATTCTGAATGTTTGTAAGGCCAAGTGCCAACTCAGTTTATTGGTATTTTAGATCGAATTGTGATTAAATATGATTACCTGCCTCTACATTAGCGTCGCTTATGTGTCCAATGGAGCACTTGCCAATGATACATGTATGCAACCTGTCACACTTTATCATTCTGCACAGCCAAAGTTGAGTTTGGTGGACGTCAATAAAAGCCAATCAAGATTTTTTTTCTGGATTCAGTGCATCACAACTGAATAGTAAACAATGTTACCAACAAGTTACAAATATTACAGTTTTAAAAGAAAAGATTTCATTCAAAATTTTAAAAACTTGGCACTGCATGTAACAGCTTTATGATTAGCCTTCAATTCATGGATCACTGTGTTTGTAAATTGTATAAATTTAAACATATTTTTTCAACAAACGGTATCTGTAAACGATACCTTTTCTTTCAGTTTAAACTGGCCGGCTTGGAAATCAATAAGCAGTTAAAGTTGTCAGTGTTTTGGCTCTGTTGGTCAGAATTTCAAATAGTAAAAAATATGATGGTTTTTCTTTGATTGACGTCCACCAAACTCAACTTTTCCACCTTGAATAAAGTGCAGTGGGTTACAGGGCTACATGCTGCTTTTGATAATAATAACTTTTATTATACAAAAGGCTTCTACTGTACTGTAAAGTGTACAATGTAAATAAAGCATAAAACTTATGTATAAAAGCTTATGTATAAGCTTACTTATGTCTCCAAACTCCCATCTTACACTTTCACCTCTTTTGTGAAACAAAATTCTTTTTGTTCTAGGTGTCGAGGGCAACTTCAGTGTGCAGATATCCGAGGAAGATTATTTGGGTCCATTGAAAAACAAGCCAGTTGATGAAAATGACTATTATTTGCTGTTTTCATTGCTGTTCCTGATGACATTTGGAGTGTTCATGTTTGCGAAATCTACCTACAGGCAGTTGGTATGGGAAAAGATACAAGCAGTTCAGTGGCAAAGATTTTCCCAGTGGTTCAACAGAGAGAAACAGGACTAACAAGGAATCTTGGAATGTTATATTCAGAGAATCAAAAGTTACGGGAATCATACACAATGAAACAGGTGCTTCATCAACTGGTTCTTGGTAATTCACCATGTTCCTGGAGGCTCGGTGCTCTGATGATATTGAACCTTACTAGACAACTAATCTATCTCCACATTGTCTCTTTACACCCCTTACATGTAGTCCTGTGTATGAAGTGGGTTCTTTGTCACTGTGTTCTTAGACAAAACGTTTTAGCTTTGCTTCATAATTATTCTCTCTCATCCAGGTATAATTTATACATATAGCTGTAAATGGGCACTGCCAAATATATTGTTGGGGTGTTCCTACGATTGACTGGCATCTCATCACCACTGTTTCTCTAAAAGCTAAGTCCTTTATTCTGCAATTGGTATAGGATTTAATGGAGCTGAAACCAATTGTAGAATTGCACACATTTTAGGCATCCTACTGATGAACAGTTACGACACAGATCTATATATATATTTTTAGCAACTACTGTGATTTGCAGTCTGTCCATTTGAATTGATACTTACAGTGTATGGTGTAGTCCACGATCTGATTGATTCTAATTATGCAGCATTGTATGCATGCAACTTGCTCATGACAATTTTGAGCTTTGCTCACATGCAATCTGGCAGTTGCATGTTATAATAATTATTCATGCCATATGAATGATTTATACTGTGTGTACTTTGATAAAGTGGAATTTCTCTCTCAATTGAAATTACTTTCATTGTAGATGACTTTTCCCAAGAACAGGGCTTTCAAAAAATATTGATAATGTATGTATTTATAATGTAAGGAAGTTTTCAGAGATAAACAACAAAGTTTATTTAATTTTTAAAAAGGTGTTTTTCATTAATAAGCATTTGAAACACCAGGTCCCAAAAAACTATGAAGGTACACTGTACTCTCTTTCATTTCTTTATTCAAATTTACTTAATACAATACTCATTTGCTACTGCCAGTACTTCAATTTTTTACAGGATACAGATCTGTCTATACTTACACAGTATTAATAATGAATGTAGATTGAATGATACCTTTCATGTACATGACAATTACAGTGAAAATCAGACATGGTCAATAATATTGTATCTGGACTATTTAAGACAAAAAATAGTGAAACAAATTCCTTGTACATTATTTTAAAAACTTTAATATTATACAATTTTGTAAATACGACAAATGCATAGACAAAAACTAAAAATGGCAAACAATAAAACACTTTTAAAGTAACCTAGTTGCGCCTTTCATACATGACTTCTAACCAGTGTTAAGTGTAGTTTTTAATCTTGCATGCTTCCGAGGTTAAGATGAACAGCATTTTAGTGTAATCACATCAAATTGACACAGTAACAGGCTGCCTAAAGTTTAAGTTGTTGATTCGTTTTTGTACATTCTGATTAATAACTGATCTTGTTGGTGTTGATTTAGGGCCCTGTGAGGGTCTGAAGATCCTTTTCTCTCCATCACTTCCTTTATTTTTTTTAACCATGTAAGGATCTTCTGAATGTGATGGGTAACTATCAAAGCATCCAGCCTTCATACCACCAATCTGAAAGAATCAATTCAGTAGTCTGTAATTCTGTAATTAATTTATTTCTGTAATTAATCTCAAACAGGAATTTCTGGTATAAAAGTTTTTAAACAAAACTGGAGGATCAATATGTATATTTTTTCCATTAACACAAATAGGCTTTTGTACTAAAATTGATTTAAAATTTAAAATTGTACATACATGTGTTACTAGACAGAAATAATTGTCGATAATCAATTTTAACCCCTGGCATCTTCCAGAATTTGCTTTGTTATTTCTGGAGGTTGCGGGAGGGGGGTTATTAAGTTTGTTCACCTCTTTTGGTGGATGGCTGGGTTTGAATGGTTTCAGTCCCTCTGGAGGTTTCCTTGTTTCCTTTACTGGTGGGAGTGCTGAAAATCACAAGAGGCAATAATATTGTTAAAAAATTGTATCACTACCAATGTCCTGAGTGTAGCCTACATGAACATGTAGCTAAAAACATGAAGCTTAAAAATGTCACAAAAGAACATGTCTAACGGCGTGACAGGAGTCAAGCTTAATTTTTAAGTCCACTATTTTTTAGTATTATTATTTGGTCAACCATCGAAGTTGTTAAATTTTCATACACTTAGTTTGACTAGAGTACAGTTCTATAACAGCAAAATCTTGATGAACGTAACCTCCTTGCTGAACAAAAGAACACAGTCACCTAACGGCATGACAAGGGTCAAGCTTAATTTTTAAGTCCACTACTTTTTAGTAATATGGTCAACCATCAAAGTTTTTAAATTTTCATACACTTAGTTTGACTAGAGTACAGTTCTATAACAGCAGATCTTGACGAATGTAACCTCCTTGCTGAACAAAAGAACAGTCATCTAACGGCATGACAAGGGTCAAGCTTAATTTTTAAGTCCACTATTTTTTTAGTAATAATTATGGTCAACCATCAAAGTTGTTAAATTTTCATACACTTAGTTTGACTAGAGTACAGTTCTATAGCACAGCAGATCTTGACGAACGTATCCTCCTTGCTGAACTAAATTGTATATAAATTATTTCAATCATACAATGTATAATTAATTCTTGGGTCAGAAGCTGTACTTCTACTGTGCTTTTATGTACTGTTTCAGAAAATTTCCACCCACCCCATGGAAGGTTTTTTGACATAATCCTCCAACCGGCCACCATTTCCATTTCCTTATGTGAGACCAAGACATTGACAATTTAATCTGTAAAAGCCGTTACTATTATTGGATGACCGTTGACCGTTTCCCTGTGCATATATATATTCCATGTGGGAGCTTTGCACAGTATTCAATTAAGATTCAATTAAGATATTTCTAGGTGAAAATTTTCAAACCAACTTAGGTAATTACTTACGTCTGTCACTCTTGTATGGGTTCCCATCAAAATAAGCTCTGGGATGAAGATTAAGTTTATATGCTCCTCCCTTTCTCGCTTTAAAGCTTAAATCATTTTCTTTCTGCAAATAAAGTATTTATTTAATATTTTATCATTAATCAATAGTAGTTGAATTAAATTATTTTAGTTAGACAATAATTTCAACAGAAAATCCCTGTGCATAAATGTTTTGAATTTTTAAACACATACACATAATTTTACAATAATATTTTATACTGGTAACTCAAAGAAGGCAACAACCACAATGTTTGGGAAGCACTTTTATTTTCTTGTATCCACCTGTTGTACAGTTTCAATTGAAGGGCTGGGTGCATAATAGTTACAGTACAGGTCAGAGATATCCGACCACAAATGGATGCGTTAAATGCGTTTTCAAAAAACGGGTTAACGCGTTTGCGTTTTCCAAACGGGTTAACCCTTAATGTAGAATTTTAGACCCTTTCTTGGCCCATATTTTGGATCATTTTTTAGGCAAATATGATACGTTATTTCTGGGAAATTAATTACAATACAACCCAGCAAAAAAATTCTGAACAATATTGTGCAATTAATTTGGGGTCCCTTCAAATTGAATTAATATTGAATAATATGGTAATAATTACCCACCTTTCTCAATTCTCTGGCGCGTTCATAAGCATCTGACATGTATTTTGGAGGGTCACCAATTGTGACATGTAGGTAGCCAAAACCTGTTCCTTTTTTCGGTGGATTTGTTAAAAAGTTCTTTCCTGGTGACTCAGCTGCTTTCTTCCCTTTTGAAACTGGACTGAAGGCCGCAATGGCTCCACTGAATGTTCCATAATGATTGCCAGCCCCTGAACTAAAAACATTGATTTCACAAATATATTGTTTATATTTATAAGGAAATATATACAAATGAATGTTATTGTAGCATTTATGACTATATATGATTAACATCGATCTAGCTATAGCTTTACTAGAATTATAAGCTACTTACATGTAAAACATATGTCAGAAATGGAAAAGGCAGGTAAGAGATCCAAGGGAAGACAATTAAAAATGAAGATGGGTGCATGACATCAAGGAGTAGATGGGCCTGTGCATTATAAGACAATTCATTGTCAACTGGTATACTGTATATTCCATATGCAAAACTTACGGCAGTTTCTCTCCATTGCTTGGAACAAAAGCCTTCCCTATGTTAAGCTTTGAGCTCTTGAGTTTATTTTGTCGCCTTCTCTTCACTGGGTCAGAGAATGCTTCACCTTCCATGACTCTGTTGAATTTCTGATCAAAGTATCCAGCCTGCAGAGCTGATGTTGTTTTACTACCCCCAGGGAGCATCTGTTTTCCTTTATGAGCTGATACATTGAAATCTATGGGAAAGGAAAGCATTGCCACAGTTTTTAAAGACCCAGTATCACCCAAAACGCATTGCGCGTCCAATGCCTCGACAATTGAATTAAACGCAGTCAAAAATTCCCGAAAGAGCCAATCACGAGTGAGCTGGTCATTTGAAAACAAAAACAAATGACCGCAAAGCCCAATGGGTGATACTGGGCCTTTAAGAATTCATTATACAGAAAATAATCCCCTCCCCCCAAAAAATAGTCTTACTTCTCGGGGGGTCCTACTTCACATTTACGTGTATCTTCACATTTTGCTTCAAACTACTGTAACAAGAGACTTCTTACTGGGCTACGACTTAAAACATTTTAAAGTTCAAGCAAAATTCTTAAAGTGACATCCAGAAGAAGCGGAATTTTAAACAAACTATAAACATCAGCTACAGTATATTAAACAAACAACAACGGAGACATTAAAAACACGCATGCAATTATCCAGTACACGTATACATGCTTGTCTGGTTCTATACATGTTAAGCTTATATAAGAAATAAAAGTTGTTTTAGATTATTTCAAAACTTGCCTATGTTACAAAGAATGGGGAAATACTCATCTTAAAGTTTAAATCACGACTACTTACTTGTGCCCTGTCTTTTGTAAGGATCACCGATGGAAATATACCCAAGCTCAGAGAACAGACCAACGCGGTTCAAATCATTTTTGGTGTCAAACTTTGCCATCTTTATAAATATACAACGCCTGTCACTTCTGTGATGAATGCACCAGACGCTGGCGATGTGAAAATCTGAGGAATTTTATAATTCGAGGGCACAAAATCTTGTTAATTCCTTCGATATTGTGGCTAAACATCGATCAACAAAAGCAAAAGTGCTCTGCGCTCTGTTGTCATAACAACGAATTCCTTGGAAACCTCGCCTTATATCTAACCGTGGGGTACTGGTATATAGTTTACATTCAATATGGCGGAGTTGCTATATGGCGGACTTGCCAGGGGAGTTGCAGTTTTGTTTCCAATTCGAGCTTTTTTCGCATCGTTAGTTCTTTGTAAAGGCAGTTCGCTCTGAGAATAGAGGCGGTGCTCATGGCTGAGCGCGAAGAAGACGCCTTTGAAAGAAAAGAAACTAAAAAGGACAAAGGGCGCTATGTTGCATTTCGCTCGGACGATGACAGCGTCGGTGAAGAAGAAGAGGAAGATTCTAGGTGAGATTTCATCGCTGCGTAGAATTTAATTTGTTTTTCAGACAGACTGCTTCTTACATGTGCTTTTGGAAATGTCGGGACAAAAATATTTGTGTGAGTTTTGATTTGCAATCGTTTTAGCACCTGGACTTAGCTTGCTTTTTTATACAAGTTATATAAGCTTAACCCTTATTCTCGTTTCCGCCCATTTGCCGCGAAATAGAATATAAGCTTGTTAAGCTTAAGTCGAGCCTTTACTTAAGCTCAGTTTATTACTCGAAATATCACATTTGTTTCATTTTATTTTCAATGTAAGCTTATATTTTAATAGGTTTCATTCATTGCACAACACAATCTTATTGTAGCGATAAGAATAAATTTATGGTAAGCTTACATTTTCATTTGCCTTTCAGAGGTATTCCGTTTCGTTATCTTAATCAATCCGGTGTAATATCCGACGAATTTTCTTCTTGATAAGCAAGGAAGTGTCAAAGCATAAAGGTGTTGAATTTATGAACAAATGATTAATGGATTACAAAGGAAATAAGGCGATTTTTCTTTGTTTTTCTTGTAGTTAACAAAATCACAAAGACAATACAGCAATATTTCTTCCAATCCTAAGTTTTCTTGCTTCACCATATAGCAACACAATGATAAACATTTAAAGAATTAATAAATTATTTTCAACTGAAAATGCAAACTCCTTTTATGGAGTTGAAAAAAGATCATTTATAATTTAACGATGTAGATTATTGATTCTTATGTGTTAGTTTTATCCCAAGCATATGTTCTTTGATAAAACAGATGGTAGAAGTTGGGTTTTATCCAATTTCATCATTGGCTGATAGTACATCAGCTGTAAATTTCAGCTTTGTTGAAAGTATGTAAATGTATTTAGTTCGTATTATTTTCCTAATTATAATAAAAAAGGAAATCTTTTGTTGCGTTGAAACCACATCAAGGAATTGAGATGATGAGACCAACTTGTTTCTCTTTCTTGACCAAGAGAATCAAAAGTTCTTCAGAATTTGACGGAGCATGTTATCAATTAGTTTCAATCAAAAGGTACAAAGTGGTGTGCTTGTGTGAAAAATATTTTTGCCAGTAGTAATACTATAGAAGTGTGCCAGACAATACAATGTAACTTTGTCAGGAATTTTTTCATGTTTCTGTGAACAAAGATTTGTTTTCAGGGATCCATACAGGGTTGAAAATTTAATTTAGACAGCACTCACCATTTGGGCAAGTGATTTTCACAACTACACCAAAGAATGTATAATTTTCACTTTCCCAAGAAGATTTAACACTCACCTGAACGAGTGCTAATTTCCATCCCTGCCGTATTAGCCTTTCTTAGCAAATGTCACATACTTGCCCAGCTAAAATTTTACTTGCCTTGTCAAAATTGTATATACAATGAAGATCGTGTGGAGTCTGCATTGTAAAGTGGCTTATTTTAAATGTGGCCTGCTACTGTTACTACATTGTGTATGGCAGGAATTAAGAATAATATTATTGTTGTCATTACCTTCTCTTACATTTGTACTTTGTTGTTTGTTATAATGAAACCACTTTTTTTTTAATGTACAGCTGTAAGTGGTAACAAAAGGTCAAAGTTTTTTTGTTTTGATTTCTGGTTACCAAAATGGTCAGTGACTGAGAAGAAGGAAATTGAAACTTTAGAACAGACATACAAAATGTAAAGTAAGTAACCTTGATTTTAATTTCTTACACTTGTGCTTTACTTTAGTAATTAATATTTGTCTTGTGTTTTTTTGACGATTTTCTAGGCCCAAGGGGAAGAAAGTAAAAAGAGAGAAGTCTAGATCACTGGCTTTGCGCATCAAAACCAAAAAGCAGAAAAAGGAGAAAGAAAAAGACAAAGACAAAGACAAGGAAAAGGAAAAAGAGAAAAGGAAGAAAAAGAAAACGGAAACCCTCTCACCTCCTCAAGCACCAAGTAAGAGTTTCAAAATTAACAATAGGTACAATGTACATGTACATGTATTCTCAAGAGTTCCAAAAGTTAAAGCTGAAATGAATGTAACTCAATTTAAGATAAAATTAGTCAGAGTGGATTTGTTGCAGTTTAGTTTTTGTTGCAAAACAGTCGCATTACATGTACAGCTGTATGACCTGTTACAAAGGTACATTTGTATTTGAGATCAGGTATTGATTCCAGTTTGATTTATAAAAAAATGTCATCGATTTAAACTTCATTTTCTAGGGAAAGCTGTGTTTGGAGTCCCATTAGAAGTTGCAACTAAAAAAACCAAGCTTCCAGACGGAGTGGAGCTTCCCAGAGTTTTTCGTGAAGGAATTGTTCACATTGAAGAAAACTGTAAGTGCATGATAATAATTTATAATAACTTGTTTCTTCTCCTTGATTATGATATGTACACACAAGTACATACAATATACTATCAAACTAGCCCATTTCACCCCCAAGTCTTGCTTTCGAAGAGTAAACCTGTGACAAAACCTCATTAGTGTATTCTCAAAGGAGCAAATTTGAAAAGAATACCCACTCAAAAATAATGTGCAGTTGTCGAAGGTTTGCAAAGAATTTCATACAAACGAGGCTTGGTGGTGAATTTTGAGTTGGCAACGTAACATGTGTAAGGCCCAAAATTTTACCAAATGTTATCAAGTACAGTTAATTAAATATTATTTATATAATTATATAGTTTACTGTATTACAGATTTATTATAAAATGACTACAAAAAATCATACATACATTATACATGTACAATGATTTTATTACCTGAATGTTACATTTCTAGGTCTTGAAGTTGAGGGAATTTACAGAGTTTCTGGAACAAAGTCTAAAGTAGATATCTTGAAAGAAAGCTACGATCAAGGTTTGTACATCTTAATTTTCAAGTCTTGAAGGAATAAGTAATTTAAAATTATAATATTTAGTCTTCTTTATGGTTTTCGTGACTGCCATTTTCAAAAGAATTGCTGTCTTAAAATGTATGTACTTGCCTTCCCGACCAGGTTCCATGTTTCTCCCCTTTTGGTTGAACTGCACTGGTTACCAATTAAACAGTGTGCTATTTGATCTTGTCTAAGATCAAGGTCCCTTCAAAGAACAGAAAGAGCCTTTCCTAAACAGAAATAAAATTATCATCTGATGGCAACATTGTTGACAGATGGTTTTCCATTAAAAACACTAATAGTGATACAATTCTAAAAGTAGCAAGTCTGGGATAGGGTAGGGATTTAGGTGTCTATAGTCTACAACTGTAATATAGGGTTGCAAAATCAGTTTTGGGTAAGGGTTCAGAGTTCCAGCGGCACACCCCCACCCAAAAATATAAAGAGTACCCCCTACCCCTACCCCCTACCCCCTACCCCCCTCCCAGGCTCAGGTATGTACTAAATGTATATTGCACCATCCAATTGCAAGAAAACTATCTGATTAGTGACTGTTCATTTACGTAATGTAGTACTGAATGATTACTATTCCCAATGCTCAAGGACTGGTTATATATGTCGTGGTTCAAATTTTTCTTTGGTTTAAAAATTTTCAAACCAGTTTAGTTTTTATTTTCCTTTGTCTCAGATTCATTATCATATTCTGAGACAAAGGCAAACAAAAATCAAACTGGTTTGAAAATTTTCAAACCAAAGAAAAAATTGAACCACAACATATATACACAGCCATGACCTCATTCAGATTTAATGGTGAAATGTATCACATTAAAATCATCAGTCAGACAAGGTTTTGTCAAGGTCAAACTTTTATATTTGTAAGCGTCGCTGATTTTTTTAGTCCAAACGTTAATTTTGTATATACCTAGTTTTTAAGTTTTTAGTTAATTGTAAACGACCTCACAAGCTCATACAGCTTTAATACTTATCGTTTTAAAATAAAGGCCATCCATCCATCCATCCATCCAGTTCTGCATCAGCCAAAATGCGGCAACTGTATATCAACCCGAGAAGCTTAATGCTATTGGTAGTAACAAGAATAAATTTGGTGAATAAACAGCATTCCTTGATTTCGTGGGGATTGAAAGTACTAATTTGAGAGATTCATTTTTGTTCTAAATTTTTTTGGCTTTCCTGTTTACGCTGATGGACCCAAAATACATGTGTCATGTATTGGTTAAAATAGATTAATTTTTGATAGTAAGTTAAGCATCTGAAAGATGTTAGGGGAAATGGTCGCAAAGACAGTCAGAGGGTCAATTTATAACTAAAATCAACCAATCAGAATGCTTTTTTTAAAATGCCAGTCTAATAGTAGGCATTGTCCCGAATGATCCCGCACCAAGCTTGCTCGGGAGCACACTGGAAGAATATCGGCCCTCAATATTTTTTGTACAGACCGACTGCTGCAAGGTTTGTGCTGTCAAAACCTAGGGCCAATATTTCCCCAGTATGGCCCTCGCACTTGGTCAATAAGATATATGTTTTGCAAGCCTAGAATAAGTAGTATTAATTTACATATATTTGACCCTTGTTGAAAATTAGTGTTTGCCTGATCACCAGTGCAAGTACAAAATAATTCTTTTAGGTGAGTATAAATTACACATCACTCGCCAGGTTGTTGAGCACTATTTTCACGTTTGTGTAAATACATGTGAGCTCTTGCTGTGTCGTC
Source organism: Dendrophyllia cribrosa (assembly GCA_024195265.1). Classification (NCBI taxonomy): domain Eukaryota; kingdom Metazoa; phylum Cnidaria; class Anthozoa; order Scleractinia; family Dendrophylliidae; genus Dendrophyllia; species Dendrophyllia cribrosa. Next base: position 20,327,791 of record JAJLRJ010000011.1, on the reverse strand, counting down.
TCCCTGTGACTCAAGTAGAACTTTACAGGGAATAAGAGTTAAATAAAAAGACTTATGGCGGTCTGTTGACTCCATGAAGTACAAATGTAAGAGTTTTGTTATTTTTTATATTTGAAGGCAGCACAGTAGATCTTCATGACTTTGAAGCTGAGGCTGTAGGAAGTTTAGTAAAGCTATACCTCAGAGAATTACCTGAAAACATCCTCACTGCTGCATTACTTCCAAAGTTTAATGAAATCTCCAGTAAGTAGTAAAATTAACAAGCCATACATACATGTACCAAATTCATTCTACTACCTCAACAGTAACTGTAACCATATTTACCAGCTGTTTAAAACAACAGCAAGGATTGTATTCAGGTATGTTGTTCATACATGGACACAAGATGTCCTCACAGCAAATAGGTTTTTAATTTTATTCATTACATAACAGATATAATTCAATAAACAAACATGACTGATGGAAAATTTTAACTAGCTCACAACATGAACAGCAGAAAGAAATGTACTGTACAGCAGATAAAAGTACATGTAAACTATAGAGCGTTTTCACTCACGTGACCTTCAGTCCCGTGGGACTCAAATGACAAAGGCCATGGCAGCCATGTTGGTGTTCCTAACAAAAGAAGTTAATTAAAATTCTTTTGTACGGGAACACCAATATGGCGGCTATGACGTCAAGTGAAAACGCTCTATACAATGAAAAATTAACATTAAATAGCAAGGTTTTTAAGTTCAATTTCTTACCATGCTTTAGAACATTATTTTGGACTGAGTTTACTTTATGTAGGTTTCTTTGTTACTGTTGTTAAGCACGCCATCTCCAATTCTGTTCTGGAAATTACAGTACTTGGCGATCATTTTGGGGTCTGATCAGTGTGAAAACATTTCTGTTGATCAGTCAGCTACTTGTTTTCCTGTAGGTATCCCGGACAGAAGTGAACAAGTAGAAAAAATCAAACAGCTCCTTACTGAACTTCCTTCTTGTAACAGGACTTTACTTGCATGGCTCTTCACTCACATGTCGCACGTCATAGAAAAGGTGAGATCTTCCACTGATGTTACTGCAGTTATCAATAACATGCAACTCACCACCTTCAAAAGAGGCAGTTAAATTTGAGTTTTGGTCAATCCAAGAAAAGCCATTATTTTAAGCAATAATATTATAAAAAGAAAGTTAATATTAAGTAATGTTTAAAACACGAACAGCAGTGTTTTATCAAGTTTAAAAATTCGAGCGCGAAGCGCGAGAATTTTTAGACTTGATAAAACACGTGCTGTGAGTGTTTTGAACGGCTTCAAACACGAACCGCCAAAAGCGTGTCCCTACGGAGATCAAACAAATGTGCTTTTTGTGCAAAGAGGATATTAGCATACGAGAAAAACAAGTAGACTGATTAGCATACAGCACATGTGCCACACTGGCTTCAACGAGGTGACCATGGCTTCCCGGCAACTGTCGAAAGTTTTGGGATTTTAAAGTTCTGAGGAAAAAACTAATCCATGAAAAATGCTATACCAAAGTTGACAGGTACGGTGCATAATATGTCTAACAATTTTTATTCATTGGCATTGAACGAGTAGAAATAAGCAGCTGGCATCTCTGAACCACTCGCTTTCCTACCAATTTACACGTGGGCGCTGGTGTCATTCAAATAACGGCTTACTTGCTGAACGTTTGGTTGCTTATTTGGTTGGAGAAGATTCCATATAGATTGGCAAAAGCTACACCGTAAAACAGTACTGAAAAAAAAAATTAAAGTCACCATTTGTTGTGTCAGTTTCTGTGTTGATAATTAATTAATATTCATAAGTCCCGTGCAGTGTCTTTATATCTGATAAAACACCGCATACTAATAAGGATGAGGTTTATCGATATAAAGTCACTGCACGTGATGTATTATCTACCATTTGATTCGGTAATGGCCTTATGAATTATTAATGAGTTTTTGAAGTTCTGTAAAATGATTCTGTGAGTGAAAGCCTAAAATGTAACCATGCAATACTTTATTCAAGTGAAAGCTAACTGCATTGAGGAGTACTTTCCTGTGGTGCTGTTTCTTATGTTGGAAAAGGTGGTTTTAGCTTTTAAGCCTTAAATGTGCATGAATTGTAACCATTTAAAAGAAAACTACAGACCGAGTAACTGATTTTGTGAGGTGTTGTTAATTTTTTAATTGAGACCGAGCTTAAAAATGTACCATCATTCTTTATATGTCAATTTTTTAGTTGTTACACAAAGAAAAATTCTACAAAATTTTTCAAATTTATGCTTTGTATAACAAAAATTTTGTAACTTTGTAATTTTGTAATTTTGTTTGTTAATTTAGGGTGCGTTTCTTTAAAAAAATCCAAGATTGGATTCTTAATCCGAGATCATGCGGATTCGTTATTTTTAAAGAAACGAAAAATCCGAAAATGGATTTTTTTTTTCAATTAGCCGTAACGACCCCAGCATGCAGTTCGCGTGTTTGGCGGGAGTTTTCAAAATGGCGGAAAGTTTTGGTTTGATGTTTGAACTGTTCGAAGAAGTCCTTGCCGATGACCTTGAACAACAACAGGTTCTTAGCTTTTAGGAGCTGAGGTGATACAGATCTGACTGTTTCATGGCTGAACTGTGATGCCTGCGGTGGTGGAAACATGAACTGAGGAAGATAAGGTTGAATGCCCGGTTGAACGTGGCTTTCGTTCCACTGATATTCTGGATATTCACCTGCAGATAAACTGTGCGTCCAATATTGTCCTGTAGATAGAAATAAAAGATGCCAAGACGCATCAAACATCCGGAAAATTTATAAAAATACGTCCAGGACGGAACATTTCGGTGAAACTACACAAAAAACTCACCTTGTTTATTTGCCATGGCCGGCAGCAGCTAATATTTACAACAAAATTGCGGGCAGGGGGGGGAGGTGAACTTCGTAATCTTTCCTGCAGGGATCGCGCGGCCTATGATCATGGCCATCGTGACGTCACGAGCAATCTCGCCCGGGAAATTTAAATGGTTGGTACGACCGAAACAATTGTTTCCACCTTTTCCCGACGAAAGTAACGAGAATTCGACGCATAGCGATGAAACTGCTAAAGGTACGTGATAACCTTATTTTTTAATGTCTGAAAAATGCGATATTTTTTCAAGGAAACCTTTTTCACCCCATCAAAACAAGAGATTTTCAAGATCGACAATTTAGAAACGCGGTGAAATAGTGAAGGCCTCCACATCTTTCGTGACCGATAACTCGGGAACCAAATGGTTTACAAATAGGAGGGGAAAATATGACATTAATATGGTTTAGATCTTTCGAACAGTAGTAAAAGTTAATCACTTAATTTATTAATAAAAATGATCAGTGGGTTTAAAGGCATTTTTTGCTGCACGATTGCGTATAATGTTCCCGATTGCGCGACACCCGCGTAAATATGGGAAAGCCACAACATCTCATAATGCGAGCGAAAATGCTCTGTTGAAGAGTACCTAGGACTATAAATCATTTCACTGGATTCGGAGCTTATGATGGGTTGTAGGAGTTTGTTTTTTTGCTAAGTTTTCTAAAACAATCGGCAAAGAATGTATTGTTTTTGCCTGCGAGGCAAGTGGGCTGACGCGTGCTTCCCGGCAAAAGAAATTAGTGATGTTGTCATAGGGTATATGTTTACAAATATTTCATTCTGTTCTACCAAAAACATAACATTTTAGGGCTTTGCAAAAAAAAACCCACAAGCCCAGCAAAGCCAAGGAGGATCCGTTTCTAGGACTGGTACGTAGCTCTTTTGCTTTATCTTATTTAACAAGTAGTAAAATCGGGCGAAATACGAAGTTCATCTTTGCTTAAGTTTTAAAGAAAAGCTATTTCGACCATTTCATGTGTTTATTCCAAGTTAAGATAATTTCTAAGACAAGGACAAAAGTCTCTAGACATCTGCTCTCAGACTAGAGACCAAGAAGAAGTGGAATAAAGAAAAGATTAGGCATATATATATATACCGTGAAACTTTGCATATGCCGAAATTAAGCGTTTCCTCAGGCGTCCGCACATTATATTAGCTAAAAAAAAAAAGTGATTTACACGTGTTGTTTTGTTGTTAAATAATTCACAAGGTTAAAAGTGGGGAATTGATTTTTATTACGCTTCTTTTCTCTTAACATGACATTCAGCAATATTCTTAGCACAATTTTCTTTGCTTTTCTTGTGTTATAGGCGAAATTGCAAACAGATCTTTGGAGGAAGCGAAAATGTTTAAAACAGAAGATGGATTCGATTGTCAAGGGAATAAAACGAATGCACACTCCAAACGTAAATGATCTTAAGGTTAGGAGCCTACAGTGTAGAAGCCTTTTAATTATTCGTATGGATCTGTTCGAGCTCATCTTGCCAACATTAAGGTTTATTTGTTTGTATACATGTATGTCTTTTAAATTGACTCATGATAGGACAATTCACCGAGTCGGAAAGTAAAAACCTGGCAGAGATGTTTATCTGGGATATGAAAGTCAAATAAATACAATTTTTAATTTGTTTCTTCTGTAATCATCAAATGTTCATCTCCTCGTACACTTGGTCTAACTACAACATTCCATCATTTTAGGCAAAACAAACACTAGAGAGAAGATGGAGACAACGAAACAAGCTTTCCAAACATGGAAAAAAATGGAGATTCAAGTCCAGCGAGTGGTCAATGTCTCCCACAAGCTGTTAAAGCAGGAACCACTTTTTTACAGAACAAGAACAAAGGTCAGTGAAGGATCAGACCGTACATTCTATATGTACTCAGGTCTCATTTTTTTGTATGATATTTATTATGTGCATGTCTGTATCTCGTAAGAGTCATTAAATACTTGTTTTTCCTTAGCAGATATCAGAGATAAATGATCCACTTGAAGATATTAAAAGTTTGTTTGAGCCTACAGCTGAATCACAACAAGAACCGAAAAACAAGACATCATCTTTTAAAGGTGTTTTACTGATTGTTGAACTGGTTAAATATTGACATGCATTGGTATTTTACAATAAAACCTAATGACACATTTTTAGTGTTTTTGGTAAAGCGTACTTTAATGGTGCCACCATGACAATAGCTTGATCCTGTTACCATATCAACCAAACTTTTTGAATAACCATGAGATGTCTAATCAGAATGTGATAAACAGAAAGCTATCAATACAATTAAGAATTAAATAATCAATAACACTCAATCAACTGGTTAGATTTATTGATACAAATCCACAATCACTATCCTTGTTTTTTGATTGCTATCATTTTTTATTAATTTTATTGATTTTAATCAGTAATCATTAAATGATGGTCTATAGTTGTTGGTAAGAATAAACTTCAAAATTCCAATTGAACAATCATAGCTTCAAACAAACTATTGCCATTATTATATCAATGGAAATCATTTAGAAGTTGTTTTTCACTTGTAAATAATAAATTCGCTATGTTAAGGGTAAAACATAAAATTCAGTAATGGAAATTGCTCTCTTGATTATCAATCTTTATTGATTTGTAAAATTAATTGATAAACTGATAGTTGATTGACATGATTGATTTATATCGACTATAGATTTCTACCAATTGGTCATGGCCATAAGGTACATGTAATACATGAGAGACATTTGACTAGTCCCTCCACATTCAACTTCTAAAAATACTCGTTTTTAACTGACAATAGGTCACTGCACTGAAGATCCTATCAAAGTCGAGGTGGAGCCTGTCTGCATACAGGATGCCTGTAAAATTAATGAAAAGAGAAAGAATATCACAGGGGGAACAGGAGAAGGTACACTATATTTAAGTTAAGTATACTGTAGTGGGAGACCAGAGATTTTACCACCAGAAATATAATACTCATGACAATCAGCAAAATGGAAAATTTTTAGGAATCTGAAAATTAGAGTTGAATATTTCATGGAAATCCTATAAATTTTCAAAAAATCATATAATATGGTATTAACAATTAATCCATGATTAAGTTAACCCAGCATTATTATGAAATTTGAATGCTTGTAGACTTTTACAATGTGGATTCCTCCAAATCCTTTTTGATGACATTCAGTGATCTCGACTTGTAACCCAACATATTAACTAATAGTTAAAATGGCTTTCAAACAGCTGGACCCACAAGGCTAAAACTTGGCCATTTGCTAAATATTATTTGTGGTATTTTGAAAGTTTTAACCCATAGTTAATTGATTTCATGAGTGTGTAGGTAAAGCGCTTATTCACTCATTCAAGTAGTTATTATAATTTTGTGTTAGTTACAAGTAATAAGAGTACATAAAACTGATTTTTCTCCTTTTTTCTAAAGGAATTTTTGTACAACAATGTGCCATTTCTGGGTGCAAGAATAGTTGTGGAACATCAACAAAGAGTGTTAGGACCCTAAAAGGCCTGTATGAAATTGATGACCTCTTTGCTTGTCTACAAGATAGTGAAATTAGCAACTTGAAAGTGTGCAATGTACACTACAACAGAGACCATCGACGCCATCAGCAGTGGTCAGGAGACAGCCTTTGCCTTGCAGTCCAAACATGTTTTGCATGCAGTAAAACAGTGAAAACAACAAAATCAATCCCTGCAAAAAGCATTCTATTTCTTTATTAAATAATGGTATGTCTTTCAGTAGTGCAATATCATGTTGCTTTTTCTCTGAACATTGCACGCAAAGTTCAAAGATCATTGAGAATGAGAATCTATACACAACTGGTGATACTGAATCTCAGAATTCATGTTATTTATGCATGAGCTGCAAACAACCTTTTGTGCAATTAGCCAAAACACGAAAAGCATATGAAGAGCAAGAAGAAAGGATAAGGAAACTGTTAATGGATAAATCTACGGGAATTGAAAGTTGCATAAAGCCAGCAATTGCACATAACAGTCTGTTAAAGGCACATCAAATAAAGGTACAGGATGCTCTTGAAAGGGTCTTGGAAGCTTCCAAAGAAGAAGAAAACTTGATTGTAGGAATTGGTAACAATTCTACTCTTACCCTGTCTAAAAATATCTTCATCAATGGTGTGGCTACCAGCAACAAAAAATTAATCATAAACTTCTTTATATCTACAATGTTCTTATGACTTTGTCTACCTATGTCCCTTTTTGTCTACAGTCTATCCTTATTAACTCATACATGTACATGTAGCTATCTATCTTTATCTACAAATGATCTTATGACTTTACCACCCATATCCTTTTTATCTGCATGTAGGATACATATTCTTCTTAAATACCTAGATAAGTTTACACCCAAAATAGTTTGCACTAATACTGGGAGTGCAGAGATCTAAAGCTTGTACAAATGATAAGCACTTGTTTGAAGTGCTCTTATTGCAGGCCGAGTGGCAGCAATAAGTTTGCTTCAGCTGGAGAAGTAACTGCTCCACATATTCTTATCTTACTCGTAGCTATTTTATGACTCAGTACACAACACTTCACATTCTAATATTTTCTATTATCTACTTAACTACTTACAGCTACTGTACAAGTACAGTGTGCCTATCCATATTTCCACAAAAATGTACCTGTGACTTCATCTAACTACATCCCAATTTATTGATTCTGGTATACCTACATTATGGTGCCACATTTACCTAACATGTACTCATGCATGTGGCTTAGTGCAGTTATCCTATTAAAATCTGCAAAATATTCTTATGATTATCAAGATATCTTTTTATAATTTATTCTACATCTACAGTTAAGTCTCATTGAAAGGGAAAGACTTGTAATTGATAGCACTACAGCTGTACATCAACCACAAGCCATTTATATATGCACAGTCCCAACATAAAGAATTTTGCAAATTCTATTTTGGAATTAAAATACCAAGGACAATGACAATTACACACATATGTACATCATTTACAATTAGTTTTTGCCTCAATAACGTGTAAAGCACAATGTTCACATCAAATTCAACATCAGCGTATACATACTAACATGCAAAACATTTGAAATATAAAACACAATTGACATTTCATTTACTAAGAAAAAGATGCCTGCATGTACACACTGTACATGCATCATTTCATAAGTCCCTCCCTTGGTCTGTCTAAATTGTATTACAGATCATTAATGATACAAAGAAAAAGCAAAATAGCAGATTTAACAACAAGGGCTGCAAAATGCATATACCAGGCACGATTTAGGGGTAACACTTATTCTTTTGATAAAACAATAGAATATAAGTCCGGAACACAAAAGAATGACAATACCATAGTGTCATAGAATACAATGCCATACAATATATTAGAATACATAATTTTACCTAATACAATGGAAATGTACAATGTACAATGGAGCTGACACCCTAAATCGGGCATCACATGAGCAAGTAAAATACATGCCTGGATCATGCAAAAAGGGGACTTATCAACTTAGTGGTGTTTTGGAACATAGATAAGACAGTATATTCTGTGTACATGTACATGTCCCTACTCTCTACACTATCTGGGCTGCACTGTTGTTCACTTTACTTCTTTATTGCAACGTACATATACATGATTCTCCAAAACTAATGATCAAATATCTTTCTAGTGTTTGATGTCCCACAAAATGGTGAAATCGTTCCAAGTTGATCAGGTCTTAATAGCACCTTAGTGATAAGGATGCAATCAAAAATAACATTTAGTGGTGTAAGACTTTCTATCACGATAAACATAATATTATTTACTTGACTGTTTGATTGGCATTGTCATACGAATATTATGAAAATTACATTCATTTTTTTTTTTGCTTTTTCCATTCACTAATGAAATAACCTATATATAATAAAAATGGAAGCAAGGTATAAAACTCAGTGAATAGATAAAGTGACAGGGCTTATTTCTAGTACATGATTATTAAAAAAAACTGTGGTGCTCTATTAATGAGGGAGTGAACACAAAAATTCAGCTTTATCGACTGAATTTAAATTAAATTAAACTGGCCACCACAAAAGATTCATTGCTTCGGTGGTTTGTCTGAGCAAAATATTAACCCTACAGCAAAAACAAGTGACATCAGGCTATCACAATTAAATTAATTGGTTCACTGAATTAAAATATATTTTTTTATGGTACTGCCAAAAAGATTGAATGAAATACATTTGTCAACATATAACACAACAAGACAGCTGATATTGAAGTGTGAATTATGAATAACATGCTTGTTAAAAATGCTATCTTCAATCTTGGACTAAGGCAAGAGTACAGAACTGAGGTCATTGCACTTGAAGCTACTGCAAGTCTACTACTGCATGGCAGTCACATGTGTAGTGTACTTGTTTGTGAATAAACACACATGTAACAATTAACTATTACTATATACAATGGATAAGATATCCTTTAAACAAACTATAACATACCTTTATATTAAAATAACTAAACTACGTACGGATTAGTGATTAACTGTGAGAATGAACTCCTCTCAACAAGAATCAATTCCAAACAGTAAAATCTTACAAAAAACATTTCAGAGGCCAAATATGTAAACACAGCTGAGGGGTCTTAGCATTTGATATTTTGAATCATTGTAATGCAACTTATAAGTCATCAAAAGACACAACAACTCGATAAAATGAAAACAAACACATGACTTATGATTAATAATGCTTACATGTAAGCTTTTTTAATTATAGAAGCTTATAAACTACCTCCTCAAAACTGCCTGGACCGGAGTCGATTAACCTAAAGCTGTAGCCCAACATTGTGAAGTATCGCCGTTATTATAACAAAAAGCTTTTAATCTCGTAGAAGCCTCGTCAGTTTTTTGTATAGCTAGACACAGGTTGTAATGATAAATGGACAGCATAAGTGTACTTGTACAAGTCCGTAAAAATATGATAAGTTTACTGTCTCAATCAAATGGACTGATCATTTTTCCTACTGATTCTTCTACATTAACTTCAATTGAAGTGTTTTTCTATGGAAATAACCTATTCCAAGACCAAGTTTCACGTTTCTATATTGAACCGATCTCGAAAGAAAGCAATTTTATTGTGCAAGCAACCAAATTTTCACCACACAATTCTCCACTCGAGGAAAATGACCTCAACTCTTTAAAACTTCTCTACGGATGATTTTTCAACTACAATGAAAATTGACTTACCTCTACAGAAAGAAACATCATAGTTACACCTTTCTGTCCAAACACAAGACACTTTGAGGCTTGAATAAGTAGAAAAACCAGCTTGAAAAAGTTGTATTTGCAAATGACGACGGCGCCATTTTCGAAAACTCGACAAACACGCACGCTTCTCTCTTCGTGACGTCACGATGGCCTTGATCATAGGGACAAACAAATTGACGAGTTCACCTCCCCCCCCTGATTGCGGGAATGTGGCGGATTTTAAGAAGACGACCGCTTGCCAAACGTACTGCTTTTTGTATCCGTGCAATAAAGAAACGCACGGATCATGAATCCTAAAAATCCGGATTTAGATTTGATCTAATGAATCCACTCGGAGTGTGGATTCTATAGATTCAAAATTCATTTTCGGATTTTATTATTAAAGAAACGCAAAATCCGTTTTTGGATTCAAGAATTCGGATTTGGATTTTTTTAAAGAAACGCACCCTTAATCTTAGATTATATTCAAATGTTATGTATACTTCCAATCTTTCTATTATGTAAAAAATGTTCTAAACCATTATTTCACTTTTAATTTGCCTTTTGCTTTTTTTTTCTGCACATATTTGTAACATAACTGTATCTTGTTTGTAAGTTTTTTTTAAATGAAAAGCAAAATAAGGTTTATAAAAATTCAAAATAATATTATAGCTTAATATATACAAATAAATATTAAGTTGTTTAATAATAATGTTTTCTCACTAGTATTCATCAAACAGAATGAATCTACAAAATATTGGAATAGTTTTAAGTCCAACAATGAACATTGGTCATGGTGTGTTGTTTATCTTCCTAAACTACGTCAATGAACTCTTCCCTGATACAAAGATCACAAAGTAAGTATCTTACATAAAACTTTGTGTTAATCTACATAGGAAACCACTACATTTTGCTTCAAAAGTTATCAGCAAAATACAGTTAGGGTCTGTGTGATGGAGGCAGAGTGGTGTTGTGGGCAGACTTTTAGCCAGAAATTAAATAGTGGGCATCCTGAAGATATTTCCCATCATAACTTTTTAAAGGAGTAGGTGCAATTTTCACAAAGTGGGCGTCCACAGGACGCCTGGACACCCTGCTGGCTAAAAGCTTGGTTGTGGGTTACATGTACATGTAGCATGTTGAAATTTCAAACTGAAGGTCGGTGGTTGGAGGCATGATCTCTGCCATCGTGTTGTTTTCTTAGACAAAAAAAATTCCTCCACATTGTCTTTGTTCATCCAAGTGTATAAATGGGTGTCTGCAACATCATGCTGGGGGTAACCTTGCAGTGGACAAGTGTCCCATCCAGGGGGGAGTAGCAATACTCCTGTTGCTTCATGCTACTGAAACCGGGTTAAGCTCCTGTGGCCCATGTCCACCTTTACCTACCTTTTGGTATGTTTGATGGTCTTATTCTATATTGATAAGAAGCCAGGTTTTGCTAGCCTGCCCAGTAATTCTAGCAGTTGAATGACATTTTAAGATAGTTTGAGGTTAATAATGTCAACACTGTTACAGACCGCTCTCTAATAATTATGGACACAGTCCCTCTATAAAAGCAGGTTTTTGATAGCAGATCAAATTACTTCATTGTCACACTGCTTAATAAAAGCCCTAAGTAAGTTTTTTTACTTAATGTATATCAAAACTCCACCCAATGTTATAGCAAATTGTCACAGATTTTAGGGCTGTCATTATGCTTTGAGGTTGCTGGCTACACAATGAAAATTGGTGGTTATAAACTCAAAACAGCCCTCATGACTGTTTCCCTTTACTCGTTTTCAAACTTTGAGTTGCTGATCATCTTCACCCCAGTTGCCAGCTTTAATAGTGGGCTGCCAGCTGCTAATGACAGTCCTACATGTAGGTTTTATACTTTTTGTGACTTTTAGAGACACTGTATACAGAGATGCCAACATCTGGAGATAGAAAATAGGGAGTTTTTTCTGAGGGTGAAATTTTTTCGCGCCAAAGGCATGAATCGAGCGACGTAGTTGTGAGCATCTATGAGGGTTCGGAAATTTTGTTTAGCTTTACCTTCTAAAAGTGCCATTTTCTGCATTCCTGAGACCCAAAAAGCATTTGTGAAGTTAAGATATGATGAAAGACTGAGTGTATTTTTTGGGATTTTGGGAAAATTTGGGTTAAAATCTTAGCCTATTGTAGAGAAAAGATCCAAAGTCGCTTTTATCCGGGAGATTTGGTGACCCGTACGGGAAACCGGGAGATTCGTTCCGGATCCGGGAGACTCCCAGATAATCCGGGAGACTCCCAGATAATCCGGGAGAGTTGGCATAAGTGTGTATAGCCTTCTATTTTCTGCATCTTTTTTTTCAACATTCTTACCAGAACCAGAACAGTCATAATGTTCTTTACAGATAGTTTTCCTTATCAGTTGTTTGGTTAAGAAAAAACATTTTTTGATATTACTAGCATCTTCATGCTAGTAATAGGGACACATTTTGGTAGCAGAACCATTAATTTTTCTTTCTTGTAGGTACAGTGGACCACTCACAATGTCTATCGGAATGGATGATGACGAAGAGGATTTACCCAGCAGTCCTGAGTAAGATGAGCAATGTATTTTGTTGTGCTATAAATACTTAATTCATTAAGAGTTAAATTATTATAATTATTACTATAAACAGCTGCAAATTTAACTCTTGATATTACAAGCTATTTTTCGTCAACGTTTCTTTCTTCCAAATTTTGGCAAAATACAATTCACAGCAACTTTGGTTTTCTTCTTGGTACTGTCATCACTGGGTTTTTTTTGTTCAATTAGACGATTAAGATCACTAGATCAGATAATTCTGGAAATCGAACAGCCATTTGTAGAGGATGGTGGTAAGACAAAATTGTGCACAAGCAGAACATTCACAGCAAAACAATTGTGCACCATTGTGTACATGAGTAGACCATTATTCGTACGCAGTCACAGTTATTTGCAGGTGATGTTATGGTCTCTAGACCAATCAAAACATCGGAAAAATGAATTAAATGATAGTTCATAATTTATTAATAATTGTATCAATAACAAAATTCTTGATTGTGATTGGTCATCCCTGTGCCTTTATTGCCTAATACATGTACATAATTGACGCATGGTAATCGTATGGGTTCTTAGTTGCAGCTATCCACTTACAACTCTTTGTAACTGGATGGCTGTAATTGGACACCTACATTGCACATGTGTCAATCAGGAGCACTTAAATGCACAGGGTTCTAATTTTTTATTCTTACCGATAATTAATTTTTTTCTTTACAGTGCAATAGCTTCTGCTTTGGCAAAGCAGGAATTAATCCTCTCTCAACTTCATGAAGAACTCAACATGAGTACGGACAACATGCAGGTATGATGTCTGTCGCATAGTGGGACATAAGTATCCAAATTTAGCATGTTTTCACTACAATTACAAAAATAGGCTTCCTTTGGGGAGCATGTGGCTACAGCATGCTTTGAAACTTTTGGATGTAGTTTTAAAATTCAACCTTTCTTCTTTTGAAATTGTGGGATCTTCCCCTCATGGATTTCTAACTTGCAGCCAAGTCTAATAGGTCAACTAGGTTACCTGGTGGGTACTGGGTAGCAGTGATATTCTTAACCCACACGGCTGTCACACACCGCCTTTATTATGAATGAATGAATGACATCTCATATAGTGCACAAATCACATGTTTCATGATGCTTTACATACACTTATGAGAATGAGATTGGATGTCATCTCATAAAGGCGCCTCAGAATGAGATCGGATGTCAGCTTATGAAGGCGCTACAGGCAGCCGCTATTGGTCCATTATTAATCTCATCCCTCCCACCCCACCCATGAACAATGTATGACACTGAGGGTGGTCACAGAAAGGGTTTTGTTACATCCTCTGTGGTTCTTTTATGCCCCCATATCAGAGACACTGGACCACCATTTCTATGTGGTCATCCAAGCCACGTGAAGGTCTAACCATTTGCAGAATAATGATTAGACATAGTAAAGACAGCACCTTTGTCCTCAGTTATTTAAAGACCCTGAGTGCTGGCCCGGCTAGGACTCTAACCTGCAACCTCCCGCTCTGGAGACAGACGTTCTACCAAGTGTGCTATCCCTGATCTGCTTTCAGCCAATTTTATATGAATTTCATGTCTTATAAAAACAGTTCAGTCAGGTTTTAATGTTTGAAGTTTCAGCTTTTGCAGAATTCAGTATAGAAAGGTGTGGGAAGGTCTTTACGTGATTCAGGTCTCGTACTATTGACTTTTAGCGAATTTGATTCTGGTTACATCATTGTTACATACTTGGGGGATACAGCTTTCATTGTTACAACTTTTATTTTTCAGCTTTTAGTTTTAGCAAAGTGTCTATGTGTGCAGGTGCAGTGGACACAAAAATCACAAAACAAAAGTTGCATTGTTATGTTGGCAGTTTGAAGGGTTGGCCTGTTTAGTGTTTTTACCTGAGACCTTCTGTTTCACTACTGTTTTAGTCCGATGGTCAAGATGAGATGCTCTGGGAAGTACAGAGAAAAGTTACCTTGCTGAAGAGGAAGGTAAAAATGTAATGCTAAACAAAGAAAGACAATGTTCTTCTTCTGATAAACAGGCAGTATAGAAAGAGGTTATGTTACTAACGTGTCCCCACATTAGTATGGGTTTTATCCCAAACTAGAAGGTTTTTTTGACACGTAAATAAAGTTTTCACTCCATGAAAAGTTGTTGAATGCAGCTGTGTAGTTTTACAAGTCAGTTGAAATTTTATAAAAGAGAAAAAAAAAACAATAAAAATGGCTTTCTTTAGATAGTGGTTCTTGTTCACTTTATTTCAGCTCAGACATGCCAAGCGACATGCACAGTCAAACCAGGGAAAAGAACAACAGAAGAAACAGGAAATTCCTGTCGAAAAAGACGGAGAGGATGGTTGAGTATTATTTTTAAAAATATACAATTTGTTCAAAATACTGGCATTATTAAAGGGGAAGTATCACTGGAATTTTGATGTTTTTTGGTCAAAGCCATTTCACAACACCTGAACTTATTTATAAAATAATGCTAAAACACCAAAAGAGTGAAATCAACCAATTCTTGAAAAAGGAACAAATTATGGTCTGTTCTAGCCCATTTGGAGACGAAAATGTGGCAACTTGAAAAAAATTAGGCTAACGTTTTTCAAGTTGCAATACATTGAGACCCAGTCCGTCAATGACTAGAGACACTCATCAACAGTTTTGAAATATTTTGTGATAATTTATCGCACCACTGGAGCTTTATTTTTCGGTTTCTGATTATACAATATCATTTTTGCTTTTTAAAATGACACTAAATCCCCGTGATACTTCCCCTTTAAGGTTTTGATCGGCTAAAGATAGTTGAGAGGTAGACTTTCTCAAAGTCCCTTCCAATACTAATTTTTGGTAAGTTTGGTTCTTTCGCGACTAAAGTTAATTCCACCCGCAAATTTATAGAGTAAAACTCGACTAAAAAAGTAAAGTTCGACTTGTGACAAGTCTGGTTGAGAGGGTGTGTGAACAAAAAACTACTTTATCCGTTCAAAATAGAGTTTCTCTAAATTCTTGGTGACTTCTGTCCATGTATTAAATGTTCATTCAAACGAAAAAAGTAGCACTGATTGCCAAGTACATGTAGGAGAAGCAAGCCTTATAACTGAGTCTGTTCATTTGCATCTTGCAAATTTGGTAAAGAATCTTTCATTTATAGCCTTTTGCATTCGTGAGGTGGCTCATAGGAGCCTTTGGTTTTTCACAGTGGTGAAGTTGGACAGAAGCCACAAAACATTTAGTGCGGCCAAGCATAGCCGTATTAAATATGAAATAAATAAATAAATAAATACAAACAGTAAATTTGTGGAAGCTCTGCAGTGTCTTGTGACAATTTGCCTGAATGTTGTTTTTCACGGTTTCTCTCCTAGGAGGAGTAATTGCACTTTTAGAAGCTTCAGAAGCAGAACTTTTGTTGGAACAAGAAGTATGAATAAGTGCTCTGTCTTAAACACGAAGTTCCGGTGTAAAAGGCTTAGCTCCCCTCCCATTTCACACCTTTTGGGTGTGAAATGCAAATTGAGGCATCTTTCTGTCACAAAAAATGGTTAACTTGTGCGTCCTTTAAATATAATTTGCTTCAAAAATCTTATTACAGTCAAAACCAGTCAAGCGTTCCCGCCAAGAATGAATTAATGAATGCATTATTGCAAATTTGATTTCATTACTCGTTTCAATAATCCGCTCTTCGAATAAATAATGCAAAATTCAAAATAAGCCTCGATTCAAAAATCGATTTTTGATTGGATTAATGAACAAAAGGTTTGTGCTGTATATGGAATACTAAGCACCAGGTTGACCGCGACTCGTCAACAAAGATGGCGGCAAGATCTCCATCGTCCTCGTGTGAGGAAAAGGTAGGTTTATAATCCATTTTGTTGGGAAACATTTCCTCTTTTCAAGCATTAGTGCATGGCAACTATTATGGCTATAGTTTATCCCGTTACAAAGAAACACTTGTATTGGAAAAATCAGATTTATGGAGCGCTGTATGAGAAGGCTTTCGGAGATACAAAAAAATATTAACAATTACATGGCTCTCGCTATACTTCTTCCACGAATTTCCCCAAATAACCACGAGTTTATATCAATTTGCGATTGATGTAAAGCCTAAACCTTTTGTTCATTAATCCAATCAAAATTCGATTTTTGAATCGAGGCTTACTTTGAATTTTGCATTATTTATTTGAAGAGTGGATTATTGAAACGAGTAATGAAATCAAATTTGCAATAATGAATTCATTAACTCATTCTTAGCAGGAACGCTTGACCGGTTTTGACTGTAAACCAAGATTTTACCTAAGCAAAAAAATAAATAGAAGTTCAAAAAGACTTCTGATATAACTTTATAATTTTTTTCCAAATTGTGTTAGCAATGGTCTTATGTACCAGTCAATTCCAAGACCGCCCATCCCCCCCCCCGGGCAAACCCCCGGGCATTTGACTTTTTTTAAAAAAAATTGTCAAATGCCCCACTATGTGGGCAGTTTATACGGTCAAATGCCCCACCGGGCAGGGCTTCACAGAGCGTCAAATGCCCCACCATCCGGGCAAGGAGGGATTAAAGTAACCAGTTACAGTGGATTTCAGCTTACTTTGGCCGCGCCAGTTGCCAAGTTCGTTGGGAAATTTGATACTACCTTGCGAAGATGTCAATTACATTTGTCAGTTTGCCAACCAAATTGCGAACTTTGAAACGGAGTTGGCAACTTCGGTGCCAAGGAAGCCTGTATGTTAAGTCTGAAGATGTTCTTACGCGCTATTTGCGAAGTCAAAACAATTTTTAGCCGATCTGGATGGTTTTCTTTAACATTATTTTGTAGACTTGTCAAGACAAATCTATAAACTGGTGCTGTTCGGATTGTTTTCGAGGTGAGATCACGTCCCGGGGTTGTGGTTTTTAATTCGACCAACATATAAATCGTATATTAATATCTTTCATGTTCACTTTAAATATCTTTCAATCTTTGCTTGTGCTGTTGTTTATATATCTCTTAGCTAGATTTAGTTCACTCCAGAATATTTATATTTTACGACAAAGGTCAACCGAGTCGACAGACACATGGAACCGGAAAGAATGGATTACGAAATCGTTTACCTTGCGAGCGCTGACCAACGTTTTTGTTGAAGTCAAATGCCCGGCCCGTCGGGCCTCGTTTCACGTCAAATGCCCCACTATGCGGAGCTAACCTCTCGTCAAATGCCCGGGGTATGCCCGGGGGGGGGGGGGGGGGGGGGGGATGGGCGGTCTTGGAATTGACTGGTACATTAGTAATGACGCATGTTTATTGTCAGTTGTGAGAATGGCCAGGCCAGGCTCCTTTTATACCAGAACTTTGTGTTTAATGCATTTTGTTAATTCTTATGTTCCCAAGGGGGGTGGGGGTAAAATTGACTTGTGCAAATTATTGTTCAGAGCACGGTTTCTGTTAGTGAATAGAGAAATGTTAACCGATAGATGGGTTACTCTTTGTAGCAAATCTGTGAGAGTGATCGTATTAAATTAACTGCCTTAGTCCGGTTGTTTTCAACCTCTGAATAATGTTTAGAGCAGTTTTCACTTGACTGTTGTAAAACCGAAACAAAAGTAATAACTCTGACCAATCACAACAGGCTTAGACAATCCAATGAACCAATCAGAACGCAACGTAAATACATGCAGCCAGCGCCAAGCGTGGGAAAACGCGTGGAAGCAAGTCAAGTCTTGGTTTTACTTCTAATTGGTTGAGATGGTCGACACTCAATTGAGAACTGCTCTGTGATGGATGCTTGTACATGTATTCATTGCTGGTGTTAAGGCGTGGTTTAATAATTAACAATTGTTACTAAAATGTTGGAGAAAGGAAAATGAAAGATAGGAGTTAAATTAAGACAAAACATGTCTATCATTTATCAGTATATTTGTGGGGCAAATTGTGTGGAAAAAGTTGATTTATAACATCACAAGCCTTGTGTTTGTTGTTGATTAAGGCTTAAGCCTGGTTTACGCTATTAATAGCTTGCAACATACCCTGTGCAAGTGGAGTTTTGAGTGCAGTACAGAGCCTCTTCTGTGATGGTACTTGCTGGCTTGCTACGTAGCCTATCTCTTTTCATTTCCTTTTAACAAGGTCGACCATGATGTCTTCATGTATTGGTTGCACCTTTCTGTTATGTCCTTTTTACTAACTTTGGCCATCTGATCGAAGAATAATTCTAATGCATTATTTTATACGCAAACACTCTTAGCTGGTTTGTGATTTCTGTAGAAAGTTCCAGCACTGCAGTCAACCATAATAAAAGAGCGACCTGACAACGTTCAATTTGAAAATTAGGTTATGCAATGTTAACCCTTCTATTTTCAGGAGCTAACCGCCATTGGGAATGAACTCAGAAAACGTTTGGAGCACGAGAAGGAAGAAATCGAAAGATTGAATGTAAGATTATCTATTATTTCTTTCTCTTTTTTTAATGACTTCGATTTTTATGCAATTTTTACTTTTAAGATGTCTTATACGACGTTGAACTTCT
The DNA here is from genome assembly GCA_024195265.1 of Dendrophyllia cribrosa. Taxonomy (NCBI): domain Eukaryota; kingdom Metazoa; phylum Cnidaria; class Anthozoa; order Scleractinia; family Dendrophylliidae; genus Dendrophyllia; species Dendrophyllia cribrosa. Next base: position 20,308,647 of record JAJLRJ010000011.1, on the reverse strand, counting down.
TTCAGGTTTTAGGTTAGGTTAGCCTTGTGTTCTAAACGTACTTTATATAGTTCCCAGAAAGATATTCCCATGAAGTCACAGGACCTGACAGAACATGAATATTCACTCTGGAAACGACAATACACAAGATGGCATTTTAACGGAAAAAATGCACTTCTGTTATCTCAAGCAACTGTTCTCACAGAAATGCACCTTTTCTTGGTTATTGTCACACAGAATTACTACTGGCTGTCTCAAACATTTCCTTCTCTAACATCTGGTGTTTCTCCTGTAGTATTCAAAGTAGCGAGAGTCAATGTTCAGAAATTCCAGGGAAAGCATTCAATTATTTAATGGTGTTTACTTAATTATCAGGAAGAAATAACAGCTCTTGTGGCATTGAAGGAAGCAGATCCTGGTCTTGAACAAAGTTCAGACTCGGACTCATCAGAAAGTGAAGTCGTATCCTTTTTTACCATCCGTATTTAAAGTCGATTGATGTGTCTTTTTTGTTAATACTTATGACTATGAGCGGACATTAATGAATAATGAGATAACAATGAATATATGAAAAAATCACATACATGGACTGTGGAAAATGGAATGAGATGATGAAAATTAATGATCCTCGATTGATTGATTGATTGATTGATTGATTGATTGATTGATTGATTGATTGATTGATTGATTGATTGATTGATTGATTGATTGATTGATTGATTCTTGTTACAAGTTAGCGATATGGACTCGCTCCCAATATACGAGGTCTTGATAGCTTACGTTGGTAGTGCATCGCACTGGCAATGCAATCACTAGTTCCAATGCTGTCTCAAGCCTGGAATTGTTTTTGATGCTTCAGTTGCAGTTGAATCTATTGCAAAGAGCATTTCATCCTCTCATTTATTGGATTATAGCAGCTGAAAACACTAGCTCTTTTATTCATAGATCTAATTCCGTACAATGATAGTAAGCCTCTTGGGCAGAAGTTAGAGTTTTGTAGATGTTGGGGAGAGTTTTCAAGTTTTCAAAGTACTCCCCCACCGCTATTCACAAAGTTATCCTTAACGTCTTCAACATAGGAAGATGAAGCTGAGCTTGAAAGAGTTTTACAGGAGCTCATTGAACAGAATGAGGAACTTGAGGTAAGAGTAGAGTTGGTGGCTTCTTAGTGCGTGTCTTGTCTTACAAAATTTAATTTGGGCGTTGTTGCTTCCCATGTAGTTTTTACTGCACAAGAAACAAATTACAGTCAGACGTAGCTCAAACAGAATTTTCTGGCCGTTCTAGAAAGATGGGCATTATTTTTGTTATCAATATTTTTGTAATTTTTGTTATTATTTAGTTATCAGGTTTTAAGAGAATGAATAAGAAAACATGGTCATTATGCAGATGCATCCATATTAGGGAGATGGCCGTTAGTGACGTGTGACTGTGTAAAAATGTACATATGTAGAAATTTCTACTGTATGATAATTCAAGCCCAACTTGAAACGTTACATTAATCATACAGGACGGCTCGCATGCTTACTATTTTGTATTTTTTATAGCGGAATAATACTCAGCTGTGCCATAACATCCATGATGAGAGAGAAGCCTGTGCAGAACTGATGGTGCAAATCAGACTTTTTGAAGCCAGACAAGGCCAGCAAACGGATCCTAAACCACAGGAACCATCACCAGAAGTTAGGTAACAAACATTATCACACGTTTATGGTTATGGTGAGTAGTACATGGTGTGAGAGTAGATTATGGTACGTAGTGCATGGTGTGAGAGTTGGTTATGGTGAGTAGTACATGGTGTGAGAGTAGATTGTGGTAAGTAGTACATGGTGTGAGAGTAGATTATGGTAAGTAGTACATGGTGTGAGAGTTGGTTATGGTGAGTAGTACATGGTGTGAGAGTAGATTATGGTACGTAGTACATGGTGTGAGAGTTGGTTATGGTGAGTAGAATTCAGGGGGTGAGTGTAGGTTATGGTGAATAGTACATGGTGTGAGAGTAGGTTATGGTTAGTAGTACATGGTGTGAGAGTAGATTATGGTAGTAATACAGGGGGTGAGAGCAGATTATGGTGAGTAGTACATGGTATAAGTGTAGGTTATGGTGTATAGTACATGGTGTAAGAGTAGGTTATGGTAAGTACTACATGGTGTGAGAGTAGGTTAAGGTGAGTAGAACAAGGGGTGAGAGTAGGTTGTGGTAGGTAGTACATGATGCGAGAGTAGATTATGGTGAGTAGTACATGGTTTGAGAGTAGATTATGGTAAGTAGTACATGGTGTGAAGGTTGGTTATGGTGAGTAGAATTCAGTGGGTGAGTGTAGATTATGGTGAATAGTACATGGTGTGAGAGTAGGTTATGGTAGATTATGGGGATGACTGTAGGTTAGTATAGTGGGCGACAGACGACCATGGGAAACTTGTAGTACAGGGCCAACAGAAAGTAAATATAAAAACTCTTTTTGTTTTTACTTTCAGCTCAAAAACAGCTATGATTGTTTCAGTGACTTCTGTATGACAGCAAAGAAAGAGTTAGATGGATTTTCAATATAGACCCACAAGTAATAGTCACTTTGACAGGCCTTCTGAGCCAGTAAATTTCTGGGAAAAGCTTTGGATTCAGTTGCTCAATAGCGGATTAGCTAGCCTTCCGCTGGATGAGCGTCAATTTTGAATTCAGTCTACAAGGAGGATCTTTGTACATTAGCATAAATTACACAACTAGCTACAAATAAATGAACTCCATAAATCGAGAGTTGACAAAATTATTACTTTCTGAACATTTGTGCGTGATATGGTATATAATTTCCAGGAAATTAACTTAAAGGCCCACCTTCACCCAAAAGACGTTGCGGGCGTTTGTTTTTGTTTTCAAATGCTCCGCGCGTGATTTGATTGGTTGCACGCATTCAAGCGTGAATTTCGTGTTACACGAAATTCAGCACCGAAAGTTATCACGGCGCGAACAGCATTTTGGGTGAAGCAGATACCACGCAGCTCTTTACAACCTCTAATTTCATTGGACCTCTGTATCACGCAGCTCCATTGTTTCAGGGCTAGGGTCCATTGTTGTGGTTTGTTCTATTGTTTTCTCAGCAAATCAGAGAAGACCTTGTAAGAGCTGCGTACTGCCCCCTTTAAAAGTATCAAACTTTTACAAAGAATATACATACGACCCTCCCTCCCCCCGAAAGTAGCGAGACCAATTGTTTTTTTTTTTTCCATTATACACAATACAGTCTAGACATGCAGATCACATCCTCTGTGGCAGTAACATGAAACTGGACCGACGAATTTTGTCTCATTTTTCATCAACAATTATTGTTGCGAATTTGTGGCTTTTATTTCATTCCGAAAAAGAACACGCACAAGCTTTATTTAACGATTTTCGTTCCCCGAAAGAAACGACCCCACAAAAGTAGCGAGCCCCAAAGGCTGCTAATTCTCTAATTACTGGGGGATAACTCTTGCCATTCAGCCATACATTCTACGTACATTTGAGTAATATTTGCAGTTATTACCAAGTGTGACATGCTGTTTTAGTTTATGCAGTTCATTTGTTAGTCATCAAACTTTCCCCTGTAGAGTTGAATGACATCATAATATCAACTGTCCAACCACTCTCTCATTTGGTGTTTTTTATTTAAATCTTAACTTGCGTTATAATATATTCTTTGCCATGTAATATCTCATGACAATTATAGTTTTATTTTAGAAATAGCTACCATTTTCCAGACTCCAACTAACACCTACAAAAATACTTCCTGTATTGTTTGGTTTGGTGACCATTAACAAGCAATGAATGTACAAAGTCTGCGTCTGTGTTATGGAGATCTCTTTATAAAATGTTCAAAGAAATGCGCGCGCTATATTTGGTCAGATGGAGTTCATTTTTTCTCGATAAAGCACGCGCCTTACGTCACGCGTGCTTTATCGACGCGTTTACTATTCCCTAAATAAAACACTATTAAAAATAGGGTCGAAAAACGGAACACTTTAGCAATAATTTATGGTATGCAAAACTTAATTATAAAGTTAGACTTTATAAAGTCTTTAATAATAAGGACTTGAGTTGATGAAGAGTGTAGTTTCTTGATAATGAGGGTAAGGCTCGGGTTGCGATGCCAGTGACTACTCCACGCGCGCCCTTTCCATGGTTGTCACCTACATTCTATCCCAAGTGCAACCAAGGCACAAGAGAGTAACCTTAAGTGAATAGTCTGTGTCTATACAACATAGGTTGCAATAACATTGCATCGTGTGTGTGCACCCAAATTTTACAATAGTATTCTACTATTGTATGCAATAATTGTAAGGATGGAAACGTGGTGCAATATTGCAAAGAAAGTTAAATAATGCGTGTAAAACAAGCATATGGCAATCAAACGTTTTGGTACCAAACACGTTATATTCAGGTTGTAAACTATAAAAGCAATGGGGAAAAAACGTTTCCCCAGGCCATTTCTAAACGATTTTTAAACTGTCTAAATCTAAATACCGCAAGTCAAGAGTGGTTTTTAAATGAGTTTTGATGGTAATTCGCATTTGCGTCGGTTTTCCATTATTGCGACTTGCATTCGTTAAATAAAAAACCGCGCTGCAGTCTCAACCAATCAGAAATAAAACCAAAACCTATCGTGACTTGTTCGCACGCGTTTTTCCGCGCTTGGCCCCTGCTACATATATTTGCACGAGTTTTCATTGGTTCATCGGATTGTCTGCTTCTGCTATGATTGGTCAGAGTGATTACATTATTTGTTTTGGTTTCACAACACAATTAAAAGCCACTCTAGTATGTAGAAATGCTTTTAAAAGATAATTACGATGATTACGGTACTTTCTTAAATATACAATTAATTTTATTACTGAGTAATCATTTTATCATTACTCTGTAAATAAAGTATTATTTATTTATCTCCAATATTTCTTTCTTAAAGAGAAATCTCTATCAAAATTATCTCAATATAAAGGTTTATCTTCATACAGTACAACATACCCATACGTTACTTAAAGTAGAATTTTGATAACAACTGTTACCATTAGTTGTCGTTTAAATGATAACAAAACATGCACTCGATGACCTTTGAAGATCTTCGATCTCATTGTCTTCAACGTTGTTAGATTGTAAAGAATGAAATACGGTTGGCGCACAACGCAAACTTTTTTACACCAGACCAGACCAAAAATGGAGCATTGTTTTTGCTACGAATTTTGCTTTCAAATCCAAACAAAATTATTAAATAGAAAAGAGTGGGGCCGGACTGCTTATTGCGCTTGCTTCCAAAGAGTTTGACCAAGTATGTGCCAAGGGTTTTTCTCCAGATTTTTTGCCTGTATAATCTAAGGGACACTGGTATGTAGGTCATAACGCTGTTGCGTGTTGCTAATTAAATGTTTCCGATTTTTACTGCACCTAGTTAGCCCTTCAATTTTTTAAGGGGCAGTGTCAGGGTGATTTTGCTGTTTTTTTTTTTACAAAACTATTAAATATTCAACAAAGCACCTTTGCTTATACAGAGGAAAATATCAAATGATTTCTCAAAGGAAGAAGAAATCATAATCAATTTTTAAACGATTTTCCTTAGCCACATGGGAAAAACTGGCCACCCGCAGTTAAATACACTTCTTTATAGCTTCAGTGCAATAGTGTAGTAATTGTTAACAGAAAGTGGTCCATTATTTTAAGATTTACGTTTATAAAAATGTTGTTATTTTTGGCTCCTCAGTGATACACTAACATTGTCCCTTGACCCCTTTCACTCCCAAAGTCAATTATGAAGAAATGTAGTGTAGTTCTAACTTTTGAGTCTGTCAACGAAACCCTATGGTGTGACTATTCAAATGAAACCTCTTTGGTAGTACTTTTGCATGGTACCATTTGTTTTTCAATATTTTACAAATTAAACGAATTTTGATATTTGGCATGCACTCTTGGGAGTGAAAGGGTAAAAGTATCTCTGAGTCATTAACTACTATCTCTCACTGACGGCTACCAAGTCAACAGACGCTGAAAATCCTTGTAGCGCATCCAGTGACTTCCCTGCTATCTTTGTAGCTTCCATTCCCTGAGCCAATGCATCTTCCCATGGAGCACTGCCATTTGGTACCTTTGTAGTGGGAGCTGTCAATCAAACTAAATCATTATGAGAAGTTCTACAGGCAGTGGCCCAAATTGAAAGGGGCTATTTCACGATTTGGCTGCGTTTTGTTCAAAGCTCCTCCTCTTGAAAACGTTTGTCGCGCCAATTTTTGCCGGGTTTTTTTACTCCGTCGCGCTCAGACTAAAGAGACCCTTGAGTCTCCGAGGATGGTCAATCTCCTTCGGTCATTACTGATACGTTCCTTCATAAAGGGAGGACGAACCACAGGCATTTTTCATCGATTTTTCAAAGATACGGGAAACAACTTGAAATTTTATCATAACACGATATGTCACGATTGTTTTGTATTCTACCTGATTCGGAATTTGTCGTGCGCCTTGCTGCATGTTACACGTCGTATACGGTGCAATTCTGAAGTTGCATGCAATGCTGTGCATGATGAATCATTGAGTGCCTTAAGGCCTTTACAACAAAAATTCCACTAAAACGATAAGCAAGATATCCTGTTTGTATGTAAAAAAAGGCATATTGAGGCAATAAATAGCAACCTGGACACAACATGCAAACGAACAACTTACAAGTAAAGGGACTGTTTCCAAGAGATCTTGCTTTCACCTTTTCCAGAAATGCATCAAAGTCCTCAACATCAAGCTCAGTACTAAACAAAACAAGAAAAGAAAGTCAAAATGTTAAGTCGTCCTGAAAGCCGTGCCATTTCCACAAATGTTTTGGGTTCAAATCCCATCTGGAACTCAGAATTTTTTTCTGAGTTCCTTTCTCTCCACACTCATCATTCATATTCATATATTTACTCCGAGAGTTTATTCTACGTGACTGCGCGATGCAGTGAATTAACTGTGTTTGTTGGCATACTTGTGGTTGGGTGATCCAATCCGCGTGTCATACATAGCCCACATTTGACCGTTGCTCATCACTAGAGTTCTCAGTAGCTCAGTGGTTAGAGCATTCGACTAGAATACGGAAGGTCGTGGGTTCAAATACCATCTAGAACTCAGAATTTTTTCTGAGTTCCTTTCTCTCCACACTCATCATTCATATTCATATATTTCTACATAGCAAAGGTTTCTGTTTGTTATGTTTTTGAAACCTTTTCGGACACTTTATGTCCCAAAAAGTTGCCAACAAGCAGCACGCGAGTTGGTCACTGATGTTTTTACCACATTTTGACATCTTCTGTGATCTAATTTCGGCATTTTTCATGTCAACAAAACTACTTTTCGCTTCGGTTTCGTCTTTTTGTTAATTGTCAAATATAAGGTTCCTGCTAAACAGTTTTTCGATACCTTCAGTTGCCCTTTCCGGAATAATCTCGTTCCCATTTTCAAAACTGTCCGCCATGTTGGACAAAACTGAGCAAACAAATTCTCCATAATGTCAGCTGTGTGTCTGTGCTCTAATAGATCTTATTATATGGCTGAACTGGTCCGTGATGAAAAGAAGCATTCTGATTGGTTCCCGAACGGTCCGAATCTTTGCATATGGACCACTAAGATGGACCGCTCGTGAATTACTTTCGCAAAATCACTTTTATGAAACATTAAATAAAGAAAACGTTTTTATTAAGTAGAAACACTTTTTCTACATGTTTGGTGGATAATTTCGGTTAAACTGTTACAAAAGTGGCCTGAAAAATGCAAAGTATATGTTTAACTTTGGCGCGCGCGTTTGCCGAGAAAGGGATGCATTAATTTATCAGCAAAATTTTAAAAAGGTCACTTGATAGTAATAAAAGCTTTATTGAACTAGCTCGTTCGGTCCGTATTGGGAAATATTGGTGAATTCTTTTTTTGCAAGTTTATGGACCGGGCCGAATACGGACCTCACGCTAGTTCAATAACATCTATGTACGTAATGACCAATCAAAATACGCGTAGAATTCAGTATATTGTATAATAAACAATAACTAAGTTAACACACCTGTCTACACTGATGCCGTCGTCTGATAACCACGAGGACAGAGACGAGTCATCCAGAAAACCTCTGCGAGTTCTTTTCTCCTTTTCTTTGGCGACTTTCGTTTCCTTAAGTAATACGTTGCATCAAAGATTAAATAATTTTAAAAAACGATTACAGGTAACTCGAAGCTAGTGTAGGTAACCATGCTTTTAAAAGTATTTCCTTGTGCTTAATTTAAAAAGATGATTTTACCTCCATTTGTTTGGCCTGTTTTGCTACTCGGGCTGCTTCCCTCTTAGCTTCATAGTAAGCCTTCAACAACAAAACACAAACATTTAGTTAGTATATAACTTGTTCAATAACAAACCACATGCATGCACTCATGAATGGCAAAAAAGTTGCATTAATGCACAATATTACCTCTTCTTCAAGTCGTAAATCGTCCTCTTGCCGTGTTAACTCTTTATCAATTTCAGCGTCTACTTTCTTCTGTTGTTCAACCAGGTCATTGAATCTCTTTTGACTGATTAGCTCTGTTTCAGTTTCAGTTAAAATCCGTCTGGAACAAAAACACACCACATTAATATCAAGTCATGCTATGGATTTAAATTAGGTGTTCGCAATAATTAGTACATGGTTCCCACCTTGGGATGTGGTAATACTTGGGAAATAATTCCATCAGGAGATTTAAAGCTGTTGGGTTAGAACTTTTTCTGAGGCTCTCCTGACATGGAATTATCTCCCCCCCCCCCCCCCCCCCCCCCCCCCCCCCCCCCCCCCCCCCCCCCCCCCCCCCCCCCCCCCCCCCCCCCCCCCCCCCACAACGAGAGCTGTCAAATCCACCAGGAGATTGAAAGCTGTTGAGTTCTCTCTCTGAGGCTCTCCTGACATAGAACAATTCTCCATCCAAAACGAGGGCCATCAATTCCATCAGAAGATTGAAAGCTGTTGGGTTCCCTCTCTGAGGCTCTCCTGACATGGAACAATTTTCCATCCAAAGCGAGAGCTATCAATTCCATCAGGAGATTGAAAGTTGTTGGGTTCCCTCTCTGAGGCTCTCCTGACATGGAACAATTTTCCACCCAAAACAACAGGTATCAATTCCATTGGAAGATTGAAAGCTGTTGAAAGATTGACAGCTCTCTGAGGCTCTCCTGATGCGGAATAGTCTTCCACGCAATTAACGAAAGCTATCAATTTCATCAGGCTTAGAAAGAATGAAAGCGTTCATGAGACAGCCATCAACAAAAGGGATCAAGAGTAAAAACAGAAGATCAAACAGAACGCTCAGAACAAGAACACAAAGGAGCGCCACTTCAACACTAAAAATCACAAAGTGGTAAACAGCCTTTGAACCAGCATTCTATACTATAACTCCAATAGACGGTTCAAGCATCGAGAATACACTTTATTACCATATTAACAAAGAAAGAAAAAACTGTTTACAATATAAAATTAAATCAGAAATAGGTAATGTTACCCAGAATAACTAGAAAGCTAATCGAGCTAAGTAGCATAGTAGCCAGGAGGATCACTGATGGATGAGACATGTGTCGTGATGCAAGTCAGTTCAAGCTTGGAGGATGACCCAGGTGAGGAGTAACAAGACAAGATAGAGGAATCAAAACCTGAGGAGTAGAGACAGGAAATCCTCCAAAGTGTCAGCTCCCACTCAGATGTAAAAGAGACTGTACATGTTGCTGACAGAGACCAAAAGGTAGCCGGCAAAGACAGCGCTTCCTGGTGGACTATGTTCCTTGAACTATATTCAAAAACGTCTCATTGACATTGCCCATACTATAATTCAATACTTTATTTGCATGTTCGAGTTTCTGTAGACATTTGATTCAGGAAAAGGGACTATTTGGGAAAAATGGAGAGATGTCATATCCAATCCAGTCTGTTCCTATAAGTTTATAACTTGCGCATAAGTGATATACGTTGCTCACGCCTTCGCACATGTAGTTTAGGTTTAGCTGCATTAAAGCACAGTTTACACATTCAGATTGGTTGTTTCAGCTACCTAAAGCATGCATGTAATTATATATAAGCAATAGAAAATATACATTAACTCAAACATACCTGGGACGAGGATTAAAGTCCTCCTAAAAAAAATCAAAAAATGTTTCAATTTAACTTAATCCATGAAGTCACAAAATTCTAGTTATATTTTTCTCTCAAATATAACTTGTACTTTTTTAAATGGACAAAAAATACAACCATTTAAAGTTTATATTTCTGACCCATTTTCATAACAGACATTTGAATGTACTAATGTACACTGTATATGCAATGATCAACAGCCCTGTTAAAAATGTGCCATCAGCCAAGGATTTAACCTCCGACACAGGAGTATTTAATTGAAGCCTACATGTACTTCAGACTGGATTTAAGGAGTTTTGACTCAGTTTTTTTTTTTGCCATGTGGTGTACCAAAACATTTTGACAGAGTTGATTAAACTGTTGAAGCTATCTATCACAGTCATGTGACTGTTTCAATAGGTTCTGCTCAACCTTTGTATAAAATATCAGCATTGAATAAGCACAAAAATGCAAAGTGCTGGACTTTGCAAATAGAGACATTATTTTTGATTTGACTGGACATAATGATTTTACAACTGTCAAACGTCTGCATGAAAATATTGCAAAAGGAAACAGTAACTTTGAACTTTTGAGAATATCACAGTGTGTTAAGGTTTATGGCAGATTTATCTAATGTTGATGCATATGATTTCATTCACTTCATCACGATCATCATAATTTTACTTTGGTTAGTTTTTTTTTTTTTTTGGACACCAAAACATTGTCAATAACGTTGATGACCTTTTAATTTGTAGTTACTGTATTACAGTTTATCATAATTCAGTTAACCCTTGCACTGACACCTCAAATGGCAGCCCAAATTGCCTGTACTGAGGTGACCACAGTTATAGAAAATGGAATTGCAGTGGCTTCAAATTTCCATTTTCTGCTAAATTTCTAGGAGTCAATAGGTTTATAATGTAAATTATAATATAAACATATGTAAACATTACCTCATCTATCAGGTTTTCAAACTGAAAAAGAAACAAAAAGCCATCACTAAATAAAGCAACTGCAGATCTAACAACAGTTAGCAAGCTGGTGATCAGGTAACAAGACTTAGTTTGATATCCTTTGAATGTCTTTTGAATTATTCAAAGAAGAAAGTATCGACCCTCATTAGTTTCGGGTTTAGTAACGTTTTACTATTGCTACTTTCATTTTCAGAGGGTTTTACTTCCAGGTGGCAAAAAAGATGTGAAAAAATGTTCAGAATTTTAACTTAAAAGGTAATTATTCCCAGGGGGGACCCCCATACAAAAATGACGGGGGTGCTCATCGGGATTTTTTGAACGCTATAAAAGGAACCAGAATCTTATTTGATGGGTGTAGCTCAAATGGATTTAATAAAACAGCACATGTGTTGTGGTTTAAAATGAATCTTGAGTCAAAATGATTTCAAACTAGTTTAGTTTTGATTTTCTATTGTTCCAGATTCATTACCATAATCCTAAGACATTAAGACAAGTACAAATCAAACTAGTTTAAAATCATTTTAACCTAAGATCATTTTAAACTACAACACATGTCATATTCTGTCATATTTTTTCGGCTTTATACTCTAAAAGGTACCGCATTAATTCTAACTTACCCCCCTCTTTTTTCGAATTGCCCATAATACACTTTGTTTGCCCCCCAAATTTTGCATCAACTATTGTTTTGAAATGTTCTTGGGAATATGCAGTATTCCCAAGAGCATTTACAAACAATAGTTAATGCAAAATGTGGGGGGCACACAAAGTGTATTATGGGCAATTTGAAAATAGAGAATTATTAGGTATCTTCAAACAGGTAAGTCTGTCCTTTGCAGTCTTAAACTACTCTACACTGTATCTGTTATTTATGTTAACAAAGACATCTGTAATTAGGGTTCTTTGGCTAGTGCTCTATTCATATGTGAGTGAATTATTGGCAGCGCTGCTGAAATCTCTCCGCAGGTGTCTGCTTTTGTTTCTTACAGAGATTCAATAAACCTTTGGGGTAGTTACTATTGAGGGATTGTTACTTTTGAGAGGTCCCTACTTTCAGGAATTTTTGTTAACCTTCAATTTTTTCTCTACTTTTGGAGGGCCACTACTTTCACGGTGTCTTTATAACTTTCCTGACTTTCGGCACTTTCAGTAAAAATGTTGCTTTTGGACAAATTTTTTAAACACATTTTTTTTTAATTTTTAAAGTTAAACTAGTGAGCAGCACTTGCAAGAACTAGAGTTTGTAAAACTGATTTATTTTCTACTACATGTTTCGTCCGATTATCATACATGTAGGTTTCATCGGGGAGTTTTACAGGTACAGTGTAATAGTTATAAGCTTGTATTTAGACACAACGTAAACCAAAGGAACTTTTTTAATGGATTTGTGTATAGGAAACAAGCTAAATGTTTTTACGAGGCATGACTTAGGTGTAGCATACTGTATATGTGACGTACTGATGATATTACAATGTGTGACAATTTTTTTGTGGACCACAGATAAAAATAATTATAATTCAACACCTTGATACACTGCCCAAATATGGTCAAAAAGTTATCGACATACAGTGTACGTTATGTCTACATGGCGTATAACCAGCGATGGCGGTAAATTTCGCATTTTAAAGGAAAGTGAAAATGACTGCTGCCTGCAATTTCGTGTTTTTGGGAGAAAAAGTGCGTGAACTATTAGTTAAAAAGGGAAAAGAAAGAAAAAAAGAGAAGAAAAGAAAAGAGAAAAAATATTGTTCACATGATTGGACAAAAAAGGCGCGAAATTTTCGCGTTGTCGCGGTCGCAGTGTTGTTTCTTGGCGTAGCTGAATGAAAATTGGTTCAAAGTTTAACCGCTCGACAAGGAGTGAATGAAGGAGCACAATTTTCGTAAAATTCCTTTGGTAATCACCTCTGGAATATGGTATAGACTTGATGCTTCCTCAGAAAAGTTTCTTATCTCGTCATTACGGCTGTAGGAGCTAAAAAACGAACAAGGTTGTAAACAACATTGATCGACTCAGCTCGTACTTCGATGTTTGAAAATTTGGTGCTGATGGAAGGGAATAAAAAGCCAAATCAACTACAGGTACGATATTTTAACCGTTTCTTGTATCCTTTAACTGTGAATTTTTGTAAGACATTCCACGCTACAGTTCTTTCCGACTTTTCGCCGCTATGTTTAGGTTCGTAGCCGTGTGTTTGTTCAATTTGTTTTGATTCTGAATTGAACTTTTTAAGATACGAAACACTTGTAACTAAGACATTCTATGCCATTTTACTGTGTTTTAATCCTTGTAGCCACTACTCTGTCCCGTTCTTTGAGTAGACGAAAGCTCTTTGTAGAATTAACTCTCAACTGATTGTGTACGCTAAATTAATTTTAGCTTGGCAAAAGTTTCAGAATTCGCTGCGTGTTGTTTAAGAAATGGTACGAGGTAAAATATTGTTGTTAGCCTTTTTACCTAATGAAAGGTTGTAATACTCAACAAAGTTTTGTACAGGGATGCTCTGCCCCAAGGTCCAAACCCTTACCCTTTCATATACCATTTTTTAAAAAGAAAAGGTACCCCTTTCATATACCTTTCATTGAAAATGGTACCCCTTTCATATAGCCTTTAAGTGCATCTGTTTGATATATTTTGAAAGGCCCTTTTTATAATACTTAAATGGCACTTTTCCCTACCACTTTTATGCTTCAACTCGTGTTTTCGCTACCTTTTCCTATTCTTTGTGAAATCCTGACTCTTTCATATATCTCCAGCCTCAAAAAGGTTCCCCTTTCGGGTGGAGCATCCCCGTATAGCCCATTATAGGGAGTACCCCCCCCCCCCCCCCCCCCCCTGGAAACTGGGGGTCTTTTTAACAAGTAGAAATAAGGTTGGTGCGACCACCAGTGTTTTTAGTATTATGATTTAGCCCGCTGTCATTGAAATAATTTCATTAAATAAATATTGCTGTCTGTGATAAAACTATCAGTTAAGTCTTATGTCAACCTTTATGTGAAAATAAAATAGGACATTTCCGCACGAATAATAAATTCAAGTCACGAGGATTAAACATGATAAATCACCCTCTAGCTCAGTGGTAAGCAAGCTATGCAAGTACTGTCCTTTATGTATCCAGAAACTTTCATAAGTTTAAGCTTAAATGGTTATGATAACATAAACAATGTTAGTGTTTGAAATTGTTGAGAAGAAGTTCTTAAATACCTCAATACTAAGTTCCTTTTCACTGTATCTTGCACGTCTGTAAGTTCTGTGACAAAAAAAATGTCCGATATAAGCTTAAAGAAGCTGTCACTAAAACCTGCTAAAACTCTGCAAAACAAACTACGAAATATACCTTCCCCTGATATGTGCTGGCCGGCGTAACTTTCGAATTTCTTCACTGAATACGCCCCAACATCCTCTCATACAGCTCGCCATGTTAACTTTGTCCCGCTTATTGCACTTTTATATCACCATTTTCATTTGTTTTTGTGTCGCAATTTTCATCATATGCGTGGCACATGACTGTTAAAAGGCACTTTACCCACAAGGCCTTGTAAACTTTGTAAAACGAAATTGGAAAGAAAATAATTAAGATCGTTAAACAAAAGTTTACAAAATTATACAAAGATAGTGTAAAAATATATGTTAAGAATGAAAGATATATCCTTAACCCCCAAAAAATGACAGAAAACTTTACAATTGTGAGAGTCGCTTTCCTTCCAGGGAGACAATATTTGCGAAATATATGACGTACTATCAATACCGCTTAGATTTATACTGTTGGCTCATAAATCTTGTCCACGATATTTCAGTATAACATATATAAAGTGTTTAATCTGAGATAAAAGAAATGTTCTAAAATGGCGACTTTCACGTGAGATTTGACTTAGCGAACGAGTAAGCGGGGGAAACATGGTTTATTTTGACTCCTGGGATGAATTTGCTGCAGCCGTTGAGCAGTTATGTGTCGCTGAACCGAACAAAGTAAGAATATTGTACGTTTTGCGGCAATTATTAGCCAGCTTTTATTATTTCACGACACGTGTTCTAGTTGAAGCTAACAGCTTAAATGCTGACGTGCTTTCACAGCTTTATTTTTGCTATCATTTTGTTCTAGTTTCGCTTTGTTGTAAAGTATCGTCACTGCGATGGAAAACTTGTGCTTAAAGGAACTGATGACCAAGTGGTAAGTATTACAAAGATAAGTAAACTTACAAGAACAATGACGAAATAATCAAGAAAATATTTATACGTCCTTTCAAGTAAAATGTTTCCACCATGGTTAATTCGGACAAACATGGCGAAAATTCAAAGATTTGTGTGGGAATTGCATCTTTAAATTTTTTTTAAATAAATTTTTTTAAATTTATTTTTGTATCAGGGCATCTACGACAAAACAGGTCTTAAATGTCCCTGTGAAAAAAGTTTTGGGAAAGATTTCCGTATAACCCTATACACTAGTTATGCATACCGTTCTTAAAACTGAAACAAAAACAATATAACTCCAAAAGCAAAACAAAAGCAAATACATGCATAATTAATGTATGGGGTTATACGAAAATCTTACAATGTTATTAAGCGGTAACCATTCATTTTGCTACAAAATTGTTTCACAACGACTGAAATTGATTCTAACTTCCCACCTAACCCCAGCTGAACACTATCCCTCATATTACTCTTTCATATTACTCACGCAATAGAATTTTCATTATTGTGTAATGGATATACAATTCACTTAGTGTTGAATAACAATTCCATGTAGGTGCTTAGTGTGGTAGTGGGACTGCTTGGCTTAAACCAGTGCAGGTGACCAATACCAACATCTCATTTGGGCTATGGCTCGAGCTAAACAGTAGAACCTCTATTAAGCAGTCACCCTTGGGGAATAGCCAACTGACCGCTCCAGAGGGGTGAAGTGGTTTCGAAGAAAAATTCTTTCATGGGAGGGAGAGCGTATATGCTATTTTCTTGAACAATGCATTATAGAGAGAGAGAGTTTGTATGAATTTTGGCCTCTTGAACCAAGTTAACTGTCTGTAATATAATAGTGTTAGTGTACTACTACTAATAATATATTTTGAGCATATTCCGCAGTCTTAGTAATGAAGGTGTTCGCAAGGAAAGATTCAACTTTACAATTAAGGGGGGATATACTTGAATGGCATATTTCCACCACTTGAGATCAGTTTCAAGCAATCCAAAAATGTCATGGGCGCTAAGATTGTTTTTTTCCTGTGACACCATTGATAGCATAGTGACTTAGCACACATGCACAGTAGGCACCCTTGGTGCTTATGGCAGGAAGAATGATGTACATGTACAGTGGAACCTCGATTTAACGAAGTCGCTGGGGACTGGCTAAATTTGTTTGTTAAATCGAGGGTTCGTTATATCGAAAACCTCGATATAACGAACTTGAGGGGAAACGACCAAAATGTTCGTTATATCGAGGTCATAGTTAATGATTGATTTGTAACACAGGTGACTTCTGTCACGCAATTCAATGCAATTTTCGTCGCCCAGAAGTGCCACGTTTTGAGATGCAATTCATTAAGCATGGTGGCTTTCAGTAGCAATTATTTTCACTTTTCAGCAGACACGCAGCTTTTGTTTACAAAAAAACGACACTTTCAGTTATCTTCTGTCGCGTGTTGACATTGTAATTTGTTATATCGAGGTAGATTTCGATAGATTTTACGTTTGGGCTTCCGGATTATGTTCGTTACACTGTATATCGAGGAATTCGTTATATCGAGGTTCGTTATATCGAGGTTCTATTCCATACATTTTACTGTCCGGGACATAGAATATCGTTCGTTATATCGAGGACTTCGTTAAATCGAGGTTCCACTGTACAATGTGCTAACTCAGCAGAAGAGCATAATGTTGATTATTTTAATTCTTTATTTTCTTTCAGTGTTTAAAATACAGGACAGAGCAACAACAGGATATCAAGAAACTAGAGAAACTAAATAGTGTTCTAATGAGGCATGCAGTGGCCAAATAACACTGAACACTCTTTCAAATTTATTTATATACAATGTAATGTGGTGAGCGAGGACAGTTTAAGAGAAAAGTGGAGTAAAGCATCACCGATGGATCAGGAACATAGCCTAAGATAAACAAATTTTTGTTTTCATTGTTTTCATTTTGTGACTGTGTAATTTATACATTCGTAAAAAATTGTAATTTGAAATACAAATATTAATGAATTACATTCATTACAATCAATTTTGTGATTCTAAAAGCTGTCTTTGTTTGCTAATCGTTTTCCGCCTTTCCTGTGATTATTATTTTTATCATACTCCAAGGTCTTCTCGATTTTTAGTAAAATGGTAGAGTCCATTTGTGACCTCTACTTGAAAAAACCGTGCTTAACGAAAATTGTTTCAATGCATTTCAACAAATTTTGAATGCATTGTAGGGGTTGGGTGGGGGGTTAAAAGAACAAGAGGCTACAAGTAGCCTATACTCATGCGCTTGCGTAAGAAAGTTTTTATGGTTTATTTTAAACACGGACCCGCGCTATAAAAGGGATAGCTTCGCCCCCTTTGTCACACCATCACTGCTTCAACGGCTAATCAAAGATGGCTAACACTGCGAGCAACACAGAGGAAGACCGTTGCCCCAAAAAATTGGTCTAATTCTATCTTCACCAGCTCAATCTTGTATAGGATTTATCTTTCACGAAAATAAAACTAAAAAAATTATTTGAATTTATGCGCCTTTTAGCATTAATATAATATTTTAGCTTGCCAAATTTGAATTTCGCGCCGGTAACGGTTCTCCATTGGCGAGCGAATAAACGTGATGTTGACAGTTCGGTGTCAAGTGTGAAATGACTGGCGGCTTGGCCAGGCCAAGGTTCCTTTTATAGTGAGAAATGACGGTATAACTTTTGTGGGCGGAGTTTGTTTATGAATCGATAATGTTTTTCTAAGCGCTGTTTTCTCAAAGTTAATTTTTCGCTTGTAGGGGACACTTTAAAGAGCTACAACTCAAAGGGAATTTGTTCTATTTTCCTCAAATTTGGACAGAAGCTAGGCTAACATATAATCAACAAAAACGTGTCGGCGAATTTCTTATTTCCGAAAACTTTTTCGTCAAGAGCCATTTCCGTGCGATCACTCCAATTTTTTTCTCCCTTTTTCGAAAATATCCTGTAACTTTAAACTGCAATTGAATATGGGAAATCGCCGACATGTTTTTCTAGCGCTTCGTGCCCGGAAATCAAATTAGCAGAATACAAAAATCGCTTTGAGTTATAGCATTTTAAAGCTGATTCGGACGTTCGAATTTAGACGTCGTAAAAAATTCGACAATTCATTTTATTACCAAATAGTTTCTATAGTTAGATAGCCAGCTCTATAAGCTTTAACTTGATATCTGGGTTTAGGTATATTAAGTGTAATCTTAAGACGCTAGAGCTGTTATACTGGAGACACCCCCGAAGGTACACGGTAACCTTAAACGGAGGACAAACCTTAACTCGTGCCGCTCCGCGCATGAGTAATAATAACAAGTCAACTATGATTGCAATATTAAAATACAAAAAAAAAACACAACCGGTTGCACAGTTCTTTATTACCAGATAAAATAAATTGAAGAGAAAAGAGACTGTAAATCTAACTTGCACCGACAAAAATACGAACCATTAGTCGCATTAGCATAAAATGCTTAATAATATTCAAACAAGATTCACTGGAGATGGCAACTTTCAGAATTCGCACGTAACTTAAACATCGTGAACAATGGTTTTCGGTTTTTGATTATAATTTACTCGCCTTATTTTCAAAATGAAAGAAGACAACTACACTGTACGCAACGAATTTAACTGAAATTGAAAAGCTCTTACCGAAAAACGCAACTTTGTTATCAAATGTTGCTAATGCTCCTAAAGTTACAACCATTATTGTAACAACCAGTGTTGGCCGTTATCTCGCTTATGTCGGTGTTCGGAAATGCTCTGGTATTATCTGCGATCTACATGAACCATAACTTGCGAACGACGAGTAACTTCCTCTTTGGAAGCCTTGCATTGTCTGACTTTCTTTAAGGAGGAATTGCAATTCCTTGTCGAGTGGTGGAACTGCTTTACACGGACTGTAATTATCGCTTAGTTTGTCCTATTCTAATCGCTCTTTCCATCCTTTTCGGTGGAAGCTCAAATTTGATCATTCTTTTCATCAGCATTGAGCGGTTTGTCGGCGTTTGCTGACCTTTTCTTTACTACACGTATATGAAAACAAAACGTACAATGTTGGGTATCACTGTATACAGTGATACTCAACAACGATGGTCTTGAAGCTTTACAACATTTTTTAAACAAGCGGTCGGTGCTAGAACCACCTACACAGACCTTAGTACGTTTTGCTGAATTGGTCCTCACACTTAACAGCTTCACTTTCAACGGCAGTCACTACCAACAAACGGGTGGCGTCGCTATGGGAAGTAAATTTGGTCCTAACTACGCCTGTCTGTTCGTCGGTCACATCGAGGAACAAATCTTCTTACAATATCCAGGAACCAAACCTGACCTCTACAAGCAATACATCGACGACATAGTAGGAACAGCTTCCTGTAGCGAAAGCGAACTTGACAACTTTGCCAATTTTGTCAACAACTTCCACCCGAGCCTTAAGTTCACTTGGTCTATCTCTGACGACCAACTGCCTTTTCTAGACCTCTTCCTGAAACCAACTGCTCAAGGATTAGCAACGACCATACACTACAAAGAAACCGACTCTCACTCGTATCTCACATACTCATCTTCACACCCGGTCCGTTGTAAAGACTCCATTCCGTACAGCCAATTTCTCCGCCTTAAACGGATATGCAGTGATGAGAACGATTTCATCAACAAAAGCAAGGAAATGGCATCTTTCTTCCTGCACCGCAACTACCCCCCAACGGTGGTAGATCGAGCCCTCCAACGCGTCAGCACAATCTCCCGAGAGGCAGCAATGCGACCATCTGACGATGCAAGCACCGACAAAGAAGTCATCCCCCTGATACTTACCTACAACCCTACCAACAGCTGTGTCAAGAACATCCTTATGAAAAACTTTGAAATCCTCAAATCTGATCCTGAGACCATGGAAATCTTTCGTAGCTTGCGAGTCCTCGGTGCGTACCGTCGCGACTCCAATTTAAAAGACTCTTTGGTCCACAGCAATCTTCAATCCAACTCGAATACGGGTGTTGACTCTAATGGAACCTTTCCCTGTCGCCGTCCACGTTGCAAGACCTGCGCCTACACCAATTCAGCGGCCCTGATCAACACTCTTGGTGGACCGCTGATAATTCGACAGAAGTTCGCATGTACGACCAGTAACCTTGTCTACATCATAACCTGTCGTACATGTACCCTGTGTTACATCGGCGAAACTGGACGTAGGCTCGGCGACAGATTCTGCGAGCATCTCAGATCGGTACGGAAGAAAGCAGATCTGCCTGTCGCTAAACACTTCTCATCTCCCGGACACACAACCGATGACATGATGGTGTCCGTGATTACAACAGGTTTTAAAAGTACCACGGAGAGACGCAGCGCGGAGTGTCGTCTAATTTTCAAATGCCAAACCCTCCAACCACACGGCATGAACATTGACTTTAGTTTTATTTAGACTTCATCCGCGCGCGCTACAATGTTGCGACATGGCGACGTTTGGAACATTTAAACAGCTGACGCACGTTTTCAGTTAACGGCTATTCACTGAGGAAGGGACAGAAGTCCCGAAACGTCTGAACATTTAGTTTTAAAAGCGCTTTTATAACTTTTTTAAACATATTCATTTGATCATTCTATTAACTATGATATGAAAACAAAAGGCGTTTTCGTAGCCGTTATTTTGGCTTGGGTTTCATTAGCGATCTTTGCCAGCTTGTCTTTGTTTGCCTGGGGCGGAGTGATCAACGGCCAAGCAACTTTCTGCCGTTTTCCTTTGTTTTTGACCGCAGATTACATCACCCGCGCCTTGTACGTGTTGGTTCATATCATTTCAATCTGCATCATAGTGACATTGTACGTTTTTATTCTTGCCGGGAATTTATTTTTGCGATTGGAAGGAAGTCGCGATCAATTGGGATTACAATCCAATCGAAATACAGTGAAACAACACGCAATCAGTGCCACTCTATTACAATTATATCTTGTCGTGGTGTGGCTGGTTGCACCAATCATGGATCAGCAATAACTAGAGTACCACTTCATGTAGTACCACTTGAGGCAGTACCACCCAAGCCGCGATCACTGGCATTTTATGAACGAAAGAGACGTAAATGGTCACCAACGCGATTTTACATTACGTGTAAAAGGAGATGTTTGTATATAATTTCGACAGTAGAGTATAGTTTTGCGCCGAAAATTTCGCGGGAATTTATTTCCGAGGTAACTTTTTTGCGGATCGTGAAAAAAGAAAACCCCGCAAAAATCAGAACCCGCAAAAATTTAGTGCCACATGGTAGTTTTAAGAGCAATTTCCATGTATGTAATATATCAGACATGAGACACAGTGTTTCATCAGATTTCTAAACACCTCGAAGTGGGTTGAAACGAGGCGCAGCCGAGTTTTTTTAACCCACTTTAAGGTGTTTGGAAATCTGATAAAACACTGTGTCGAATGTTTGATATTCTCAAACAAAATGATTTTAGAAGGAGAAATTAAGGATGCAAAAATGAGGAGTGTTTTAACTGATTTCCAAACACTTATTAAACATTAATTTCCATAGTAGTTGCGTCATGAATTATTAACGAATTTGAGAAGTAAATGTAATTCAGCAGTACTTTACAACTAAACTGAGAGGTGAGATCAGAATTCAGAATGTAAAGACACCTATGGAAGCTACTATCAGTCAATTTATGACCTCACGCCATAACAGGACACACAACAACGCTTATTCCCTACTCCTTCTGAACAGTAATGTGGGTTTAGGGTGATTTTGCTTAGACCGTGAAACAGTATCTAGCAATTAATCAAAATTAGCCAAAACAAGTAAAACTGAACTAAACAAGACAACAACGGTATTGGTGTTCAATACATGTAGCGCCTACTAGTTTAGTAACTATTTTACGATTTAAAGAAAATCACTCTAAAGCCGGAATAACGTTAACCCTAAGGAATACAGTTAGAATAACGTTTTATTGGCTGCGGTCGCATTAGAGTGTTTCTTAAAAACACTTTTGTTTACATCAAATCAGTCTAGTGTTTTGAATCCTTATAGGAATAATAAGCACTGCAGCACGATCGAGCAACAAAACAATACAATTTGACAGTGGTTTTACCCGTTGCCACGCTGCATTGAGAATGTTTCAAGCGACCGCGGTCTAATACAGACCCCGTCCAAGAAGGAACACGTCATAAATCCATGTGTTTGCAAGATTCGTGTAATGAGCCCAAGTTGTTTTTTTGTGATAAAGCAACGATTAAAAATTAAGTTTTGACTTCTCGTGAATTTCGTTCAACACCCCTAAGTTATGTTGGTGTTAGCTGTGTTAACGTAACTCTATCCAACAAACCAAGTATTTGTCGTTGCTTCTTTTTAACCCTTTAAGCCCTTAGAGTGATCAGCATCAAATTTCTCCTCGTAATATCAATGCCTTATCAATAAAAAAGGTCATGAGAATTAACGACATGATGACACAAGATGAATTCTCTTGATATCCAAACAATTTCTCCCCACTACTTCTATAAGAAATGTATAGGGACAAGAAATGAGAATTTAAATTTTGATATCAGGGCTTAAAGGGTTAACCCTTGAATACGCGAAGCGTAATAAATGAGTTATAACAGACGGGGACAGATATGTAAACTTTACATGTAATTCCAAGACAAAAATCCCTGAAAACCATACACTGGCGGACCAGATAAGGGAGTACCCAGGCTTTTTTGGTCTGACAAATAACGAGTTACGTTTATTTCTATTTTTTTATTCACTTTAAAACAACAATCACACAGTGAATTACTTTCCTGACTGCAGAACAGTCTTGATTTTAACATTTCGAAATAGACTCAGGATGTACATATACACCACTAAATAATTGTAAATAGTTTTTTTAAATGTTTGTTACTGTTTTTTTATTTTAGAACTTTTATTTGGGGAAATTGTTTAACATAGGGTTAACCTCACGATTTCCCCTTTCAGGAAGTGTTTTTATTTAAAATTAGTTGATTTCCTGAATAAAATATTATGTTATGTTATGTTATTTCCAACTCAATACAGATAAGTGAATACGACTTTGTAAAAATAAAGGCAACACTCCAATACTTTTACCCAACGATAGTCTGTATCAGTAGGTTAAATCAGCGCGTTCCTAACAGTTACCCAAGACTTAATTAGTATAATGTAATCGCATGGGTCCGAGTACAATTTAGAAAGCTACAATCCAGAAAATTTAACAGAAATAAATAGTTTTAAATATAAAAAATACATAAAACACTTATGGAATATCTTAAAATTTATCTCATTTGCAACTATTCAAGATAACACAAATCCAAGGACCAATATTAAATAGTTTTCACGGCGGCCATGTTGGTTGCTGCCTGGTAAACTCAATTGGTAGAGTACCAGTGTGCAAAACGAAAACAACACTCGAGGTCTTAAAATAGATGAGGTTAGACCTTCAAGTGGATCGGATGACGTATCCGATGGGGACGTAAAAGAACCACCCTTAGTACAGTACATTGTTCATGGGTGGGGTGGGGGAGACGTGATCAACAATGGACCGACAGCGGTTGCCTCAGGCGCCTTTATGAGCTGACGTCCATTTCATTCATTCATGTGAAATTCCCAATTTTTTTTTATGCAAACGACCACCAACAACAGCAACGTGGAAACCATCTATAAATGTTTCACAAATAATCTCCTTTTTCATTTGCACTAACACAATTCCCTAGGCGAACCCCGCTTTACGGACACCCGCTAGTTTCCTTTGTCGTGACGCAATTAAAGCTCGTATATTTTCCCACACCCCCCGTTAACCCTTCCACTCCAAGAGTAAATGTGGGAAGATGTAGTGCAGTTCTAACTTTCGAGTCTGTTAACAAAACCAGATGTGTGACCAAATGAAACTTCTTTGGCAGCATTTCGCATGGTACTATTTGTTTATGAATATTTTACAAAATGAAATTCTGGTTTTTTTTTTAGTTTGATTTTGGCACTCTTGCGAGTTAAAGGGTCGGACACGAACACACGTCCCGACGGGGACGATATTAACGGACCCTAAAGGGCATTCGAGTTTATTGTAAATCAGGGGTGCTTACCATTTACACGGACAAAGCAGAAATTTCGGTACGAAGATTAAATGGTTCACGTTATTCAGTTTGGAAATCTTCAGAAATCTCGGTGCGCCTGTGGGTTGGCGTGATGTACTATTCTATTTTTTTTTTTATATTTACCTGATTTTACCACATTAATTTTAAAACGTTTTTGCTTTCATTCCACATGGTCAAGTTGAATCGTTTAATGTTTATCCATGGAACTTCCAACCGAATAGTTTGCGTAAATGGTAAGCCTCCCAGTTCTAAGACCACAAGGGCCATTTTGTTATTGTCAAACGTGTAGCAAAAAATTGAAATTCTCTTGCCCTATAGCACTTTAAAGCAAATATTGATTAGGAGTATTACTACTATGATAAGTTAAAGACACACACGAGCCACAGGTAGCCCACACGAGCCACAGTTAGCCCACACGAGCCACAGTTAGCCCACACGAGCCACAGTTGGCCAACACGAGCCACATGACCGGAGCTTAAAAGGAGGGTTTCACGGTTCGGCGCATGTGCAAGCTATGACGTGAGCTATTTAATTTTATTGTTTAGTCCAATCGGAAGCGAGTGGATAGCTGTGGCGGGAAATGTCGCGGTCAGTCAGCTGATTGAATGGATGATTATACATACCCATGAGCGCCATAAAAGCCACCAGAGCGTAGAATAAATCCTTCGGGTCAAAGGTTTTATTCAGTGCTGACTTTGTCGGTGTAATCCGTTGAAATTTTCTGTGAATTTTGGTCATCCTTCGCTTTGTTTGGACTAATTATAGTATATGATTATTGAAGTAAATGTGAGTGGTCTTTTAACCGATAAACTGTTGGTAAGAAAGCGAATAAAGCATTTTAATCTGTGCACATGCGCCTAACCGTGAAACCCTTCCTTTAACCCGGTTTCTTTGCATGAAGCAAATAGGAATGTTGCTACTCCCCGCTGGGTTACCCCCAGCATTTTGTCGCAGGTATCCATTTATACACCTGGGTGGAGAGAGACAACGTGGAGTAACGTTTCTTGTCTAAGGAAACAACACAACGGCTGAGACCAGGCTGGGGTTGTTTACAATTTACCCAGATATCCCAGAGAGTTCGTTTGGAATGAATATGGAAACACAAATTTGGTTCTTCTTAAACTGTCGATCAACTGGTTTCTTTATGGTTAATGGTAAATAGCCAGACGTCACAGAATTTTGTTTCGTTTACCTGATAGTTTCCCGAAACCATTTTCTCATGACAACTAAACGCGAACGCACAATTTGCAATCTTCATACACAACTATGGATATTTTTAACAATATCATTTGTTTCTTTTCTTTTCTTCCCAAACTCAACCATCGTTTTTAAATGGTGCAATCGAAACTTCAACGCAAGCTTAAGTGGCGTTAAATGCGATTTCCGCTTCCATTTCACGGCCGCATGATTGCGACTATACTGAAACATGAGCTGAGCGCATGCGCAGTGAACATAAAATCTTTCTTAAAGGCGCCTTCATTTGGCAAACTCCAAAAAGTTGACACTCGTGTTTCCATGTGACAAACTTCCACTCATCTCAACCTCCTTCACAGGGGAGCCCGAAGAGAGGAGTGGTGAAAAAGTTGGCGAGATAAGAAACTGTGACGTCACGTTTACACACGCCACTTAATGAGTATCCAGCTTTAGTTTGTTTTGTGAAGGCGCCTGAACGAATCCTCATCAAAAACTAAATCGCGTATTTTATGCTAACATACTTAGAACATTTAAAAATCGCAATCAAATCGCCGTGAAATCACAGTAAAAACCGCCCGTAGATTACACAAGACGACTTGCAATCACATAAAAAAATACCCATGAGGGGATATGGATCCCCTTTACTCACTTTCTCTGATAACTTAAATGTTTTCTTTGCTCTTTTGTCTTCTGCTCATGTCTCCTAACTAATGATGAGGGTATCTTGCCACCATGTCCAATGACACGCAATCTTCGACAGACTTTCCAGGCACATTTGGATCATTTTGGTTTGTGTAGGAAACGCAGAGAGAGATATGTTAGAACTCTAAATAGAGCGATGAACAGCAAAAGTGCTGCAACATTCTCGCCTATAGTTCTGGACACGTTCAGTCGCTCCAAGACCTCACTCCCAAGAATGCTGGTTCCATTGTTCCTACACGCAGCATATGATGAGTCCAGCTCAGAACAACTAAACAGAACAAGAAAAGAAAAGAAAAACTCACTGAAAAGTTAAAAAACTGAAAACAAAATCAACGTTAGCGCTAATATTGGATTAGTTCAATCGTGCTTTGAACAACCCGGCCCTGGATAGAAAAAGACAACATGGAGTAAAGTTTCTTGTCTATGGAAGCAACAAGACGGCCGAGCGACCAGGCCTCGAACCACAGACCTTAGGATCTAAACTCCCACGTGCTAACCACTACACCACGAAGTTTCAATTTTGGGCCACGATTGAGTTGATACGATCACTGTGAGGATCACAAATATCACTCATATGTTTCACCTGCAATACAGCTATTTCAATTCGCCACTTTAGAAACGAGAATGAAACTGGGCCGAGTAAACTTTCACAACGACTTCTGGGATCGTTACAGGGGACGCTTCTTTTGTCTCTGTCCCCAGTAATAGTCCCAGTAATAGCCACAGTTCACTCGGCCCAGTTTCCTTCTCGTTTCTAAAGTGGCAAATTAACGTTGTCGGATGAAAGCTTGAAGCCAAGACCGCAAGGTAGTATGGGATTTTTATGTATAAATTCACCAAAATGAATGACAGGGAGCTTAAGCAACGATGACTGCAACACCAAGGAAACGTCACTTGAAAAAAGGATTCGTGCTATTTTAAACTACTTTGCAGTTGTTCCAATCTGTGTAGTTTTTCTAACGTGTCTGTATTATCCTGAAACTTAATTTGCAGGGACGGCTTTCAAGTTAAAACTGAGAAAGGAAAATTAACCATCGTGTGTTCATATTCTCCACAAAACCTATAATTTGATTATTTGAAGTTCTTTTTTTGTAGGGAACGGCAAAGAAATGTACCAAAATGTAAAACGCACGTGCAGGGGCATTGTTTCACTTATTAAACCTATTGTTTTGTGCTGTTCTCGCTGCCGTCGCCGTTGTGGCTGCTTTTTTCTTTAATCTCCCCATACTGTCAAATAAAGGAACGCTTTGAAGGCAATACGATTCGTGTCTGTTTTTGTTTCCCTCCTTTAGAGAACGCAGGCAAACCTCTATAGTACTGTCGCCCATTTTCCGTTGCGCCCGTACTGACAACCAGAATCTAGGATGGCTATTTACCACCCATACCAGCTTACGGTCTAGGCTAATATAGGCTTTGGGCTTTTATCCGACAACGTGAATTGAAATATCTGTATATTCATAATCAGAAAGTTACAAATAAGATTGTGCTTACAAAATGCCATCCCGCGCGCGGTAGCTAAAGATCCCGTTTCAATTGCGGTCACCAGGAAAATTGGATTTTTTTGGGGGGGGGGAAATATTAAAAAAACAAATGGTACGATGCAAAAGTACTGCCGAAGAGGTTTCATCAATCAATCTCAATATTAGACAAATACATTATTTTCAAAATTGTAGGCACCCGCAGGTAGCATCAAGCTAATCAAGGCGGGTGCTTTTAGAAATAAATAAATAAATAAATAAATAAGAAATCACATAAATAAAATACGGAGATAAATAAATTGGTAGATAAATAAATAAACTGAGTCTTACAAGATTTTGAGTGACAGATTTAACAAGTCGGATGATTATTTTCACACATCAGAAAAAAATAAAACAAAGGAGAATATCAAGAAATCATGTCTATTATTGTGGGCACGTCAATATACGAATCAGCATTATCAAGTGTTTTGAGGAGTAATTTTCGTAGATTATTTTTGAAAGCATTTTTTGGGAGTGTTCTCAAGTTGTTCGGCAGCGCATTCCAGACCTTTGCGCCAACCCTCGAAAAAGACTTTCGTTGAATTTCCAATTTTGCACCTTTAATGTAGAAGTTATTAGAAGCTGAAGATCTGCGTCCGGTCGTTCGAAAGCCGGTTAACGCTAACCAAGGATTCAAACTTAACCGAGGATTTAATTTCTCCTGTTAGAAGTGTTTTCAAAAGCTAATTATAAGTTACATACGAAGACAAGTCATAAACGAAACAAAAGGACAAAAATGCTTTCGAAAAATCTCCATTGATTAATTATGTAACTGGAATCAAAATTGATGCTAACCCTGCATGGGTCAGCTTAACCGCGCTTTGAACAACCCGGCCCTGGTGTTATAAGAATGCACTTAGTCACAACATAAGGTTTCGTCCACAGATTCAAAAGTTAGAACTACATTACATGTCTTCATAATTGACTCTTGGGAATAAAAGGGTTAAAACGAAAATAATTGTCAAGACAAAACCTTATGTTGACTAGATTTATAAACTTAACGCTCACCTAAATGACGGAGAAGTAGCAAACTCTATGCTGAGAGAAGCATCGTAAGAATACAACACGTAAGCAGTGTATTGAAACCAAGAAAGCCATGGAGGTATGTGCTTCTGGTAAAATCCTCCTAACAGCATGCAAGAGAGGCCATACACAGCAGCGACTACTATGGACTTCTTGAAATCCATCACTGTAGCACCAATACACAAACCTATGGACTAAACAACAACGACACATCAGCTGGGCTTACTTAAAGTGCCTATCACCCCTAGAAGGTTATTTTCTGAATCAACTATATATACATTGAATAGTTGAATGGTAAATTATTGCTGGTTTTGAACGTCGCGTTTGTGAGTTATAGAGATTTGAATTTACAAAATGCTAATTAGATGACGTCAACCCGGGAATCACTTATTATACAACTACTTGTTTTCGCCTCCAAGTAATATTTTTTACGAATCAATTGACTATCCACAGTTTATATTTAGTATTTATCAAATTAATAATCCTGAAGCTATAAACTGTGCATTGTATATCTGTGTAGAAATAATGGCAAATTCCCGGGTTGACGTCATCTAATTAGCATTTTGTAAATTCAAATCTCTATAACTTACAAACGCGACGTTCAAAACCAGAAATATTTTACCGTTCAACTATTCAATGTCCATAGAGTTGATTCTGAAAATAAATTTCTAGGGGTGATAGGCACTTTAACTCTTATACGCTGATCACGGCGATTTTTATCGCCAGCGAAAATCGCAAGCGAATTTCGTCGCTGCCTGCTGTGGACACACCTTACCGATTTTTCTAGCGATTCCCCCTCCACGTTCGTTTCCTGGGTTTTTCTGCGTTTGAAATGGCAGCTTTCACATTAAATCGTGCAATATGGTTGGTTGAATTATTTATCGATTCGCCGGGACGAGCATATAGAATCGCTGTAACGGGCACACTAAGAGAATGACAGCGAATTTTATCGCCGATATCTGGCATGTCAGATATCGGCAATTCTATACGCCGATCACCGCAGGCGTGCCCGCAGTACCGGATGCACCTGGCGATTTTCACCAATCGCCGCGATCGGCATATAAAATCACCCAGTGTGCCACTGGCGTCACAGTGCGAACTGGTCACTGATTCTGAGTGTACCTTTAGCTTCTTTTTTAATATTCAAAGCAAAGACTCGTGGCACAGAAGACACGCACGTGCCTGTGCGAAAAGACCCTGGGGCCCTGCAGGTGAAGGCTCTTTCATTTTTTTATGGATATTTTAATCGTATCACCTGTACAGCCTCAAGGGCGCTTTCCTTTCAAAACTATTTACAAAATCCACAAACGTCGGCAGTGCGTATTAGCGCGAACTGGGCCCAAAAAATCGTGCGACCGCACCAGAAACGGGTACACACGACCGCCGCACGTTAAAACCAGTTGAACGATAAACAGTTTCAAGTTGTTCATTCAGTGAGCTCTCCCTAAGTTGGATATTCTCGGGACCGACTCTAGCCGCCGCCCGATGCTCGAAACGTCAGCTTATTGAATCTGTTTACGGTGGCCAATTTACCTTAAATTGCTAAACCCATTATTCGCCTTATAGAGAGTTTACAGACAATAAGGTGAAATTCGGCCAGAAACAGACAGCCACTGTCGTCCGCCTTGTAGGGACGTCGCTTTGACAGAGTTGGTTGAGCAATAAAATGCTTATTCATTATTGACTGGAAATCTGATAAATCGAGTCGGATGGTAGAATATTAGGCATTCCGGTCATAGCGCACGCTATGCTCTGGAGCAAAAAATGCCAGCCAAGAAATGTAAATAAAAGTCATTTGCAAATAAAAGTCACTTTTACACGAAAGGTGCAGACATCAGTCCTCCGCATCAGTGCACGAAGATTGTCGAGATAGAAAGGAATAAAAATGATAGAGAAAAAGTCGTAAAATACAGTCTCTTTTTTCCCCCAAAAGGCGGTGTTGCAAGCACTGAGTAACGTTTTGTGTAACTTGTCCGGCAGCAGAATTGGTACCTTGGCCTTTGAGTGAAAGTGAGGCTGGGGTTGACTTTGTTTAGATACAAACTTTCCTGCTATTCACAAGTTCAAGTAAATCAATGTTGAACGAAGCTAGTTAGCATAAGAACAACACGATTTACATATGAAAAGCAGAAAGGTTTGTATCAAAACAAGGTCAACTTCAAAGGCCGGGTCCCTAAGCAGACAACTGTAAATTGGGCTTATTGCTTAGACAGACTTTGCACCAGGACTCACCAATAACTTTAACGGAGGTATGAAACAGCTATTTAAACAAATGTAAATTACATTGCCTACCTGTCCTGTAATGGCTGTTAGCAAGAGCAGAACAAGCAAGGCAAGGAAAGCCTCGCTTCTGTTTAACCCTGTCATCCAATACACAATGATTAAGAACAAGGTGGGCATACAGACGACCAGCGGTAGTTCACTGAACAGCTTGGCCAAATAGTAGGCAGAAAGTCTGTAATAACCGGCAGCTCGCTCTTTATTCACCACTGTCCGTTCATTTGGAACTAAATAATACAAAATAACAGTCATGGATCTATTCTGCATCATAGATAGCTGATCAACACAATACTGTTGATGAACATGAACACAAACTACCTCAAAGATTTTTTTTTTCAAAATTTGAGCTTTTAAACGGGCTATGTCGCGAAGATTTGGATATTTTTTGGTCAAAACTCCGCTAAAATTTTAATACCGATAAGTAACTTACAACCCGCCACCACCTCCCTCACTCCCCCCCCCCCCCCCCCCCCCCCCCCGTTCCCCCCTCCCTCCATCCCGCCCCTTGCATCGATGGCACACAACTAGTCCGTCGCAGGGTTAGACCCTAACCCTAAAAACAATAGCAGCTGTGTTTTACAAGGCCAATGAAAATAGAGGCTTCTAAGAGCTGCAACCCTACCGGAATTTCTCATGCCAATATCATAGTGCGATTTTTATGGGAGTGTCAAAAGTAATTTTGTTTACATTGTACATCTACATGTACATTACATTAACTTACATGATACCAGCGACTGGAAGAGTGGAGTAAAATTCCAGTAAACCACGATAAAAAACAGCTGAAAAACAGACAAACAAACAAACATCTATGAGATTTTAATAAAATGATCATACATATTTATTGTATTCAACAAGTATTGAATTCCCAAATAACATAGATTAATTGCGATAAACAAAAACAAATCCGACTTCATCGTTGCAATCTTTTCACTCTTGCATGCAAAGAATCCTGTTAATATAGTTGCAGTTATATGGCTGACGTTTTTCCCGACATAATGCATACAATCATTGACTTGTTCATGGCCACAGGACATATAACGAAAAGAACCGTTTCCCGCCCAAAGTCTAAGAGCAGGTAGCATTGCAAAAGACTATGACCTCAGAAGGTCGCAGTGCAATGTTGCCCACGAATGTTGCCCGTAGTTGCACATGAACCAAACGTAGAGTTACGGCGGCATGATGTTGTCAGCGCGTTTGTCAATTGAGTTTCAACAGATGTTTCCCGCCTACCGGAGTACATGTACGCCAAACCAGTGAGACGCAAACACGCTCATTCCCCAAGGGGGGGGGGGGGGGGGGGGGGGGGTGGGGGTACCTGGGGTTTCAAGTCATGGGTGTGTTCATAACCACCAAATGCACACATGTGCAAAAACTATTGTTCTCTTAATTAAAATTTTCAACGCAAATGCAAAAAAATGTGGCCAATTAATTTGTAAAATGTCTAAGTTGTTCTGCTTAGCGACATCAGAATTAGCAGGAGCATAATTATAAAGCGGAAGAAAAGGATTTTGCGTCAAGTGAAAACAAACATTGACATAAGCCAGAAACCCGTAAGTGGGTTTCTGCAAATGCATAAGATTGAACCTCAATAATAATGCTTATAGTGATTAATTATAATTTATTAGTAATCAAACTTTGTGCCGTACAATTCACGAATAATTATGCCTGTAATTTCAAATCATTCTTGCTCTTTGTGGTCGGCCGATTTGAAATTACTCGCCCCAATACTCCCTGAATTGTACCCCACTCAGTCCAACTGCTACAATTACTAAAAACATGTACCAATGAATATCTGTCCTCGATGTTTTCTTCTTTATAAGGGATTTGGAACCAAATAATTCCTGTTATAAACGCAAGAAGAATGTTCTGAAAAAAAAAACAGACTATTGTTATACAGTATTACACACTGCTGCCAGCAATATTACAAATGCTGTTAAGTCCAGACAGATATAATGAGCACCTTCGATACTACCATTTACTAATAGCAGAGTTTTTGTTTCACAGATTTATTC
Organism: Dendrophyllia cribrosa; assembly: GCA_024195265.1. Lineage (NCBI taxonomy): Eukaryota > Metazoa > Cnidaria > Anthozoa > Scleractinia > Dendrophylliidae > Dendrophyllia > Dendrophyllia cribrosa. The sequence continues at coordinate 20,275,609 of JAJLRJ010000011.1, read as the reverse complement.
TTTCACCGTTCTTAGAAACTGTAGTCACCTTGCGAAATAATGGACAGTTGTCAAATGATAATACCTGATCTTTAAAAGGGTCATTTTTCTTTCACAAGGCATGTTATACTTCTGTGGCCTTAAGTTAAGAGTTCGCCTTTTCCTGGATAAAGAAGTACGTTTATTACTTCTCTTGACTTAGTTTCTATGCATGCTTGGTTGATTTTGTGTGTTACATTTTACAGAACTACCTGCGAAATTTGAGGGTCTTCAGTTGGTATCCAACATTTCTGAGGTTGCTTTCTTAATGAAAAATCATGTGCCTGGATAAAACATTTTGCAGCTTTGACAGTACAACAAAACAAAGAGAGAAACGGTTCTAGTTCTGTGGGTACACCATTATTAACATCTTGGCTGGTAACAGTGCTCAATGAACCCCCTAAGCTGTAACTTTTATTAACAAGTCATTGTCATATACATTCTGTACAGGGGGTGACAACTCTAAGAAGGCCTGTTTTGGGAGAAAAACAAAATTCTTCCGGGAATCTGAAGATTTTGCCAGAAAACGGGAGACTCAAAAACTTTTCGGGGAAACATGAGATAATGTTGTTAAATTTCGGGAAGTTTGAAATTTTTGCGAGAATGTCTTCGAAAAAATCGGGAAGATATTCCAAATTTTCGGGACAACTTTCAGTTACACACAGCATTGCTGAAACAGCGTTTGTTAGAGTTGTCACTCCCCGTTTTTGTAGCTATGTTCTGACAGGGCATAACACTATGTACAGCTGTACATGTGTTGTTTCAAGTAGAAAAAAAGGAGAAAGGTGAATCAAGTTCAAATCGGACAGCTGTTACCTTACTCACCTGTACAAAATTTAGCTTGGAAAGAATATCTGGTTTGGACTGCTTAAATGTCCGCACCATCAAAACCGAGAACTGCGTCCAGAAACTTGTCGCCCATGATGTGGAAATGTCAGTGTAGAGGGCAGAATGATCCTTATCATCATCATCGTGATCATGGACATCAATCTTGGTATAATCCTGTGATGTGCTGCGCTTGTAAGTAACGACAGCAACATTAAAGTCTGCAGAGGACAACCGCGCCTCCATATGAACTGGAGTAGGAGCGTCATCTGCAGATTTACTGCGCTGTCTTTTCAAACCCCTCCACGAGGCTTTGGATGAAGATGGTTTTGGACTTGAAATTAGAGGAATGGAAGTCTCTTCAGCTTCTGATGTAACTTGTCCATTTGGAAGCATGGTATTTTCCACATCAGGTACAAGTTCTGTGCTGCTGTCCTGCCTTGGAGAGTCTTCCACAACATCTTTATTAACTGTCTCAGATGAAGCACTTGATTCACTGCACTTGTCCTCTGCATTGGAGTTCTGTTTTATTTCTACTTCTTTATCAGTGTTATCAGACCCACTGGTCACTTCCTGCTCAGCATTTTCAAAAGCTCTCTCTGTAGTATTCTTGTTGTCTTTTCCACAAGTGTTTTCTGGAGTAGGACTTGGAGTCTCCAGTCTTTGAGGTTCATACTTAGTTGACACTGCCGAGTACTTCTGTCTCCTTTTTACCCTGCAAAAATCAAACTGCAGGTTTTAGCAAACACACATCACGCATTTTGTTACAAATTAAAATAAATGCTTAAAAGAACTGTTTCCACTTTCCACCATTCATCAGCCATTTTCAAGTTTGAGTAAAAGAGTAAAATTAGCATCTATGTAAACTAAATAAAATCATTATACTCTGTTACTCGTTTCAATACTGCACTCTACAGATGAATAATGCATACCAAAATATTAAACTAAGCTAATTGTTTTTTATTTTCTTGAAAATATTAAAACACAGCAAATTAGGCTTTTCTGAATTCTGAGAAGGTTAAAGTGCCCCTGTGATCAAATTATTGATTTTCATTTTTTTACATTTTTGTGTACTATTAGGCTTTCTTACTCGTCTTGCCAAATTTCAATCCATTACGAACATCAGAAGTCATTTTATTTTAACATTTATTTCTGAGAACTTACGGCCGCCATTAATCAACTTTGTTCCAAGGCTTGGTTGCGAATGGGAGAAAGTGACGTCAAAGGCTCAAAAATACCTCACGGGTTGAAATTATAATAACAATAAGTATTGAAAATCACGCGAAAAGCAACAAAAACTTTGGACTTGTTCTTTGTGCAATTTTCTTTGCTGATTGTTATTATAATTTCAACCCGTGAGGTATTTTTGAGCCTTTGACGTCACTTTCTCCCATTCGCAACCAAGCCTTGGAACAAGGTTGATTAATGGCGGCCGTAAATTCTCGCAGAAATAAATGTTCAAATAAAATGACTTCTGATGTTCGTAATGGATTGAAATTTGGCAAGATGAGTAAGGAAGTCTAATCAAAAATTTGATCATAGGGGCACTTTAAAAGTGATTGGCAAAAAGAAACAAGAAGGAATATGCATCAGGACTGTAGAACCCGCCAACTCAAACTCCCAGGGGAAACAACAACAATTATAACAACAAACAACATCCAATTACAAGGTAGATACAATTTTGGTTAATTAATTAAAGTAAGAAATAGAGATACTTGCCCACCGCTAATAGCAAAAAAAGCTAATTGAGGCGGTGGAAAGATTAATACAAACTTAAGTTAATACTAAAAGAAAAGAAAAGATTACCTAAACTGGAGGAGAATAAATTGTTTGAGAATAAATTGAGAGAATAAATTGTTTGAGATAGCGGGGGTTTCGAGTTACAATGTATCTGATAGTAATTGACTGGGAAAACGATCCAAGAGAAATGGGTTGGCATTTGAGTTAGCGGGGTGTTTGGAATGAGTTATTCCAGTTCTAGTTACAGAGTGTAGTGGCATGGGGTTCTACTGTACTTCATGTCAGCCAAGTGCTTGAAACCACATACAAACCAGACAGACAGACAGAAAGGAAAGAAGGAAGAAAGAAAGAAGGAAAGGGGTGCAAAAAGCGAACTTGTTTTTTTGCAATGTATATTCGCTGCTCATTTGAGTGTACCAACATGTATATTATATGGAGTACAGTAATTCTAGACTAACCTTTCCTCCCAACCTTTCACAATCATGTCCTGGATCTTCTCTTCTTCGGTCACCTTTTCCACTGATATCAAATTGAACCAAAAATTAACATCAACTACTGCAGGTGTACTGTATGATATCCTTGTATAGTTTATGCATATCTAAATGTACATGTATCTGTTGTAGGTTAAAATTATCTCAGGTTTCAATTATTTTAAACTAGGTTAATTTTTATTTTCCTTTGTCTGAGATTATGTTAATGAATCTGGGACAAAGGAAAATAAAAATTAACCTAGTTTGAAATAATTTTTAACCTGAAATAATTTTAACCTACAACATATCTCTTCTTTTTTTTTGAGTAATTACGTACCACTGCAGTATTTGCCACAAATTAAAATGCACCAAGTACTTACAAATAAAATCAGCTGGGTTAAAATGCGCATCACAAACCAGGCCTATACTCTCAAAGAAATCAAGCACTCTGCTGGCCTTTCCATAAAAAGCAATCTGTTGTCAAAAGCAAAGAGTACAATCATTTCATTTTTCAATTGTGAACATGCATTTCTAAAAATGTACATTACTGTGAACGGAACTAAGACATGATTCCACTAATACAGTACATGTTCCTGATTACAGCCATTTCAGTACTCAGTAGTTTTTGTCTAATAACACAGTATTTTATCTTATAGCTAAAAACCCAGACGTTTCTTGCCTGAATGCAATTCACACATATGTAAAATTTGTTTTTGTTTTTAATATGCTGTCTGTTTTCTTTGTTTTATTGTCCAGGCAGTGCCTGGGTGCCTCGATCTGGCTACTAACTTTTGTCTTTGGGGGGAATAATTATTAAAGATAAACTGATTTTTGCATAATTACAAGCTAATGTTAAGAAGTTCTGGACACCCCAGATTTCATCGTTGGGAGCCTAGCTTTCCAGGGCTCCATGACTGATTCTTGTGTGTACACCTGTACATGTAGCCTTGTTTAATAGTGGGGCCAAGATTGTGTATCTTGATAATGTAGTTAGAAAAGCTAATTGTAATGAATAATTGACAATTTAAATTTTAAAAACTGCTGATCTTAATATTCTTCTTGAATAATTTCATACACTTGATATTTTTACCTGTCCTCCACACAACAAAAGGACCTTGTCAAACATGTAAAAGATCTGACTTGACGGCTGATGAATGGTAGTTACCACAGTCTTCTTTTCTCTTGCTGCAAAGTTTTTCAGAGTCTTGACAAGGTTGAGTGCATTACTTGAGTCCAAACCAGATGTTGGTTCCTGGTGAAATAAATTAAAGTGATAATAAAAACAGTTACTTTACATGTGCTGACCTTCATAAGTTACATGCAGTTATGCAATGGTTTTAACTGGTATACCACGACATAAAACACGTCAAGTAAAAAGGCAAATGTGTAATACATGTATACAAAGAAAAATCAAGTCACACATGGGGTACATATGTATTTCATGGTATAGCATGTCAGACAGCATTTGCATATTACATGTAGCTAACTTTATCCCATACCCAGTTAATAACTTTAGTATCATTGAAGGTCTGCCAAAGATTTCCAACAATTTTCTGGAAATGTTTGCATATTAAATTGTTACAATGCTACAAATTTGAAACTTTGTGATAATAATTTCCAACAGTTTACCAAAGTTCTGAAGTTTTCCATAATATGTGACCCTATTTTGGAAAAGGTGGTTAAAGGTGAATTGCCGTAATGGTGTTTAAACGCGTTTAAACGACGGGTTATTAACGCGTTTAAACACTTTATATACGCGTTTAAACACTATTTTAACGCATTTAAACACTTTTTCAACGCGTTTAAACGCTTGTTCAAAAATGTTCTTCGTTTATTTCGCCAATAACTTATCATCCTAGCTCGTTTCTACATTATTATTCGTAATAAATTTGCTCATAAATTAGAGTCACGGTCTGGTGATGACAACCGCTGCTCCCCCCAGGAGAGCGATGTTTTCCTCGTTTATGCTAGTGTTAGAAATTAAACAACCCGTGAAAATGCTAAAATAAACTTATTTGCATGTGAAAGGTTGGTTTCGGTATTATTAGTCATAGACATTTTATATTTCAAGCTCACCCTCGGTCATTCTCGTTTATAAGCAAACATGACAAGAATCTTCAAAGCAACATCCTGTTAACCACCTCGAGGTCTTAAATTCCATAGCAAAACATGCCAATGGCGATTTTCCTTTTCATTTTGAATAAATACGAAAGAAAGATGTCTACAGCAAACATTTTCTTTAACAGGTAGATTCCATCCTTCGCCATGTTCACCGCTCAGCAAGACACGTCATCAATCAGGAATCAAATTTCTGCTTCAGCGACTGTGCATGGTTCTGATAAACACGCAATTTTATTACAGTACAATAATCCAGATTACAACATCAGCGATTGAAACAAGACAAAGTAGGAAATCTGTTACAAAATGAAAAAACATTCAGTATAAATGTGGCTTTGTAAACTCGACTGCACGTACCGGACTATCATCCTGATCTCAGCAGACAACGAGAGCTTCCTATAAATGCGTGTTTTCGGGTAGGACTAATCTGCGGAACTGCAGACCGCGGAACCTGCGGAACCTGCGGAACCTGCGGAACCTGCGGAACCTAGATTTTTTTTTAATAAAATGATAGTACAAATCATAAAATGGTCTACAAGTGGTTGATTTCTCAATAAACAGTCAGAAGAAAAAGAGATAAAGAAACGAAATGGGAAAAAAGGGTCGGGAACCGGACAAAATAAATTAAGTCACGCGTCACGCAATTGTACGCGTAGTTTTGTTGTGAATATCGAATCAGGATTTCAGTTTTCGATTGACAGTTCTCCTAGCAAACTGTTACAGTACAAAACACCGTGAGTTTATGTGATGAATATATGGAATATTTGTACTGCAGATATACATTTTAAGCATATGAAATATACATTTTAAGCTTGCTTTTCTCAACTGCTTAAGTTGAGTACATTACTGCGAGGATCTTTCATTTGCTTAAAACGGCGTGAGTTTATTGTACTGAAATACCGTTTATTGTTTAATTTTTTATGTTAAGGGTTCATTAAGGTAAAAGAAAGTGAAATGATTAAGATAATATTGAAGGTAAAAAGATAAAATTGAACCACTTCTCGGTACTTTGTATTCAGCAGTGCGGTAAGTTGCTCATGTATGTACATTTAAAATCGGTTTTGATTTCACCTTTGATGTCACATCACCCCAGTATAATGCTCGTACAAAGATCTTCGGGTTCAATGTCGTAAATAGGGTGGGAAAATTGAGGATTACCAAAGGTAGTGTTGATTTATTCACCTCCGATCGAGTTTTGACTATGATATCATGACAATTCCCAACTATAATAAGCTGTTAAAAAATTCAGGGAAATGATATATTAACGACTTTTCTTCTTGATGGAGTGAAGGGGCAAGGAAACGCCAACTCATTTTTTTAGCCTTTATAAAAGCATAAATTATATTTTATATCATACTTGTATCTCCTACCTTTCCTAACGCTCGTCATGTATATCTGTGAAAAATCTGCGAAGGTTAAACATGCTGCCCAAATGAATGTTCTGTTTCATTTTGTGGCCCGTTGTTGTTAAACTGTGCTTGCTGTGATAATACTGCTTTATTAATTTCATGGGCTTGTACGGTAACCGTAAACACAACTTTTATTTATTAACGTGTTAATCTCTTACGTACGAATCTCTTTAAAATACCTATTTTTGACAATAAAGTAACTTTAAATACCCCAAACAGTTTCAAATCACTTACAATTTAAATTTGTACCCAGAACAGTTAGAAATCAATTAAAAACCCAACTCAGTTTGAAATCATTAGGGTGAGTTCCTTTGGGTTGATCCGGATCAGTATCAGCGATCCGAGATCACTTGGATCACTGTGCACCTGTGAGTCCTTGCTCAGAGTTGATTTGCCGAATCCTTAGATCACGGTGCCATGATCCAATTGATCTCAGATCACTGATCCTGATCTGGATCATCCCAAAAGAACGCACTCTTAATTTAAACAAATGCAAACAACAGAAGTTATAACTCAATGGAAACGCAACCAGCGGCCATAACCTTAGGGAAAAATAGACGGAAAACAAATTATTTCCGTCCTAAACAGCCATAATTGCCAACAAAACGTTTTACGTGTTTTGAGGTAGTCGTCACGATCTATTTCAGCGACAAGACTTAGATCAAAATGAGATCGGATCGAGAAGCGAAAAATCGTACCTGCCACTCTCAAGGTGATGTCAGCGTCGTGACATTTGTTTTTTTTGTTGTTGTTGTTTTTATGTCTTGCAAGGAAATCTCTTTCTTTAAAACTTCGGGGCTTTTGAAATTGTACTTTTGACATCAGATTTTAAAGCAAGCCTGCAGTTAAGTTTCAAACAGATTTAACACCTGCTTACATCGTTCGCGTTTGCCTACACTGAGACAGAAATCGTGCATCTGTGGCTTGGCGGTTCACATGTGTAATTTTCACTGATAAAAGATAAAAGATAATTTGAACCCGATAAAGTTAAATATAACAGACTTGTTCCTCATATCAACCTTGCAGATGTCCAAATTTCAACTTATTGAGAATGCCTGCCTAACGTGCATGCCACCTTGGGCCACGAAGTGCAAATTAACATGTTTTGTCCTTCTTGTGCAAAACCATAACAAGTATTTGCCCAGATGTTAGTCTGAAAATTTCAGATTAAGGTGAAATAGAGTCAACGGACTAAGCGTGGCGCCATTAGTCAATGAAAACCCCGGCCCCCCCACCCCCGGGACATAACGGGAATTTAACGCGTCCAAAGCCGGGATTTAACGCACCCCAGTAAGCGGTGAATTTAACTAAACGTCAGTCAATCAGGGAATGAGCGGTAATTTTAGAGCACGCGATTATCTAAAGTGGGGACGACAGCAAGACTCTTCCAGGATGGCGTCAGAGGGGAGAGAGGAACTACGTTTCCTTTATCATTTTTGAGTGAAATCAGTATGTTGAAAGCCGGCTTGCGCCGCAAATTTAAAGCGCGGCTTATTGAATGAATAGTTTTTAATGATAGAACCGAAGACAGATGAAGTTTTGACGATATTATCGACTATAACAACGATCCCGATTTGATTTGTTTCTTTATTTGGTTCGTATGCCCCACCTATGCGGGGCTTTTAACAGAGGTCTTGGCCCCGGAGGCCGGGTATTAGGCCGATTTTAACACTTGGTGAGTGTTAAATCCCCCGCTAAGTCCCGGGGGTCGGGGGCCAGGGGGGCAGGGGGCCAGGGTTTCAATTGACTGATGCATTAACTTCTTATAATTTTAACTGCAAGTTTGCCGGAAATATATATGGAAAATTGAGAACGCAACTGGGTTGAATACAATCAGATGCCTAGTAACTTATCTGCTATCATATAAATCGCCCAGAATTTATGTTTCACGAAAACTTTCGTTATCAGACTCACAATTCAACGCATGGCGCCATTCGGCCATTTTGACGTGAAGTAGAACAGTCAATCGAAAACTGAAATCCTGATTCGATATTCACAACAAAACTACGCGTACAATTGCGTGACGCGTGACTTAATTTATTTTGTCCGGTTCCCGACCCTTTTTTCCCATTTCGTTTCTTTATCTCTTTTTCTTCTGACTGTTTATTGAGAAATCAACCACTTGTAGACCATTTTATGATTTGTACTATCATTTTATTAAAAAAAAATCTAGGTTCCGCAGGTTCCGCAGGTTCCGCAGGTTCCGCAGGTTCCGCGGTCTGCAGTTCCGCAGATTAGTCCTACCCCGTGTTTTCATCGACCGTAGATCACCGTGTGTTGTTGGATAAACAATGCTTTTAAAACTAGCTAAAATTGCAAGTGACAAAGAAAAAGAAGTATTTTCGAAGCTGTTGATCCAGTAAAAATAGAATGCTTGCCAAAATTATTGCCGCTCTTACAAGAATTGAATAATTATTTTTGTAACACGAGCGGTGAGAAAATGAAACATTGTGACAGCTAGCCAATTACATTTTGGCAGATAACTCTGTTTAGTCCCGAGGGACTTGAGGTCACATTCCTGAGCACGTATGCACACAAGCTTCAGTCACGTTCATAAAAGAACCAAAGTTCTGCTCACAGAAAACACTAGAAATCGTAACAGTACAGGCGAAAACATTTGTTTTAAGGAATGCAATTAGACTTGGAAATTTATTTACTAAGGCATTTTTCAAATGGCACGCCATTTACTTTGAACTCATACTTAGCTGCCGCTTTCAATTATAAATTCCAGACTGGTGCTTGATCTATTCAACAGCCGAAAATATTTGCACTCTTGATCTTCTTACTCAAAGAAAATTTCACTTTTGTGAATTAAATCGTTTGAAACATCATTAAAAAGAGATAAATTGACTCAGTGCTGTGGAATGTGACAAGTTTTTCGCGAACTGGAGTTCATATAATACAGTGACTTCTTCAACGTGCGTGGTTCGTGTGGTTCATATGTTATGCGCTCAAAACCGAACCAAATATAATGTGAAAAGTGAGATGGCCCAAGATGAGACTTGTGCTACAAATGCAGTCTGGCATGAGGTAGAGAGTTGGTAAGCTTCAATTTTCAACTTCAATTTATTTATTTCGATCGCCCCAAGCATCAATTACAAATCTCTTACAGCGACTATTTAGACAGTAGATCCCGGCAAGTTTTCTTCGATTAAAGTATGATAATAATAATAATAATAATAATAATAATAATAATAGGCCAGCACATGGTAGATTTGTCACAAGAATCGACTTTATGTCGTTTACACATTAAGTACTGACGAAAATATATAAATACATAGATCTTCCTTAGTCGCCTTTAATAATATAACTTGTTTTAGTATTTTTCAGCAGCTATTGCAAATAACGCCATTTTATACGCCTTTATTTCAAAACCCGCGGGAATAATGTTACTGGTCTGACATAATTTAAATAATTATTGCGTTTAAACGCTCGATTAGATGTAACATCCACCTTACCAAAAACGTGTTTAAACGTTTCTTTAACGCGTTTAAACGTTATTTAAACTCGTTTAAACATTTCCTTAACGCGTTTAAACGGTGTTTAAACACGAATCAACGTGTTTTCGTTTAAAACGCGTTAAAACACCTTTCACCTTTAACCACCTTTTCCAAAATAGGGTCACATATGTCTAACTGAAGGCCATTTTAACGTTTTCTGTTATTTTTCAAGAATAATTTTTCAAAACAAGTACTGATTAGAAGACTTCGAAGATTACAGAAATTACAGTATATATACTATAGACATAATATTAATTAACAAGTCCAGACCACTATTAATAGTTAGTTCAATTTACAATGCAGGGAAGCTACCGTGGAATATATGTTAATAAAATATTTAATTATATTATATATTAAAATTAATTCAAGTTATATTTAAGATGTATAGACTGATGGATATATCCCTGACATGTTTGAGAGAAAGAAGTTCAAATAAATTTTTTAAACTCAAATTTTGTTATTGTACAGTTGTGATGATTAGTAATAAACTATTGAACTTTGTGACGTACAATTTAGAGATTTTAAATCATGCTGGTACATGTAATTTCAAATTGCCCTTGTACTACATGTTCGGCTGATTTGAAATTACTCACCAGATTACTCCCTGAATTGTACTCCACACGTAATGTCCAATTGATACTATAAACTAATTATAATAAAGCTATTATTTAATGTAATTATTACTTTTAATTAATGGTTACTATAGTCATGTACATCAGTATTATCACTTTTACATATAAATAATTAATTAACTTACATCAAGGAAAATCAAGGAAGGATTTGTTATCAGCTCGGAACCAATGTTTGCACGTTTTTTCTCCCCTAAAAAATGAAAGGCAATAAAAAGGAATCAACTGAGGTTCATTTCATGTCCATTTAATTTTTACCAAATTTTTTAAGGGTTAGTAGTGGCATTAAAGGAAATTAATTGATTCCAAGCAAATGTTGTCAACAAGCTGTTTAAAAATACTTTTAACTATTTTTTTTCTATTAACTAAAGATCATTATACAGTGGAAGCTCTCTTAATGGACACTCTTGTAAGCGGACAGTTCTAATTACAACCACCTTCACAAAAACCCGTTTGAAATCCCATACAAACTCTGTATTAACACATTCCCGTAAGCGGACATTCCCGTAAGCGGCCGCGGACACTTTCAGGGGTTACGATTTAGATGTTTCCTTTGTTTTTAAGCTCCCATAAGCGGACACCCAAAAGGAAATCCCATTAGCCTCTTAATCTTATTTCAATCAATCAACTTCACATCACTGTTCATCACAATAATTTTACAGTACATTGATTACAGTGTCATATTTCAGTGCTTGTTTTGTCATCATATACACATCTGGTTACAATGTCGTCAACGCAACAATATAGCCAAGGCACTCAAGTTTCGATTTCAGCCAATGCAGAGACATTTTAGTCCCAATAAAAAATGTACCGGCAAAGAATTTCTTGATGAACTTGCAATTTAAATCTCAGAATTCTATGAAGCAGTTTTCCATCTGCAGTTACCTTAACCGTTATGCGCACTGCTGTAAATTGGGGCCTGACTGTGAAAGATTCAGTACTCAAACATTTGTAAACTGTATCACTGCATTTTGTTGCAGTGAGACTGTTTATGTTAATGTTGGTCGCAATTATGATTTGTTCTTTAATCACTAAGGGCCAGTCATGGTACTGCAGTATGCAGTACTGTATACAGTTATCGCCATTTTTGCGGCATTGCATAAGGCAATAAAATAAAATAAAATAATTTTATTTTATTGTTTCCCAATGTTTATTGTTAGCTGGGCAAACTCCTGTAAGCGGTCATTTATCCCTTACACCTCTGGTGGCTGCTTACGAGAACCATTCTCGTAAGCGGCCAGCTCCAGTTATGGACATCTTTTTTGCTTCCCGAAGGTGTCCACTTAAGAGAGCTTCCACAGACTGTATCTTTTAAAATAAATTTACATGCACGTACCTCCAGATAATCCTCGTTCAAAAGGGCTTCCAATTTCTGAAACATTACAATGTACATTTTATTGAGACTATTGAATTTGCAAAATTGAACTTGGTACATGTATAACTACATGTTGTACTACTGTTTGCACAGACAACAGGATGGAAACCCTTTAAAAAATAAAAACACTTGAATATCATGCACAGTACATCAGTTGAACTTTCTCAAAAGTGTCACCAAAGCGACTGACCAAAGCATCAGTGGACTACATTATTTTGCATATTTTGGAATAATGTTAACTATACAGTATACATTAACTTTAAGTCCCTTCTGGGGTTAGTTCGAATTCTGTTTAATATTGAAGACTCTCATAGAGGTTAACTGTTAACAGTTGAACCCTGCCTGATGACAACCGTGATAATAGTTGGCCACCACATTAAACTAAAGCCACTTTTCCTGGCCTTAATAAAAAAAGTCAGTCATGTCCTTATCTGAAACCCTTGAAAATAATTATTAAATCTTGCCACCAAGGCCATTATAATGCAACTAATGACCACTTTTTAGAGTCCCCAACTGTTATTAAATAATTAGCTTTTTGCAGCTTAATACCCCACTTATATGACCACTTTATATACACTGAATTATGAAGTACACCCATCAGTTATAATATTTAAAATACAATCATGTATCCTTGCTGTTAATAATGTTGCCTAACATCAATGGTCATATTAACAAGGTACCACTGAACATTTATAAAAAAAAAACTTTGAATAAGTTTTATACTTACTTGTATCTAAGCATTTTCTGATATCTAAGTTGTCAACAATTTCCTCAACCTGAAATAAAAGGTTTAATCAATGTTAAAACTTTTGGCATATCCAAAACACACAGTGTACATGTACTATTTTTAATTATTAATTGCCGATGCCGCCCGCCAGCTTTCTGAAGACAGATTAGGCTGTCTCGCTGTTATTCATTAAAGTGCCACTATGACGAAATTTTTTTATTTCTTTTCTGCTTTTTTTAATGCAAATGTATCTCATAGGTTTAGACAAATGCAAACTGCTATATAAATTAGATTGATATATTCTTACACAGCCCAGAAATAGGTCGCCGAAAACCCACGAAAATCATGTTAAATCCGTCCACCATTACTCCGTTCATAAATCCGAGCCCACGTTCTCTTGGTTTGCAATCTGGTGCACGTGACTTGATTTGATATGTCAATGACTCAACGCAGTTCCCTCCGGGTCACAGACAACAAAGCCAAAAGGCACGTGTTGAGTCATTGATGTCACAAAATCTTTAGGCCAACTCGATCCAACTCTCAGCTAGGGTTCGATCCCGGTCATTTTTGAATTGAGTAATGGCGGCAAGCCGAATTTGAAAATGTAAAGTTACAATAATGGCACTTCCCGTACGAGTTTTGACTTGAAACTTCGCAAGGTAAATAATGAGTACTTACATTTTTAAAAATATGAAGAGAACAGAAAATGTATATTTTTTATCACAGTGGCACTTTAAATTATCCATTGAGTCCAGCTGCTTACAGACACTGGTCTGCTCGTCTTATGAACACTGTTTGATTCCAGACAAAAGAAAGATGCAGGAACATTTTTTAATGGATTCGAAATCCCGCAAACCAAGAAAGGTTTCCAAATCGCGAGAATAAAGTCCCGCGAAATATGCGAAGTGACCGCGAAAATAAGTAACGTAACAATAAGGTATTCTGATCTGCAGTTGGAGAAACTGTTCACTTGAAACCTGCAGTTATCAGCGAAATATTCAGTGGTGTACGTATCACTGACTGAAAGCTTGCTACATCAGAACGCTGATCACGCGTGACATTTGTATCAAATAATTTGAGACTTTTGTCATGTAGAGGTGATTCAGTCGTCTCGAAGAAAGTTATGGATTTTAGATCTGCAGTGTCATGCAGCCTCTAGCAGCTACAGTACCGCCCAAAACTATTGACCCACCGCGCCGCGGTGAATTCGCATCTTTGCTGAAAGGTTTTGCCGCGAATTCACCGCGGCAGGACCAAAGCCTCTACCTCGTCTTGCACGAACGTAACCGAACGCCGCGGCAAGCGTGCCGCGGTATGTCGCGGAGAAGAAACAATAGTAACTAATTTCTAAAATCAAAAAGGTGTCTCTCAAACAATGTGCATTGTGCGCCAAGATACTGTTGGCAGACATTAAAATTTTCTGAAATGATATCTGATGATACATGCATGTTGGCCGTGAATGGTGGTGTGAATCCAGCTATTTTTGTCACGCTGGGTCCAGCTATTTTTTAAAGTTTTCGTCGTTGGAGGATTAGAGAGAGTTATATTAAAAGAAAGCTATTCAACTCGTAGAGAGTTGAAGTTTGTCTCGGTCGAGGCTGTGATTTTAACATCCATTCACTTCGCGTTTATAGCTGCGTGGTGCTCGATGTTTATAATTCTTGACAGTCTAGCGACTCGGTTGTTGATACCACTATTTCATTCAGGATCAACGGATCCCGGTGTCAAAACAATCCAAGGAAGATTCATTGAAACTCAAACTGTATCCTAGTGTTTACGTGCCGCACGTCTTTTCATCTATTAAAACTAGCGAGCACAATTTGTGGCGACCGAAACTTGTGTTATCGGTTTCGTAACGTTAGCCACTTTGGCGCCGCAGTGAAATTCTATCCGTGGGAACAGTTGATTTTTATTGGTTGCTTGCGTTTGTTGACATGTGTCACGTCATTTACGCTAAAGCGGCGAGAAATATTTTTCCGAAGCGAGCCGCAAGTACAAATTGTTATCACGAACCTTGCATATTATGCAGTGACGAAACAATATGATCCGAACGTAAATTAAAATACCTTGAAGAGGATAAAATCATTTAGAGTTATTTTGTTATAGTTAGCCGAGTTACAGTATTTGAAAGTACTCGTCACGTCGCGTCGCGTCGCGTCGCGTCGCGTCGCGTCGCTTCGCCATGTTTGTTTACACCCAATTTCAGCGGTCTGGGTCACATAAATCGTAGTTTAAAAGAAAAAATATCCTTCAGGAGCTTTAAAACAACTGAAACCGTCTGCGAAAATAATTCTTAAGCCGCTGGCAACGAAAAATCATTCATGAACGTTTCAAATCGCGAATGAATTCGTCATTCAGCTATCAGGATCAGGGAGATAATTCCCGCATTTCAGGGACTCCAGGACATGCACTTCACATGTTAACTCCTTCAACGCGTAGTTAGTAATTTATGAATCGTGGCTTGTCGTTTTTAACCAGCGTTTTCCTCGGCGCCAATAAAAATATCATTCGTAATACACTTTTTAAATCGTAAGCGGTTTTAAATCTCTATATTTTAGCACGAGAATGCTCAAAACAAAAACTGCATAACTTGATCGAGTATGATCGCAACAGCGAGCAGCCGAGCGATGATATTTTCTCATGCCGTACATGTATATTTATATTAAAATCGATCGGTATTTCCATGACTTTATCCTTCGCATTCACAACGCGAAAAAAGATTGAAGTTGACTCTAAATACCCCTTGACTTGAAAAAATATTTTTTGTGTGTGAATACGTGAAACGAAATGGCGGCAGTTTCTTTAATTTGTGAAATGATCGGAGTGTGAAATCTCGCCTATTGAAGTTGATGAACTTAAACAAAAGAAACGGAAGCCTATTCAAACTTTACCGCGGCTCAATGTTTACCGCGGCACTGATTGCCGCGGCAAACCTAGGTAAAACCGGGGTAAAATTTCGGCACGCCGCGTCATTACCGAGGCGATATCGTGGCGTCGATCTGCGGTTTCGCCGAGGCAAAACCGAGGAAAATGGGTCAATAGTTTCGGGCAGTACTGTACTTGGGGGAATGACAGCTTTTTACAGTCTAGCAAACAGCTACCAAACACTGCAAAACCGCTGCGGAAGGCTTCGATGAGCTACACAGCGTTTTTGCAGCCAGCTTCAACTTGACTTAAGCTGCTGCATGGCTTCTAAAACGCTGCATATCGGCTGCATATACGCTGTACAGCTATTTTGAAGCGCTTTTGAGGCGCTGCACAGCGCTTCTAATTTCGTATGGGAACTGTCTATATAAACATGCTCACACTGCAGGATCTCATCTACAGACCACAATAAAATATTACAAAGTTTTCCTAAAACACAAGACGGTATGTACATTCTAACAGAGTGTTTTTGTAGGCTTGATTTAAATTTTTAACACTGACAATGTCATAAAATGTGGATGACTGAACACAGATTTACAAATGACAGTCCACTGATCAACATGTATAAGTACATCTATGTCATTACATGTATGTAAGAGATTGGAATGGACTTGGCATACGTCTAATACATCTGTAGATTGTTGACTAGACTGCGAACTATGGACTGCTTTGGGACTTTTAATTGTCAAAAGAGTATGTGGACTGGACTGTGAACCAGTAGACTGTGGACTAGACAAGCTATGGAGTGACTTGACTGTGACTTGTGGACTGCAGCCTATCAGTGAACTGCGTTAAATAGACTGTGGACTGTGGACTATGAACTGCGGACCGTTCCATCGGTTTCACTAAAAAAAAGCATTTAGCTGGGAGCGGCCGAGTAGGGAGTTCTGGGACCAAACAGCTAGATGGTGCAGTCCAACGTTTTTAAAGCTATACTGTCTTGTTCTAATATTAATAAAAATAATGCTGCCAAATACCTTTTCCAACTTTTCAGTTTTCGATAAAGAATCTGGTAAACGGAGCATTGCTGAAAACTAAAAAAAAGAAGAAACAAATAATTAAATTTTACTGCCTTTTTCTAGCAGAAATCAACGCAAATTTGCCAATTGATATTAATTTACGGTTAAGAAATGAGACAACTGTAATAATTATGTACATAGCTAAGGAGAATCATGAGCAATACATCAAACAAATGCTACATACTAGCTAGTACACCCTGATACACTGTAGCTATCTAATAAGTTTCTTTTCATTGATGACAAAATGTTTACATGGGCAGCCTGAATAATGCACCTTAAACTGCCCCTTAAGTCTACCCTGGCATAAGGTGGCTCACAACAGTTTCTAGTAATTTCCAGTACACTTTGATGGACCAATACTATTAAACACTCCTTTACAGTTACAGTGCGATGTGCCTTTATACCATGAGCATCCAACAAACTTTTTTACAAGTTAGCCAATCAGAGAGCCAGAATTCAATTGACCGACACACCTCCTTGCAAAGTTGAGCACGACTAAACTTACATAGTCTTGTCGATCGTTTCGTGTTCATCACAGGAGTGTAAAGTTAGTTACTAAATATGAAGATCTTATTCACTTTTATAAATATTGTTTCACACATATCCACAGTTACAAAAATACCTTTAATAATAGAGCAGTTTTCAATTGAGTGCCGTAAAACCAAAACCAAAGTAATTACTCTGACCAATCACAGCAGTCATAAACAATCCAATGAACCAATCAGAGCTCGAAGTGATTACATGTCGCCGGCGCCAAGCGCGGGAAAACGCATGCGAGCAAGTCACGATTGGTTTTGGTTTTACTTCTGATTGGTCGAGAAAGTGGCTCGAGATTTTTTAGCCAATCACAAAATGAGCAATGCAAAACCAAAGCAATTGTGTAATTACTTTCGACACTCAATTGAAAACCGCTCTATTATAAGAATTAAATGGTGATATCGTGGAAACGTGTCAAAATGTTTTTTTGGATGCCCATGGTAAGGCATGTTGCACTGTAATGCTACAATAATGGTATATGAAACTTTAAAAATATTTTGTGAAGGGGTTCAGGGTCACCTTAAATTTTCTGAACTCCTTCCCAAATATTTTTAAACTTTGCAAAAAGTTGTATCTTACAAATATTTGATATTAATAAAAAGTGGGGGTCACCGAGCTCGATATTATTACCATAGTAACCCGTTATATCATCACAATGACCATAACTTGTTCAACGGTAAGGCGCGTCACACTGTACAATAATGGCTAAATGAAACTTTAAAAATATTTTGTGAAGGGGTTCAGGGTCACCTTAAATTTTCTGAACTCCTTCCCAAATATTTTTAAACTTTGCAAAAAGTTGTATCTTACAATTTGATAATATTAATAAAACGTGGAGGTCACTGAGCTCGATATCGCTACCATAGTAACCCGTTATATCATCACAATGACCATAACTTGTTCAATGGTAAGGCGCGTCACACAGTACAATCATGGCTATATGAAACTTTAAAAATATTTTGTGAAGGGGTTCAGGGTCACCTTAAATTTTCTGAACTCCTTCCCAAATATTTTTAAACTTTGCAAAAAGTTGTATCTTACAATTTGATAATATTAATAAAAAGTAGGGGTCACTGAGCTCGATATCGCTACCATAGTAATCTGTTATATCATCA
Organism: Dendrophyllia cribrosa; assembly: GCA_024195265.1. NCBI lineage: Eukaryota > Metazoa > Cnidaria > Anthozoa > Scleractinia > Dendrophylliidae > Dendrophyllia > Dendrophyllia cribrosa. The sequence goes on along the minus strand of JAJLRJ010000011.1, from coordinate 20,257,202 downwards.
CAATGACCATAACTTGTTCAAGAACGACTGGGCATTTAATTGTTTGATACCATTATAATTGTAACTGATAAAAAGAATGTTGTTGTGTAGTGATCCATCAAAGTGTAAGACTGGAAATTACTTAAGGAACTGTTGTCAGCCATGCTACCTTAAAAGTGAAAGATTGCCATAGAAATACTGGTAAAATACTGTTAACTTTGACAATATAGTCAGTTGTCATGTCTTTAATATTTCTTTAGTTTCTCAATGAAACATATACATGTATGTATTTTTTATCATGTAATTGCAATAAATATTTTTTATCGTTAACTGTGATGAATCTCAAAGTTTGAGATAACCATATTATTACCGTTAGGGTTTCTCGAAGAGTGAGGTTTGCGAAGAAAATGTCCTCTTGTAATACATAACAAATTTTCTTCTTCAGCTTTTTGTTGAGCTTTGTTCCATTAAGTAGAATTTCACCATCTTCAGGAGACAACCTTCCAGCAAGAATATTAAGCAAAGTGGTTTTGCCAGAGCCTAAAACATACAAGAAAACATTAAAGAAAAATCAGGCCTAATTAATTCAGTTGTTTTGTGAGCATGATTTCTCCATGCCTCAGGATAAAAACTGCAAATTTTGTCTTTACATAAATGCAATACTGTAAGAGGATGAAAATTCATAATGCACTAGCAAAATAATTAATGAAACATATGTAAAAAACAACCAAACAATTAAATTAAGAGGGTGTCTCCATAAGAAACGAACATTATAATTAATGATTTTGGTTCAAAAAATAGATTTATTTGATATGGGGTTTAATTTAAAAGCCTTAACCTTGGCAGACTGTCATAAAAATGCAATTCGTTTGATCCAAAATAATATATATTTTTTAATGATTTATTAATAAGTTTCGTATGCAAACAGACCTAAACGGCCATATTTCTTTGTATTGGCGTCACAGATTCAAGACATACATATGTACAAACATGTACCTTGTGTGTCCTATGCTGACCAATCAAATCCAACCAAAGTATGTCACAAGCCTGCCGCGCTCGCAACGAAGAAACATGGCGGTTTAGGTCTGTTTATACAGTAACCGTAAAACTTCAATAGAAACTTAGCGCTGGATGAAAATCGTACGTATTGCTTTGATGCTTTTCAAGATTTAGGGATGACTTAATTAAGCTGCCAAAACTCTCAACTTGAAGCATAGAAAGAGATTATAGAAAGTGAACCCGCCCAAGCATTCTGCTAAATGCAAGTGTTTGTTTATTTGCATGTTTTTGCATTTTAGTAAAATTCAAACAGTTGTAAATCTTGAAAATGTGGAGTCCACAAAAACATTATTCTTATTTAGGATTAATATAGGGTCATTTAAATAGTTTCTGTTTAATATATACATGTAGAATGACTTAGTTCATTGGTGCCACATTTTTAAAATTTCTCCTTAAAGTTGAGTTATTTTTGTGTTTCACTTGGAGGCCAATTACATGACTGTATTTGTGTAAAATAACCTGTTGTATACTGTTAAAATAAGAAAATAAAAATAAATGAAACTTTAAAGGCCCAGTATCACCCATTCGGCTTTGCGGTCAAATGACGAGCTCGCTCATGATTGGCTCTTTCGGGAATTTTCGACTGCGTCGAGGCATTGGGCGTGCAATGCATTTTGGGTGATACTGGACCTTTTAATAAATCATAAAGAAAATAAACTATTACATGTACATGTATTTTGGATCAAACAAATTGCATTTTTATGACTTCTAAGGTAAAGGCTTTTAAATAACCCCATACATTAATGTATATCAGATATTACTAAAAGTTTTATACAGTCATGTATTTTCGAACCAAAGTCATTGGTGGTTTCCAGGAGCCCATTACTAGGAGCGTGCAACTGCCCTACATGTATATTCCTGTCACGGCGTTTTCTCAGACAAATTTATTTTTAGATTTGAATTTACAGTACCTCTCAAAAGTAAGTTACCTGTCGCGTAGCGTTTCGCGCGCTACGCGATTCGCGTCCTGCGCTACGCGATTCGCGTAGCGCAGGACGCGAATCGCGTAGCGCGAGAGTCACCGAAGCGGCAATAATTACACTGTACGAAAAGTTTATCTTGCGCGAAACCGATTAATTTCGCGCAAAGGTCGGCATCTAACTGCCACTGGATGGTTGTCAGGAAAACAGAAGGCAAAAAGGTATCTCGGGATTCAATGCGTTTCGTGTTTTCCTCAACGGAAATGTTTCAGTCTGTCCTCAACAAATCATGCGAATTAAATGGCTAAGTTTTCTAAAACAGATCGGTTTCGAAAGTGTTTGTACTTGTAGTTTTCGTTAATTTTTGCGCAAGCGACACGTTATGCGAAATTACTATGTATTTGTCATCGACAGACATTGTGATTTGGATGGCCGAGTATTTCACGAGCAAGGTATTTTTCCTTTTAGTTCACCACAAACAAAACAATTGTGTTTGAATCAAATGGCGTTTTTTTGTTTGCGAGCGACATTGACTGAATGACAGACTACGCCAGCAGTCCGCGAGAAGACAAAGTAATAAGTACCAGTCACGCTCGTTTTACCATTTATTTGAATCGAGCAAGGTTTTGACTTCAAGGCCAGGGAATGATAAACGTGATTTCTTTTATCAGACTGCAAAACATTAATTCTTTTGTCGCTGCTTGCTCGCGGAATGTAAACAAGCGGCCCGGAGTCCCAAGTGCAGTAGTCACGCAAAATTCATGTGTAAAATTATTTCTGCACTTCATGTTTACTTATTATTAAAATAAATCTTGAATGGAACTAAAAATTATAATCAAAATTAAAGACGGTAGGGAAAGTTTGGTAGCAAAATAAAAATTAAACCCTTTGAAGTTTGTTGTAGTTGTTGGTAAAAAAAGTGCTTGGCGGTCCCTTGGGAGGTAAAAGTGCATCGAATTTGCATATGTCAAAACGGTAATTTGAAACCTGAAAACACGCTGGCACAAGCGAAAGTCACAAGTATTTACTAGTATTATAAACTTCTACAAATTATATGTTTTCTTTCTTCATTTCCAAGTATTCCACCGCGCTAAAACATCACAGAAAATTTGGAGTGTCTTCGGGCTGGGAATAAACATAAGCCGCATTTGGTTTCGCGAGCGTTTCATCGATCCATCCACGTGATCTCCGTCTAAGTGAGAAAAACATTCGTCGCTTGATTCTTGCTCGTTTTAAGAGCGGGACTGTTGTCTGGCTTGAATCTCGCTCGTGTTTGGCCAAACAGATGCTCGATGACATTTCTGGGAGAGAAAAACTAGCTGTTTTATTACGGAAGATCATCCAGCGCAATTATTTCCTGAGTCGGCAAAATGTTTCCAAAGACTTCTTTACGCGACGTGAAATTTGACCGAGGGAAGATATTTATCACGTGCTTGGCAACGGCAAGAAAAAGCCGTAAAAAGATGCTTAAACCAAGCAAATGGAAGCAAAGTTCGTGATAAACTTTGCAATGGATAATTGTTCGCTGTGTTCGCGATCTGTTTTAAAATATACAGAGTTCAGCAAACACCGTCTATCGAACCAAAGTTTGGTCGCCTTGCATGCGCTTAGCGCGATCGGTGGTTCACTTGGTCGCATCTTCATCTTCAAACGCCCCAGGAAATAAGATATTTTTAAATCGGAATCGCGCAAGAAGTTGTACAAGCTGTTTAAGCTTCGCGCGCTACGCGATTCGCGTAGCGCAGGACGCGATTCGCGTAGCGCAGGACGCGGATCGCGTAGCGCAGGACGCGAATCGCGTAGCGCACGACGATGGTAACTTACTTTTGAGAGGTACTGTACCACTAATATCAGACTCCTGCAGACTCGCAGAGCCCCAATGACCAATCACAAGTAGCAAACTGCCCTTTTCTCGCGGGAAAATATAGTCTAAAAATAAATTTGTCTGTGAAAACGCCGTGACATAGGCTTAGTATGGGAGTTGCAGGCTCCTAGTAATGGGCTCCTGTTGTTTCTTACGGAGACAACCTCTTTACAATTAACCCCTTGGATAATACCCAGCTCAACCTCAAGCATGACAAAAATTATTAACAGATTTGCAAGACAGAAATTAGTGTACTTGTAAAATCCTGGTTATAAGGGGTTTTGGGTTCAACATCTCTGCTCACCCCATCACCCGAGGCGATTGACTTTACTTGTGCAAATGTGACCCTCCACAGGATTCCATGTACTAAGGTGATGACACGCACACGGTACGTTAGCACGGTAAAACAAAAGATAGAAATTTAACACGATAACCGTGCTGTGCACTTCAGTCTCATTAAAATTTTCTTTTGTTTTACGCAACACAAAAGAAACAAGAGGTAAATAATGAACCGTGTCAGCATTCGACAACAAAAACTACCGTGCGAACAACACACGCTTACCGTGCGAACGCACACTTACCGTGCAAAAACACACTTACCGTGCGTGAATGCACTCTGTGTGCAAAGGATTTTTTTTAAGTTTCAGAGAGAAGGTTGGAGTGTGATTACCAAGAGTTGCCTGCCCTCAGAGTTTCCCGAGGTTGGACATTTTGGACGGTTCTTCCTAGATGGCTTCATAGTCATCGAGTTTGAAGCTGTTTATGGCTGTAAAAAGTGATCCTAATTGTCGCTTTCCAATAATATCTTTCAGTAACCTTTCCTTACTTAACTGTTTACAATCGCCGAAGCCACCGTTAAAATCCAATAACTGTGGAAAAAACAACCACGTGTAAAGGAGTTTAATTCACGTAAACAAGCGGCCCTGAGTCCTGTGTGAAATAGTCGCGCTTTTGTGATCGAAACTTTCGACGGACGTTCGGTCTGTTGTTTCTAAAATAAATCTTGAATGAAACTAAAACAAATACAAGCTTGTTGCCTGCCGTTTGCCGTCGCATACTTTGAAAGCAGGCCTGGGAAAGCAGGTTTCTTCCGTAGAAAACAGAGGCTATTGTAAACATACCTGTCGTTCGCAGGTGAACATCATGCATTATTTAATTTGCATACGTCAAACGTAATTTGAGCTTTCTGTAATTTGAACCTTTCGGGTCGACAACGCGTCGCAACGCAACAATTTCATAAAACATCTAGCTTGTCTGCAACAACTGAGTTTTGGACTTTCGTACGGATAACAAATCAAAGTTGGCCGTACGGGAGTATTCTTTGACGCGAAAAATTTCTAAGTGTCACAAAATGAGTCGCTCGCGTAGTATACAGACACTCAGTAAATTAGTCTGAGCCAAATCAACATCGCTTACCAGAAGCGCTTTGTAAAACTAAACGAACATTTAATATTGTGGACCAACAAAAGTGAAAAATAAAATCGAAAATTGTCGAAAGTTTTGGACTCCCGTACGAATAGCAAATCAAAGTCCGCGTACGGGTGCCGTACGAATAGCCAAAACGAACATGTTTCAATCAGACCACTGATCTTCATTATGCGCACTGGTTGACTGTAGATTTTGTTAGAAAATCAACACGTTGTCAAACTGAATTTCACTTCTGTCATATCGGCTGCCAGCGATTATCGTGATATTACTACGAGAAAAATTATTTAGCATGCCGGGGAAGCCAAAGCAGTGTACCGTGTCAGAGCTTTACTATGTCAAGGAAAGAAAACTTTACCGTGTCAAGAAAACAAACTTATACCGTGTCAAGATAACAAAGCTTTACCGTGTCAAGAAAACAAAGCTTCTTTTGCGTGTTAAGCAGGTAAGAACAATAGTGACTAACACGGAACACGGTAACTTTTGTTTTTCTTTTTAAATATGCGCATATCAGAACTCTTGACACGATTAGCATGTCGTGTCACAGCGTGCTAACGTACCGTGTGCGTGTCATCACCTTAGTACATGAAATCCTGTGGAGGATCACAAATAAAAGAATCTCTCTCTCTCTTGAAAATTTAACATAAGCTGCCAATGTCATTGGTGTTTTGCGCCGTTGCACACTGTCTTTTAGTTGGCTTCTGCTTTCCCATTGGTCGACTGCCTTCTCAAGTGTGGTGTGGATCACACTTGGCAACGTACTTCAGCTCCTTTAAAATAGCTAGGTTTCCATTGTCACAAAAAAGGGTTGACGATATGTGCATTTTACCCATTCACATTTTAAGTATCCTGTTTCTTGAAAATCCTGATAACTTTTAATAGGCCCGGAGCTTAAATACAGTGGAAATTTAACAGTTCACGATTTTCCCCTGGTCCTGGCCGGCAAATATCTATAGAATGGTGGTGTAGCTTGCAAACCAGCCCGCCTAGTATTTCGTCGACTCAGAATATAGTTTCTTTTTACCATAACTGTAAAATTTTCTGCGCGCTCATTGGCCGAGAGCTATTGTTTATAAGTTAGAGAACAATCATGATACATGTATGACGTAATTGACCACGCCACCCGCGTCAAGCAAAACAAATGATTTTGGCTTCAAGAAGAAATTCAGGTGGTTTGGTTTGAAAGATAAGCATGTTTATACAGACGAGCAAGTTTTCTATGACAAGTGTCTGTGACAAGTTTTACTTGCTCGTGTGCAGGAATAACAAGTTTTCTTTGACATGTTTTGCCTTGACAAGTTTTATTTGCCCATGTGAACGAATAAACAAGTTTTCTTTGACAAGTTTTCTTTGTAGCCAGCAATACAATTGTACAGCGGACGAAGAAAACAACGTCATTTTATTTGTTGATCATGGCTTACACGTTTTTAACAAGGGAGAAAAAGGTGCTTGCTTCAATGGTCTTGGTTTTGCAGGAACGTCAGCTCTCATGAGGTCAAGAACCTCTTCGTAGTCATGAGTCTTTCTTTTGTTTCTATTTCTATAGGGGTGCCTTTGTATTTTGTTCGGAGGTATTCTAGTTACAGTGTAGAAGCGATGTGGTAGAATCGGTCCGTAATTTTGCAATGATTCTTGTCAAGTTTTCAATGTTGAGCATACAAACAAGCAAGTTTTGCGATTTATCAAGTTTTCTATGACAAGTTGCCTTGTTCAAAAGCTAGCATGCCAGCTTTCGAACAAGTGCACTTGACAAGAAAAGTCTTGACATTAGTAAACTGTTTTTATTTACACACGAGCAAGTAAAAATTGTCAAGGCAAAACTTGTTATAGAACACTTGCTCGTCTGTAATGTGCTATAATTTTATAGCTGCTTTCTCTGCCTATTTTCGGCAAATTGGCCATTTCTAATCAAATATCACATTTTGCAATTGGTAAAAAATCCACACTTAAAGTGCCTATGAAATGAATTTGTTTTCTTCGTTTTTCATTAGTTTATTATGTCCAAAGAACGAAAACAATAATCATTTCCCGAAGAAAAGAAAGAAAATCGGTTTTTTAGCCCTTCGAAGATGCGTCACTTCGGTTGAAAAGTGGCTCCAATTTTTGGAGAGCCTGGGGGCGAGTGGGCGTGCGTGATGACGTAAATAGTATGACACATTGGTTTGTTTACGCTATAATTCCCTTGGAATCCTTTAGCGTGATGGTCATTTTGCCAACGTTTTTGGCTGTACAAATGTCAGACAGCGCCTAATTTGTTTCTTTACAGTCCTCTGAAGGTGAAGAGGATCAGTTTCGGATCACTCTTGATCAACTGAAATGATCGTGTCCACTGTAGTTTTGCCGTAGTGAGACAAACCGACTGTGCCGCTTGAGCGAAGGAAGTGAACATGAAGAAGACGGACTTTGATCATTTAGATTATTGAACGTGAAAGGTATACATTTCAGTAGCACAGCGTCTCAGTGGTTCGTCAGTTGAGTTGTAAGCTTATTGAACGCAGAGGCGTTTTTGTTGTTTCTTTTTAGTGGCTCGTTGACTAGCGTTTATCGAACGCGAACGATATATTTGTAGTACAAACAATCATGATATTAGCGCATTAGCGACTCAGCCGGTCTTCTCTGAAGTTCATTGATCGCGCCTGGAGGTTATGAACTTATTTTATCGGCTTGGCAATTCGCTCGTCTACTTAAAGTTCTTTTTTCAATGCGAAGGATATGTCTTGGCGGGTTGCTAGTTGAAAGTTTCTAAATTATACTGATATGTTATGCATATCCGAGGTGGTGTTTTTCAGACGGCTTGCTGAATTGAATGTGAATGGTGTATTTTTAGCGGCAAGGTGCCTTGATAGCCTATTTTGTTATTTATTTATTCAAAATGTTTGAACTCAAGTATATACGTAATAATTATGCTTCTTAGTTAAGTGTCTTGCCAGCGATTGATCATTTCTGGAAATTTTAACCACTTGGCGGCTTGTAAGTGAGTTCAAAGTATCGTGTTTACATTTATGTCTGATTTATATTTCATTGTATAAAAATTGATCTGATCGAGCACGCAATGATTCAGCGATGTATTTTGTTTCGAATAGTCTTACGCATTTGTACGTGTAGATTTTTGATAGATGTTACATAGAATAGACGCCCTCCAGTGAACACTTGCGTCACTGCACTTTGAATTTTATAATTCGGAATACCGTATAAACATTTATATTACTCGCCAGTCAGTGCCGATCGAGTCAGTATATTTTTGTAGGCTTCACTGACTTCAACGGCTCTCCAGTCGAGCCGAGGCTTGAAGGAACTTCCAAACAGGATATGGATTGGAAAAATTATGCTTGATTAAACGGCCTCACCGGCCGGAATGTTATTTTCTTTTGCAAAATAATATTTTATTTAATCTTAACAATAAGCGCTTTCATTGAAAACAACATCGCTTGACGTACCCTTTCCGATATCGACGAACAAATTTCGTGTATTTCACCGGCCTATTTTCCTCTGGAGCAAAATAAAGCTTTGTTACACCCTCTGTTATCGAAGAATTCTAACATCTCGTATGTTTGAGGCCGCTCGCCACATAATATTGGTCCACCTCTAGCGACGTCTCTTGTCAGCTCTCTTGTTCTCTATATCCCGCAGCAGTTTGTACAACTATTTACGTCACAGTGTAATATGACACTGGTTTTGGCCGCGCACAAATTGGAGCCACTTTTTAGCGCCAACAACCTAACTTTGAAACCATAAAAAAAGCATTTCGCATCGTCCCTAACACTTTAAACCTTTTATTCCAAGGTCTAAAAAGGTGAAACTTTCGATACATCAAAAAATAAATTTCATTTCATAGGCACTTTAAGTAAAAGCTCAAACGTTTGGAGCAGAACTTGGGACGGTTGTAGACTCGAGGACTTCGGTAACCTGGCAAACTTATTCAAGTCGAAAGAGGATGCGAAACACTACTGCTTCATTATTTATAAAGTGGAAAAAAAGGTAAATAAACAAATGACTCAAAGTTTACTTTGTATTCTTGTCTGTGAAATCAAAAGTTTCAATATACATGTACACTCGATGTTAAGTTCATTTCTCTGGATTTTAAGGCCAAACTGAACATGATGGTTCCAAGTAAAATGCTTTTGTTATGGTAAAAAGCAAATATATAACTTTAGTGATCGTCATTGTATGTCCTCTGATAAATTTGACGCCATAGCATGGCCAAAACAGTTGTGGAATTACTCGCGTGACCATGCTACTGTATGATGTCAAACTATTTATCAGAGGGCATATTCTTGGTTCTACAAAGCTGTTTCTAACATGGTATGGTATCTTCCACAAAAAGTTTCAGGTTTTAACGATGTTTTGCTTCCGATTTACAAAGATTTTAAATGTGTCACGCAATTTGTCACGCTATTTCAGATAAGCTGTGAAAATAAACAAAATTGAATCAGCTGAAAGTTATTGTTTGCATTATAAGTGCTTATAAGCTGAGTTAATGGAACTCATAGCAAATACAATATGTTTTGATTTGATTTTTGGTGTAATTAAGACTTTGAATTTTTGGCCGCCATCTTTGTGCCCCATTGCCCCTGGGTCGGGCACAAAGATGGCCACCCCATACATTTCTTACTAAAAATGACTAATACTTGTTTGCCTATAACTCTTAAACGAAATGCTTTTGCGCTTCAAAATTTGGCCAAGATGTGTAGTTTTAAACTCTCTACAATTCCATAAACATTTTAGATTCGAAATCTATTGCTTAATGCTTCCGAATTTTGATATGACGTACAATGTAAGTGAAAACCAAGAATAATGGCGAACTAAAATTTATTTGTTAATTAGCTTTCAAATCTTACACAAAAGTTGAATCTTTAATGTAAACATGCTGCTTTCTGGGCCCGAAAAGTGTGATAGTTTAGTGATCAGATTCATTATCACAATCTTAGACAAAGGAAAACAAACATCAAACTGGTTTGAAATTATTTTTTCAAACCAAAGAAAAATTTGAACCACAACAACAAATTTAACAAGTTTTCGTATTCATATATAATCTTATGTAATGATAATGATCAGTTCCTGAAAATTAATATTCAGGCTGCAAAGAGAGTCGTAGAAAGTCGTGGGTTTCATGATGCACTGCTCCTTAAATGATCTTAAATTATTCACTAAGACACAAACGAAACTGAAAACTACAGAATTTGTTGAATTGAACCAAACTCATCAAAACTCAAGACAAGACTGTTAAGCTTATGTAATTAACAAAAGGCACAGGTTGCGCAGCTAAATTTGAAGCGAATCAACGACAATAAAAAACAGCATTACTAACCTTAAAGCTTAAATGTACGATTAGGCAACGTGCGATGGTATTGGTTTAAGCTTATCATTATGAAGAACTTAACAAAAAACAAGACGAATTAAAACTATGTACAGTTAACTTACCACTGGGCCCCATCACAGCCAACATTTCACCTGGGTGGACTTTCCCAGTAACATTTTTAAGAATTTGCCGATCATCGATTTTCACGCCAAGATTGGCAAAGGACAGAAAAATAGGTGCATTTTCTTCCACTTCTTCACTCATTGTTCTGCTGGCTTTGTCGTTATCAAACTGTCGACCTGTACAAATCGTCGCTCGGCGCGTCTGCTGCTAGCTCCAAGACAAGCTACATGCACGACACTTTCTGTCGAAGAACACTTCACATAACAGGAGCTATGTATACATTAGTTTCGTCATTCTGATTGGTTATTTTTCCAGCTCACAACCAATGAAATCGCGTCATTTGAAATATGACGACCGGAGTATCGAGTCACTTCACCGTTCTTACGTGACTGATATGTAGCACTGATGGTGCAATGTCGACTAGGGGTTGCGATGGATTGCGTAGCGGGGAGGGGGGAGGGAAGATTGTAACCAAATGATGGCCATTGGAAGCTCAGCAACTTTGAATCATTTTTTAGGGCAATCGAGACGTCAAAATTCACAATCAACTAAACAATCACAAGGAGCCTATTATAGGTCCTGCCATCACTCAGTTTATTTTCGGACACGGAACATCGCATTATTGCACCACACAGAATTTCGTGACGTAAACGGAAATAAACTGATCAGCTGCTGATATGACCAGTGATGACGGTGCAATTTTGCTAAAAAATATTAGAATAATATTAATATAAAAGCTCAGACTTCTGACTTGCGACTTTTGGCTGCTGATCTCGTTATGTGGCTACTTTCTTGTAACCAATTGATGAACTCCTTAACTTCTGCTTCCAACCTCGTTCCCAGGGTCTTCTCGGTTTTCAATATGGCGGCGCTTCGGGAGAAGACCCTGGCACACAGCAGATCACGTGATCAAAATCTGCACTATTTGTGAAGATGTATTCAAAATGGCGGCCAAGAAAAAGAGTGAGAAGATCTGGGTACGAGATTGCAAACCAAGAGGAAAATAAACAAAATGGCGGCCAAGGAGGGATTTCTGTGGAACCATTTATCGACCTGTCAAGTTTTTCTTTGCTTTGCTGTTTCAAGAAAAATGATACACAGGCAGTGAAGGTAAAAATTCGAAACGCCGCAGATTACGAAACTTTTTTTTTTCAAGGAAGCACGATTTTTCAAAGGAAACGAGTAAATTTACCGTCTCAGCTAAAAGACTTTTGGTTTCTTATATTATAGTATTTTCGGCTTCTTTTCCCACGATCACGCCCGCAAGCAACAAAATAGCATGAAGTTTTTGTGGTTATATTTTTTCGATTTAACCGTCGATGCTTTCACCGTTGCTCTTGCGCGGGTATCACCGTTTTGTTGGCATTTTAAAGTAATTTACCGTCTTCCCCTCAATAAAACACTTTTACTTGATCTTTTAATCAGAGATGGTTTGCTGATCCAGTCAAAACACTGACAACAGCAAAATATGGTAAATTAAGTGCTTTTTATTTACTCATTTCCGGGAATTTATCTCCCACCAAGTTAAAATTTTCTAAAAAAAAAAAGAGAAGAAAAGTGAAGACAAGTCAAAGTATTTTTCCCATATTTGTTAGAGGTGTTTGTCACAATTGTTTCTGAGGAAAACATGTACAATTTATGTTGGAAATGACAGCAGTGTGATTAGTGTATTTTATTACCAAATAAATCAAATAAAACTGTAAAATTGAAGATTAAAGTACATTTACTCCATTTCCAAATGCAGCTACATCCGCCCTAAATGGTGACCAGGGGATATGTGACAGTATTCTGAAACCAGCAAATAAACAAGTCATGGGCCAAAGCTACTCGTCCCCCAATTTAAAAATTATCGTTTAACGGCCAAAATCTTTAATTCCAAATCTGCCGACTTTGTACACACTTCCCTGTCAATCCCTACCTGGATATTGCACATGAAGTATACATATTGGTTCATGTCAACTAACTGTGACTGGCATAGAAATTCCCCTCTGGTAAATTGTAACCCTGGGAATGAATTGATGAGGAAACCCTTCTAAAGTTAAAATAATATATAGCTTTGGTCAACTTCAGAAGCTGGACTGGGCTTCCTAAATCTAGCCATTGTTTACAGGTAGAAAGGTTTGGTCACTTGATTACCTGATTGTTTTAAATCAAAGCTTCCCTGTCTGATGTGGCAGGGATGCTTGTAAGCCCTTACAACCCCTAAGGCCATGTCAGTGGGAATCTTATGCTCCTGACACATTAAACAAAGCCAGACTGGACTGCAAGAGAAAGGCCTGACCAGAAAGCACCCTGTTCTCCATGGTTGTGTTAAAAACTAAAATGTTAATAAAACATCACAAAGAAGCTTAATGTGTCATACTTATAACAAGGATGGCCCCCAAATAAAAAAGAAATCAGGAGCTATTCCTTCTTTGTTGGACAAGTGACAGAATTTCCTGATCAGACAGAAAAATCCACTAGACCTGAGCCATGATTGTCAAAATTCATCAACATCTCCCTCCTTCATAGAGGCTTTTTTCAGTAAAAAACTGAAATGTAGAAAATATAAAATGAAAAGGGGGCACATGGGGCACATTTCTTGTGCACTTCACTTTTTCCTCTCCCCAGCCTCAGCTCAAAGACTAGCTTCTTATTGTGGAATGAACGAATGTTTCACAGCTGATTATATTCTAGAATGTTTTTTTATTGTATCAACCCAATGGCTTGCAATGATTACCATTCTGAAATCCTGATAGTTCAAAGCCATATTAATCATATCATTCACTCATTCAAACAAGGAATAAAATTAATTTCATGCTTGACATATTCTACTCCACTGTTTTCAGGCAAACAGACTGGCTCTTAAACCTTAAGCTGACTGGAGGCAAAAACATGTTAACTAGCATTCTGGTGACATGCGTTTCTCAAAAGTGCAGAAAACTTTGGAGCCTGAAAAGCTGTTATGTGCATAATGTTTGTCAAGAAAAATTGAATTTTTAATGATTTTCAAAGCTAAGCAAAAAAAACACCCTAATATCATCGGTCCAAATAAGTCGGGATGTACCCTGCATGGGTGCCTCTTATCTCTCTCATAAACTATATGATATTACATGCCTCTTTTGACTCATATTTTTGCCAGAAGGAAGAGCCTCAGGGCAAAAGGCCTGCTGTAAGAGAACGTCTGGTATCCAGAGTGCCTGGGATGATTTGCCAGCTATAAACTACATTGCCATTTCATAGAAGCAAAATCTTAAAAACAGTTCTTGGGCCTGAAAATGTGGTTGGGAATTTTGAGGGTAATATTTCCATATAATCCCACAAATTATGAATAAGTTCTGAAGACTGAAACAAAAGCCAGAACAAAAGATTGCCTAAATAAAAACAATAGTACATACATGCATGTGCAAAATTAATATCCGCAACCCCCCCCCCCCCCCCCCCCCCCCCCCCCCCATTGAGGTATAAGGGTCTCCTTGGTCCTTGGGGGGGGGGGGGGGGGTTCTTGCATCGACATCCTTTGATCTTAAAAAATTTCCCAAGGGGGTAACAGAAAGATCTGCTATTTCTAAGGGGGGTGTTCTGTCGGCCCTTTGATCTTTTTTCCTTAGGGGGGATGTTGAGTGCATACCTCAATGGGGGGGGGGGGGGGGGGAGGGTACGGATATAAAATGGAATGGCCCATTAGTGTTGGGGGTTATACTAAAATCTTGCCATTTTGAGGAATGCATATCTGTTTTGTTTTTTATTGACATGTTTTAAAAACTAAATTGAGCTTAACTTCAGTCAAGCTGTCACAAGTGAATAAGTAACTGAATAGCAAACAATTGGCGGTCGGCTCTGTTTTATTTGTGAAACCATAAATGAACTGAAAAACAAAGAAAACAAACTGTATAAAACAATAGAGCGCAAGACAACAATAAGTAGAAATAGGTACAAAACAAGACATGTTTTTACACCGAGGTTCAGCCAGTATTCTGGACTCTATTAAATTACATTACGCCCAGCATTCCCCATTCCAGTCATTCCAAAATTCTATAAATTATCACGTACCGGGGGGTGAGTGGCGAATGGTCTTTCAAAAAATTAAGATTATGGGTCTCGCAGTCTCGGTTTTTTGAGCGGTTCTCCACGTCTCGGTGTCTCGATTTATTTGGTAAAGCTTTTCCATATAGCTTTTCTTTCCGCCTCGTATTTTGAAAGTTTAAAAGTGTAGGGCTCGCAGAAAAAAATATCTCGAAATTATTTAAGGCTTACCATTTGCCAACCGTAAACGCAAAGCCTGAAAATCGGCGAATTATCTCTAAATCTTACGCTTGTTGGATCATAGCCGCATCGTCAGGAACAGCTGCAATTTTGTTAACAGTTACTCAGGAAAACTGTTCAACTTTCACGTCTCGGAGACCTTCGATATAGCATTGTTTTGGTTTCTAGAAGAAACTACCGTGATCCACCATCTTTTCTTAGAAAAACGTAAACCAATCAGAATAGATGTAAGAATCAGGATCAATAAACCAATCAGCGGTCGTTTTAGATCGCTATGTCCCAGGGGTTTCTCCTCTCAAACCGCCATTTTGAAAACCGAGAAGCCCCTGGGAACGAAGTTGGGTCTTCTCCCGAAGCGCCGCCATATTGAAAACCGAGAAGACCCTGGGAACGAGGTTGTCTCGCAATCAGACACACGAAAATATATCCAGTTTTTATTCCTCTGTATCCGAAACACAGAAAAGAAAATTAAATGAAAAAGTGATCGCTTTAAGGTTATTTTCGCCCGAGAAACATTCACTAGCGGAAGCGAAACTCGCAAGAAACGTCTCGAAAGACACCGCGTGCATTGTTTACATCTTCTCTCGGCGGTGAATTTTTGCACCCAAAGTTTCAGTTGGCTGTTCTGTTCCTTCAACTTCACGAAATAAAAATTAATGAAAGGCAAACAACCGAAAGAAGTGAAATTAATTGGGATTCCTACCACGCTTATATTTCTTCCTTCGCTGTCCACTGTTCACTTCAATAAACGCTATGTATGCATTCGTCTAAATTATCTTCTTCATGTTCGTTTAAACATGTTTTAGCGGGTTTCCGTCATGAAGGTATTACGTATCGTAGAATTAATCGCGAGTGTCAAATACTTTCGCAGTGTCTTCTTGAGTAATTTCCTTACGCATATTGAATATGAAACTGTTAGATGCAACAGAGAAAACACAACTCGCACTTTGTGACGTTCGCCTCGCATCAACAAACAACAGGTATGTACTCCACCGCGGTCAAACGAGAGAAATTTGCAAAAGTTAACCTAAGTACTTCAAAGTTAAGGTTGTTATTTTCACTGTTTATTAAAAGTTTCATATATTAACAATACACTGTCAACTCACCAAACGTTTTGTAAGTTTACCAAAAAAAGTTCTAAGCGTTTGAAAACTATGAACCGCAGAACTGTCGGCGTCATTTGCCAACACAATTTTGCTCAGGCACGAAGCGTTTTGATAAGTTTTAAACGATCGAAAAGAAGCTCATTATTTTGAGCCGGAAAGATGAAAAGATAGTTACATAAACTAATTATTTTATACATCCTTGCCCACGTTTCCACTTAATACTAAATGAATCCCACCAAATAAAACGAAAAACGCCTTCGACGTGTGACCGCGGTGAAGGTTTGAACATTCCCGCCGTCCCCAGAGTTGCGCAATACTGCACATTTGTGGACGACCAAACTGCATTTTAATACTTGGTCGCTACGCCCAAGTAATTAAACTGAAAATTCTCTGAACCACTTGTTTCCGTAATGTCAACCAGAAAAGTCTTTCACAGAAACTAAACGCATGTAAAATGAATATTGGTAGTCTCCTAGTAAATTGCAACTAATATTATTTAAACAACTGTTTTCATTCTCCACAAAAAAGTTGTGCAAATAGAAACAGAAACTAATTGAGTAGCACTTTTTGTCGCGGGTCGCGAGTCGCGACTGAAAGTCGTGGGTGCGGATGCGGGTGATAAGTGCGGGTGCGGGTAACAGGTGCGGGTGCGGGTAAAAGGTGCGGGTGCGGGTGCGGGTAAAAGTCGCGGGTAACAAATTATCAAAAAATTAAAATAAAATACCAAAAATTAAAAAGAAAAAAATACCAAAAACTTGCTTCTCCCAAAGCGGAGTTTCGAATTTTATCGTCCACTAATCATATTAGAAATTTGCAGTGGCATAGCCACAATTAGTGACTCTTCACTATTGTTAACAGATCGAATTACAATGTAAAAATTTTGTTTTTGTTTCTTTTTGTGTGCGCGGAGAGAGGAAAATCGGAAAACCCGGCGAAGCCTTTGTACAGCGGTATATATATATATATTTTTACCGTTTCGTCATGTTCAATCGTAAGCCGTCGGTAACAAAAGAATAACCGCCAAAATGGGACAAAATAATTTATAAACAAAAGCAATAATTATCAATTTAAAGTGAAAATTCCTGATAACGTCCAGGCATTTATGCTGAGCCGATTTCAAGGAATCTTTAAAGGAAATACGAGGTTTATTAATATGTACCGTTCAAATTAATAAAGACCTTAATACGAAACCACAATTAACGGCGACACCAACGCAAACGTCACTAAAAAATCAATCCGCAGTTATAAAACTACTTCGCGATTATATAAATCGACAAGTTCAATTTGTATAATGTAGCCGAACTACCCGCGTATTGAATTTGTAGAGAAGGCTTCTTTAAAGTTCAGATAGAGAAAGGAAAATTCACAGTCACGTGTTCGCGTTTTCTTCAAAACCTCGAATTTGGTAATTTCACGTAGTTGTTTTGCAGAGAACGTCAGAGAATTGTGCCAAAACGTATACACTGGACTTTCTCAACCGTTCTTCGCTTCTTATTTCCGGTTCCGGTAGTAGGCCCGTGCTCCCCTCCCACGGCAAGTGTAGATGATGATTCGTCTTGCTTGGAAAAATTCAAGAAAAACCTTATGGAGGGGTGTACACCCGTATACGCCCTTTGTACACCCGAGGGTTAATCGGTACATAAACTTACAATATTACAAGGAAATTGCCGGTTTGCTCATCTCTATGTAACAGCGACGTGCATTGAAATGGGAGTGAAAAAAATCCATCTGTCCACTGTGAACAGCCGCAAACCCCCTCGGACCGAAAAAGCGCAGCGTGTAAATCGTCTTTACTTATGTCAACTTATTTTAAGTAATGCCACATTATTTTCTTTTTCTGCAACTCAAGACATAAAAAAATAGTTTTTGGTTGGGATAAATGCGTTATCTCCGCAATTATTTTTTAATTATTTTTTTATCTCCGCAATTATCAGCAGCCATTAATTTAACTGCTTTTTGTCACTCTATATAGTCTGTATGACATTTTCTCTCCTTTGTTCCTCTGTGCTCTGCAGTCCGAATAGGGCGTCCGCTCAATACACCGAGATATGCAGGATCTTTGCTGTGATAATGAGAATGTCACTGTCCCCTTCATGCTAAATCGTGCTATCATTTTTCGCGTTGATTGAATTGCTACAATGAGCGCCGCAAAACGTCTTTTTCCTTGCTTTTCACTCTAGTAAGGATAAGACACGTCAAATTGAACAAAGGAAACTTGGATTTTATTTTCAATGGCAAGAGTTTCATTATATTAAAGTGTTCGTTTTATAGTACAGGTCAGGTTTTGACGATGAGAAATGACCATTTATTCAATGTAAGTGTCCGCGTCCGCTTTATTGAGGTGTTCACTTAAAGAGAGGCAGTTTTTACGGTTAATCATGGGTTAATACGGGAACAAAATTTTGGGACATCGACAATACAGGTTTGACTGTTTTTTTTTTTCTTCCACAAGACTTCACTAGTTTCGGGTGTACTTTAAAAAAAGAAGTTATGATTTGATAGTGAACATTGGTCGTTCGTGTCGATCGTGTCTAAAAGTACACACGAGTGACCACGAGTGACCACGAGTGACCACGAATGATTACGAATGACCACGAGTAAGAATTCATCAAAATATTTTGCTGACATCATAATGACGTCATTTTATCAAATAAATGCTATTTAACCGTAAATAAACCACTCCCGGAGGCTAAAACATAAATAATTAAATAATTTACCATTATATGAATATGAATATATGAAAATCATATATTATATATGTAAACTGCGGATAAACATTAATGAAATTTTATGATCGTCGCAGTGTGCTTTCAACTTAAGCATTTGAAAAAGTAACCTGAAAAAATTCAGGCTTGAACGGGATTCGAACCCACGACTTTGCGATACCAGTGCAATGCTTTAATCCCAGTTCCTGCCAATTTTCGTTGACTTTTCCTCTTTGCGCTTTTTTTGGTTGCAAAATAGTAGGTAGTATTGTTTTATATTGGGGTGTTGGGGGGGGGGGGGGGGGGGGGGGGGGGGGGGGGGGGGGGGGGGGGGGGGGGGGGGGGGGGG